>JAPTHN010000009.1:41965963-42565963 GCA_026936325.1 Platynereis dumerilii
AAAAAAAAGCAATATCATCTTTAAAGAGAAGAAGGAGAAGAACAAGAAGAAGAAGAACTGAGGAGAAGAAGGAATGAGAAAAATAATGAGGGAAGCATTAGAGAAGAAATGAGGATCCATACAATAGAGAACTCGAAAGAAGAAATCTTTCGTCGCGACATGATAACCGATAGACACTACCACCGAAATTTTCTGGGACCCCCCTCCCCCCGCTGAATCCTGAGGTGACAAATCATACAACAACTGAAATACTGTACGAAATATATGGATTATAATGCATAGCAGTCCTTTATTCCTTTTATTATCATCAATTTCTGATATCTGAGGATCCCCCCCCCCCCGCCCTTCTCTCCCCTTCGATACCCTCCCCACCAAATCTTATGTTTTCCGACAAAACAGATTAAGAAAAGCAGTGGAACAGGACCTGATAACCAAAGGGCTGGTTATCTCTCCCTTGAAAACTCACCCCCTAAAATAACAGTCTTTGCTACACCTTTGTACAAGGAGTAGCACCCTATAGGCTCTAGCCCCCTCCCCCCTTTTCCCCAAACTGCTAAGTTTTGCCCAACTGTGAAGAACATATCAGGAGATTGTAACTTACAGGTATGATTATGATAAAGTGACACTATTAATTTAACCTTCATCAATCTAATGTAATTTTTAAAGTCAATGAGATTTAAATTACAATGTAATTCTGCAAAAATAATATCTTAAAGATAAGTCAAATCTAGTCTGCATGAGTAGTCTCTCAAATAAACAAAAATATAAAAAAATCCTTGATTGGAGATGCCCTCATTCACAATTTTCTAAAATTTAAATTTTAGAGTCATCCCAGTGAAGTTGTAAAACAAGGAGACGTCATACAGCCAATTAATATGGACGTTACGATCAAATGTTGCTTTGGTATTGTCTAAGTCATCGGTGCTGTTCAACCTGGATTCATGCATTTTGATAGGTAGATAGATAGATAGATAGATAGTTAAAATAGGTAGACAGATAGATAGATAGATAGATAGATAGATAGATAGTTAAAATAGGTAGACAGATAGATAGATAGATAGATAGATAGATAGATAGATAGATAGATAGATAGATAGATAGATAGATAGATAGATAGATAGACAGATAGATAGATAGATAGATAGATAGATAGATAGATAGATAGATAGATAGATAGATAGATAGATAGATAGATAGATATATTAATTGATTGATCAATTGAATGACTGCTTGATTGACGGAGTTAGACAGATGGATGGATTGAGCGATCAATGGATGAATCGACATAATATATTTAAAGGGAAAAGAAAAATGAGTTATTTAGTTAAATGTTGCAGAACAAAAAGCTTGCCTCAAAATGTAGTTGGATTGGAAATAATAACATTTCCAACAACACCTGAAGTATGGCTTCAAAAATTCAAAATCAATCTCCTTTCTGCAGTAACAAGCTATAGCTAAAAACCTTATAAATAGGGCTAATTGGCAAAAATGATTCACTTCACTGCTCTAAGTACTGCTTCTGCAAAAAATTCATAGAGGCAAAATGTAAAATGGTCAGCTCTCTGAGGCTCTGCACCTCCCCCCCCCCCAGACTAAAACAACAGCTTATCTTTGACTGATCAACCACAATGTCTTTCTGCTACTGCTTCGTATTTTGTGCAGGAAGTGGTTCACACACTTTTACAAACATTGTTGAGGAAATTTTTAAGGTTTTCATTTTTACATTATTTTTTACAAGTGTTTCTTACACCGTATTCGCATGATTGACTGATCGAACATTGCGTTATTGAAGTTGTCTCCTTTGTACTTCTTAGAATATGGCATAAATCATAGATATGCCTAAATATAAAGTCTTCGATAGATATACTTCAGTTATTTACTCCAGTTTCTGGGTAGGACTTGTACACTCGATCGAGGCATCCATCATCCAATCGCCGAGTCCTAATTTAGACCCCGATACAAAGATACAAATTATGTTTATTCTCGGAGAAGTACAACGAGGAACATTAGCTTGAGAGCTATTTAGTCCCGGTTCATGCCGTCCTGGACCTATATGTTGGGTAGCAGTTTCAATCATCCTTCACATTATTATTGTATTTTGCTTCTGTCATAATAATTATTAGCTGCCGGTGCATAAATACTGGAAGAATAAGAATGTCATTTATTGGCAAACAAATAAATAGTTGGATTTGTACATTGGAATAAATAAAAGTAAATAAAGCAGCAATCATCCATTTATCCAATACAAGATACTCTATATTTGAAAACATAAACCTGGACCAAATAAGGGCGGGAAACTTGCCGTCCAATAAGATTGAAGCATTTCTGTTTAGCCACCTGGTGGAATTACCAAGAAGTAGCCACCTAGTGGAATATCGAAGGCTTCCTCTACTAACCACCTCTGGCAAAATATGGTGTTTTTACAGTGTTGGACCAATCTCGATGATCATTAGGTAGCTGGCCCTGCAGCTTGTAGTTATAGCTAGCTGCAAGGTGGATGTTGTCACAATGGAACAGTGCAAGCTACCAAGCTACTTAAAAATTGCAAAAATTAAAAAATAAAAGAAAATGTACGTAAAAAGTCAGCTTCTCGGTTTCCCAATGGTTGACAACCGCGATAACACCTTGAACACGGGAGGAAGTAAATTAGACAAATTTTCCCTCTTAATAGGAAATATGAAACACAGAACCCATATCTATTACAAAATTTATTCTCACAGTCTCACACAGAGTGTGTAAAACGTCCACCCAAAATGTCTTAATTTGTGGTTAAATGCAGAAAAAGGTGAAGAAAAAATCCATTAAAAAGTAGCCACAAAAAAGGAAATGCATTGTTTGAATTCTTGTATTTTTCTTGCATTGCATTTTCAAGGCTATTGTAATGTACAACTGTGTGAGTTTGAGGCATATATTTAGCACTGGTAGATGAGGAAAATAATTGGAAAACAATCCAGTGCAGCCCTTTGGGGCTCGTCTTTAGCTCTACAATCTATTACAAGTAATATCCAAAAATATTCAATTCGCTCTGTGGTACTTCTAAAAAAATAATGATATATGCATACATTTCAGATCTTGTCATTGGTCCTTTGCACTTGTAGGCCAACTTTGCACTTGTAATTTCATGTGTACTTGTCACTCATTTACACCTGTCATTTACACCTGTCATTTACACTTGTCATTTTCACTGTCATTATTATTTTACACTTGTCAATTGCACCAGTTACTTGCACTTGTAACACTATTATTTTGACACTTGTGATGTTCATTTGTTTATTGCCCATCTCATGATTATTTTGAACAAGTAACTAGGTCACTTAATGATTGCACCAATCCTTTAATACCATTGTTATCTGCTTTTGTGATTTGCACTAGCAATTCACACTTGTCTTTTGCACTTGTAAGTTTGCACATGTATGTCATTTGCGCAGGTTTGTAATATGCACTTTCCTTAAAATTTTGCACTTGAAATTTGCACTTGTAATTTGTATTGGTATATCAATTGCACTTGTAATTTGCACTTGTCATTTGCACTTGTAAATTGCACTTGTAATTTGCACTTGTACCATTTACTCTTGAACATGTGAAGTGAATGTCTTCTGTTTTGCCTCCATGTCCACAAGAATGGCAAGATGCTTGCAGTTGTAGGATTTGTTTGACAAGTTTGGCAGGCCAGAATGCCATGAGCCCATGCCCCTGCCATGGGGGTGATTTCTTGGGGGGATAATGCCCCAGTTTGAATGATAAAGACCAGGGATACTACCCTGTAATAACCCTGAAGACCAATTAATTATCCTCCCTTGCACTGGGCTTGCAGGGTAATTAGTAAGACAAATATTTGGGCTGAGGGCGAGAACTGGAAATGCTTGGTCAAGTCCCCTGACACTCAGAAGCTGCTGGGGTTTGTTGTTGTGGCGTGGATGTTTGGGGTGAGAGTGAGTGGAAGTTTGGATTTTGTAGGAGGAGGGATTGGTAAGGAAGTAAGGGTTGGGAGAAGGGGGTTTTTAAGAATGTGTTCCATAAGTGGGTTGATAGAGATTCACTAAAGTACAATTTGAATTTTATTTGTTCGGTAATGTAAGGCCGGCTGAACTCAGGCCCTTGGATCGAGAATAATTTGCATGGATTTGCATCATCCTGATAGATCTGTCCTGAATAGTAAAATTCTAGGGATATAAATCCTCTTATTCTGATTCCAAGAAACAGAAAATAAGAGACTTTCAAGCAAATGTGGTTCATAAGAAAAAAAAATTGTATGCGAAGCAGCGAATGACTGATCTCATATATTTTGTGGCCCTAAGTCCAAGAAAAACTCTTCTAAATTGTCCAAGCCATATTTTCCGCACACGCTTCTCCTAAAATACAGAGTGACATTGGTACATTTCATGTCATCAATCATTAATCTGCATAACAGTATGACATCCTTTGCATACTAAGTTATTGTGGGTCTATGTAATATTGTGGAAAGTTTTGCAAAATACAGAGTTTCCAACCTCCTTATCATTGACAACTTTCACACAATTGTTGCGAAAAGTGCCAGAGATTTAGTGAAGAGATGCCTTGAAGTAGTCACACTTAAATGCTCCATTTTATTTCTATTCTTCTTGATTTTTCTTCAATTTCATTCATGGATTTTCTTTTGTGTCTTTTTTACGTCTCCTGCTGGTCTCTCGTGTCACCCTGTCTCTGTCACCCTCAAAAGTAAACACCCTTAAAGAAGAACACCCCCTCGATCCAAAAAAAGGACTCAAAACAACGGAAGTAACAACTTTACCGCCCTCTAGTGTTTCAGTGATAAACTACAAAACTCTCGGGACCTCTTGTTGCTGTTCTATTAAATTCCGATCACTGCAAAAAAAGTATTCGAAAGTTTGAGTTGAACTTAAATCTCGAATGAGCAAAAAACAAACTTCAAATTCTTGAAAACGAGAGATTTCACTTCGATTGAAGAGATAAGAAAATGAATAAGAAAAAAGTGTTAAACCAAAGAAATAGGGAAAAGAAATTAAGAATTTAGAATGGAGCTCAAAATCAACCTGATCTGTCACAGGAGCCAGAGAAAAGTTTCAAGTGGAAGATTTATCAGATTAGTAATCGCTGTTCTGTCGATGTAAAGAGTTAACGAAGGTGGTGGTTACAACAGATAGACAGATCTAGATAGATAGATAGATAGATAGATAGATAGATAGATAGATAGATAGATAGATAGCTAGATAGACAGATAGATAGATTAATTGATGCATGTATGGAGAATGGAGATAGATCAAAAGATAAATTTAAAGAACAGTCGATTATTAGATACATATAGGCAGATAGCAAAGGCAATTGCATGCAGGATGGATAGCTAGACAGATAGATAGATAGATGGATAGATAGATAGATTGATAGCTAGATAGATGGATAAATAGATGGATAGATTGATGAATAGATAGATAGATAGATAGATAGATAGATAGATAGATAGATAGACTGCTAGACAGATAGATAGATAGATAGATAGATAGATAGATAGATAGATAGATAGATAGATAGATAGATAGATAGATCACCATTTGATAAGTTGAAGCTAGACCAGTGATTTTAGAAACTATAGAAAACATTTCAAGTTGGCATCATTAACTAACACAACATCACACCAAGTTGGACACTTTAACAAATGATAGCACTTGAAAAAGCAACTTTAAGTAAAAAAGAGACTTAAATATTTATACTTTTACATGGGTCCCCTTTCTGGCTGGTAGACAATTCCACTTTCTCCCACTTTTAACTGGACATTTTGTTTATGAGCTAGGTAAATTAATTATTGCCCAACAGTTTTTCCACAATAGTTGATGACAGGTACCCTTGTCAGTGCTGTGGCTAAAAAAGATACTTTTTGTTTTTTTAGAAGTTAATGTTTTTTCAGGTTACGTAATTTATTGCAGTGCCGTCGAGAGAGGACGTAGGAAACTTCGCGCCGGTGAAAAAACCCAAAATATCCCGAAATATTCGATTATTACATTGAACGGAGACTACTGGACACTGAAAAGGACTACGAGATAAAGAACTGGACTGGATTAAATCGGAAAAAACGCATCGAAAACACGGCAACTGACTGGAAAACGAACGAAAAAAAAGGGACAATTTCCCACGTGAACTGAAACCGCCATATTTAAATCACCTGACGAACGAACTGAAAACAAAAAGTAAGTACTTTCCTCAATATCCACCCCACCCCACTAGAAAAAATGGAAGAAAACCCTGAAATAACTAACAGCAACGATGCTATAGAAAGCTCTGACACAACAACTGACCAAAGTACAGAAGGAGCCCAGGAACAACAATATGAACAAGAAATGGGCGATAAAGGGGAAGACAACACTGATAGAGATAAGGGAGAACAGACAACGACTGACCAAGCCCCTGTCCATCATCCTGAGAAAGAAAAAAGTAATGACGACGAAAATGAGGCAGAAACTATCAGCTCAGACGAGGACACAATAAGCTATGTAAACACCCCACCTGTAAAGGCTTCATCAGGCATTGAAAGTGAACCTGAACTTGACCTAAACTTCACGGACGACTCAATAACAAGCATCACTGAAAGAACATCAACAATGGAACTGAGAAACAGACCGAGGACTGACTACAACATGGTGGCAAAGGGTAAAAATCCCCCAACTTCTGCGAAACCGTCAACCAGCAAAGTAGGGAAGCCAAACACAGGCGCACAAAGCAAGGCCACCAAAGCAAGGGCAAAAATACCCCGACAGCCGAGGGCAAAAATACCCCAACAACCGAGGGCAAAAACACCCCAACCCCCGAGGGAAAAAACACCCCATCAGCAGAGGGCAAAAACACCCCAACAGCTGAGGGAAAAAACACCCCTGCCGCTGAAGACACAAACACCGCAACAGCCGAGGGCAAAAATACCCAAACAACTGAATCTAAAACCGCAAATGAGGGAAAAACAACAAAGAAAAAGAAAGAAACACCAGAACCTACCGAAGCCAAAGAAAAACCAAAGACAACTGAGCAACGAAAAGATAATCCAGACGAACACAGCAAGCAACTTGGCAATCTTCACAAAATCATCAACCAACTTGAAAGGACAAGAGATGAAGTAACGAAAGAACTAACGAACAGCCAAGCCCGAAACAGAGAAGCAGACACAAGAAACAAGGCCCTCAAGGGAGCACTGTGAACAAAAATGAAATCATCAATAAATATGAAGATGAAATAGAAAAACTGAAAAGACAACTGACAATCCAGGACGAAGAAACGGAAAAACTGAAAAGACAACTGACAAACCAAGACGAGGAAACGGAAATATTGAAAAGACAACTGACAAAGGAACGAGAATCACGACAAACGCTAGAACAATCGCACCAACAACAGGTACAAGAACTGAAGACAGAAATCAACAGAAAAGACAGCATCATTGAAGACCGAGACGAGACGATAAACTCCATGCTGGACAAACTACACTCCAGTAAAGATGAGACAGAAATGACGAAGAAAGACAAACCTAAATCAATCCTCCTCTTCGCCGATTCCAACCGCAAACACATTCTCCCACAAATCGAAAAGTCAGAAGGTACAGAGTGGATCTTTGACCAGAATATGTTTAAAATAGAGGATCTACAATACACGGCAAACAACTTCGAACAATACGGCTGGGAGGATATCTCCACAATATGCATCATGCTGGGCACCAACAACCTAAAAATGGACCAAGACGGGAATGAGGAGGCCAAAAAGTTAACCAATGTGGTAAAAAGTCTGCGGTCTAAATTCCAAGGAGAAATATTTGTGATCGAAATCCCACCAATTAACCTGAAGAAACCCAAAATCGAACGCCTAATATACAACAGGTACCTGAAAGACGAGGAAGACAGAGGGGGATACAAAATGATCCTTGTAGACGATGAATTCAGGAAACACCTCAAGGAAGAGGTACTAGAACCTGACAATATCCACCTGAACAAAAAAGGTGCAGCAATCATCGCAGACGCAATCAGCCAAACGTTAAAAGAAAACCCACCAATGACACCTAAAGGGCAAAATACCCAAACTGAAGACGGGCAAAACACCCTAGTAACAAAAGAGCCAGTACATGTGGGCATAACCCAAATCCCCAGCAAAAGCGTAGGGGAATCCATCGGTGAAAAGGCTCCAATATCAAGAAAATCGAAAAACGACACGGCGCAAAGATACAAGTTGACACTGCCACAAAGGAGCCATATGCAAGAGTAAAAATCCAGGGCGACAAAAGAGCAGTAGACGCAACTATAAAGATAATAGAAGATTACACCAGGGAAAAAGAAGAAACCTGGAGAAGAAATGAAGGGAAAAGGGACAACACCAAAGACACCACCTGCACCTACTACGAACAAGGAACATGCAACCGGGGATCGAAATGTAGGTTCAACCACGGAGAACAACGTAGAAGAACATCCAACAGGGAAGAAGGGGCAAACTACGAACCGAGAGGCAGACACAGATCGCCACCCTCATCAGGAGCATCCAGATGGAGGGCCCGTACTCCACCGCCAAGAAATAGAGACGACAACAGAAGACAAAACAGCAATAGAGATTACCCAGAGGAAAGACGCGAGATCCGACTAAGAGAGAGAACACCATCCTGGGACAGACACGACAGCCCCCTCCAGCCCAGAGAGGCAAAAAGGAGAAGGGATGATAGGAGATAGGAACCCACGTCCAGTAGCCCGACCAAAAGAACAACAAGACCTCCCAACAAAAATAGGTGGATAAAAATACCCGAGGGCAAAAATACCCAAACCAGACAACATAAGGGCAAAAATACCCGAATACAAACATGGAAAAGATACGAAACAACCGAACAAGATAAACGAACAAAGACCAATCCGGGCAAAAACCCCCCGTGCGAAACAAGGACACCCCAACCGAACGCCAAAGAAAAAGGGAAAAAGAAGGCTGGAAACAGGAAAAAACAAGGTAAAAATAGCCTAAGAGTGTTATATACTAACATAAATGGAATAAGATCAAAACTAACCAGCCTTGCAACTGCAAGCGAAATGTACAATGCGGATGTTATAATGGTAAGCGAAACGAAAGGGCACCCACCAAAAATGGAAGGATTCGAATGGTATGAAAAGACCAGACATGGTAAAGGAGGTGGGGTAGCCATAGCAATCAAAAACCAATGGGCAAAATATACCACCCTGGTTACAAACCTAGAGGACAACGAACAGGAAATTATATGGGTGGAAGTAAAACTCCCAAAAAGCACATGTGTATACCTGGGAACCTTCTATGGCCCACAAGAAAGTAACAACAGAGACGATACCTATAGACAATACATGCAAATCAAATCACAGATATTAAACCTTAGAAAAAGGGCAGAATAATACTTGCTGGGACTTCAATGCAAAAATAAACATAGAGAATAAAATCCAGCAAAAAACAAGCCCAAATGGAAAACTCCTGGAGACACTGATCGAAGAAACAAACACACAGCCAATAAACCTCAAATCCAATACGGGAATATGGACAAGAGAAAACAGACACAACAACAACGAAAAGGCAGTCATTGACTACGTACTCACAGACCCAGATACAGCGAACGCTGTAACAGACATCCAAGTTGATGAAAAAGGCACCTATAGAGTAAAGAGCGCAACAACCGAATCTGATCAAAACACCATCCTAATGACCACCAATATAGAAAATTACCAGAAACCCCCCAGGAAGATATCCAGCTGGAAAACGGGGACAAAGGCAACCTGGAAGAAATTCAACGAAGAAATACAAGAAATGGACAGAACGAAGAGAATAAACAACTACTCCCAATTAGAAGAAGCCATAGAGAAATGCCTCACAAAACATATCGGAAAAATAACAATAACAACAAAACCAACGAAAAGAAAACAGACTGACAATGAGAAGCAATCCCGAAAAAGTCTGAAGGAGGCCAAAAGAGAATTCTTAGATGAGAAAGACCATGTGAAAAAGAGAGAAAAGCTAGAACGACTGTACGAGAAACAAAGAGACCTCAGAAACACAATTGAGAAGGATGAACGGGAAAAAACCAAAAGGAGACTGGACACACTGATAAAAGAAGGAGGAGCCAACTCCAACACCTTCTGGAAGACCAGGAAAAAGCTGCTACAACCTCCGAAGAAAGAATACTCAACTATAACAGAAGACGGCACTACCCTCGACAACCCTGAAGATGCAAAAAACTACATTGCAAACTACTTTGAAGAGTTGTACCAAGCGAGAGAAGGGAAAGAAGAACAACAAAGCAATACAAAAATGATAATAGACTTCATAAACGACACAGCACAACAACTAAACTCAGAACCCACTGAAGAGATCTCAAAAAAGGAGATCCTTGACGCAAGGAAAAACCTCAAACGACAAAAAGCCCTGGACCGGACAATATCCCAAACGACGTCATCACAGAAGCCACCACGCAGACAATGGAGCTATACAGAAAAATCTTCAACAATATAATCAGGGACAAAAATATCCCTAAACAATGGCAATTAGGCCACATAATCCCAATATACAAAGGAAAAGGAACAAAGGGAAAATGTTCCAGTGAAAGGGGCATAACCCTCAGCAGCAACATGGGGAAATTATACGAACGTATCCTGAACGAAAGAGTGAGGAAGAATACAACCATCACCGACGCCCAAGGAGGAGGAAAACGAAAGGTATGCACTGCTGACCACATCCTCATCCTTAAAGAAATAATCAACGGAAATAGAAACCTATATGTTACATTCCTTGATGTGACCAAGGCATATGATAAGGCATGGCTAGATGGGATAATGTACGCCATGCACAAATCCGGCCTAAAGGACAGGACATGGCTAGACGTCCTCCAAATCAACAGAAACCTAAAAGCCAAAATCATGACACAGCACGGTCCAACAAGAGAAATCAATATCAAGGACAGCATAAGACAAGGAGGAGTATTATCCGTCATAAAATATGCCACAGTCATGGATGAAATAAATAAAGAAATTGAAAAAGAACAACTGGGCATCCAAATAAATGACACTACAAAATTAGGATGCCTCCTATGGATGGACGACGTAGCCCTGTTCGCAGAAACAAAAGAAGAACTAACAAAACTGCTGAAGATAACCCAAGAAACAGCGGACAAATACCATATTGTGTTTGGAAAGGAAAAGAGCAAAACCCTAAAATTTGGAAAAAGACTAACAGCAGAAGAGCCCTGTAAGCTAGGAGAGATGCAACTAGATTGGGCAGAGAACTACAAGTACCTTGGCATGATAATAAACAACAAACGCAACAACAAAGACCACATAAGCGATGTAAAACGTAAGGCTGAGGCCGCATACCAAACAATCCTGTCAATCGCAGGATCAAATGACCTAAAAGCGATTGAAATGGAAACAATATGGAAACTAATTGATACATGCATCATACCTATAATCACGTATGGCGCAGTGAGCACAATATGGAGTAAAACCGAAATGGCTGAACTCAACAGAACCCTAGACAACATCCTAAAAAGAATTCTACTAACTCCCACCTCCACCCCAAGGGAAACCATATACATCGAAACCGGGCTACTGGACATAGAGCACACCATACTGAAAGACAAAACAAACTACACGACAACGATAGAAAAGAAAAACAACAAAACCCTTGAAACAATACTCAAAACAGAGGAGAAGAAAAGCTGGACAAAAAATCTAAAAGAAATCCAAAAAGAAAAATACAAAGACCACGAAATAAATAAACTACCGCGCCATGCAATCAACAAAATAACACAGAAAGTGTGGCGAGAAACACTCATAAGGGAAGGACAAGAAAAATCAAAAGTGAAATTCCTCATTGACAACAAAATCAACACTGACAAAAGAGAAACATATATAAGCCAACTGAACAGGATGCAAGTAAGTGCAATCTTCAAAGCAAGAACAAGAATGTTCCCTGTAAAAAACAACTATAAAAACAAGTACACCAATTTGAACTGCCGTTTCTGCAACTACAGCACGGAGACCCAGCAACACGTACTTGAGGAATGCACTTCCATCGACAGAACGAAGTCACCAATAACAAAAATGAGTGAAATCTTCACCACGGAGAAAGAAACACTAATACAAACAAGTGACAAACTAATCAAAACAATGAATCACCTCAATGACAACATTCAATAACTGTACAACCATCTTCTATTTCCAGGAGAAGGTAACCCACCAGATGTGGGCAAGTACACTAAAGAAGAAGAAGAAGTAATATGTCTATTTCGTTCTGCTTCGGCAAGGAACTATATATATATATAGGGGGAATGGAAATAAAAATATATATTATCGCGTTCACTCATGATGATCTTCATGTTCTCAAGCGATCTTTTGTGGTCCCTCCCGATTTTTCACGTTCCCTCCTGATCTTTCGGGTCCTTATACCCAGCAATCTTTTGCATTCCCTTGCGATAATCATTACATTCACTCGCAGTAATCTCTGTGATGCTATGACTATACAGACATCATGTTTGTTGGGTTAGTGCAGAAATAGTATTGCCACGCTGTCATCTGTAATGTAACTGTGAAGCAGTAATTATTGCGAGGGAATGCGATAATCGTGCATGAGGGAATCCAAAAGATCGCGAGGTAACGCAAAAAGATCACAAGGGAATGCGATAATTATCACAACGAAACGTGAAGGACTGCGAATTAACATGAAGATCACGAGGGAACGTGCAGTGGCGTAACTAGGGGGTCTTGAGCGGGGGGGGGGCACCTGAGGGGGCACGCGATTCTCTGGGGGGGCACCGATAATATCAATTGTATATCTTAGCCAAGGTTGGAAAGTTCATATGGGGGGGCACCTGGGGGGGGCAAAGGTCAAATATGGGGGCACGTGCCCCCTGTGCCCACCCCCATAGGGTTGCCACTTGGAACGTGAAAGAATGCGAAAGATTACGAGAGAACACAATAATCATTGCAAGGGAACAAATCCCTGCCGGGTATAAGATACAAAAATCATGAGTGGCATGCTCACACCTGCAACAGCTAAAAACTCCTCCCATAGATATAATGCCACTCACCTAACTATTCACCTATCCTTATTGATCTATCCTGTCCTTCTGATAACACCAGAAAGCAGTTCCACAGCTGTCTTATTTACGTTTTTCTATGCCAACTGTCCTCTGCCACCAGGGGCGCATGAATCTGCTCAGTAGTTCCGCTTATCACATCGCCAGGGACTGGCGCCACTGCTCCATTTTCCCGCCAAAAACATTCACACACCTGCTGTGTAGGATTTGGCAATGTGCCAAAAATATCACTTACCAATATACTTCCTGAACTCCATTCACATATTTTCCTGCTCACGTATTTCTCTACCATTTCAATCAAAGCAAATGCTTTCAGACAAATTGCAGATTTTTATCATTACCCAGTCAATCTTTCCAGTGCCATCGCTGGGAATGTACCTCTTCATTTTCACACATAAAGTAGGGTCGGGAGGGGGGGCCCCAGCGCTCCATTCCCTAAAAATGTCCCTCAATGGGTATATCTAGTTTATTACATTTTATTTATTCCATGTCCTCTTGGCTCCATAAAATGGGTGTTATATCTAAAATAGGCCCATTTAAGCATGTAACTCCCAAACGGAGCCTCCATTTGGGACTTCAGGGAGTTACGAGAGTTGACAGGAGTTACCGGGAGTTTTGGGAGTTAGCGGGAGTTACCAGGAGTTATGGGAGTTAGCAGGAGTTGTGGGATTTAGCGGGAGTTATGGGAGTTGACAGGAGTTAAATGGGAGTTACGGGAGTTACGGGAGTTACGGGAGTTAGCGGGAGTTAGTGGGAGTTACGGGAGTTAGCAGGAGTTAGCAGGAGTTATGGGAGTTAGCGGGAGTTACGGGAGTTAGAGGGAGTTAGCGGGAGTTATGGGAGTTAGCGGGAGTTAGCAGGAGTTAGTGGGACATAGCGGGAGTTGCAGGACGTCAAGGAGTTCAAGGAGTTCCGGGAGTTACATGCTTAAATGGGGCCTCTAAAATATAAACTTCAGGCTTTTCTGGACAGAGGTTACAAGTACACATTATCAAATGGCGTCAAATATCGTCACTGATGGGATTGTCTACGGAAATCGGAAATGCGACGCGAGAGAGATTATAACACCCTCGAACAAAATACCAACATTTTGTAACATATATATGGAAAGATATGCATCGATAGTAAGATATGGATAGATAGATAGATAGATAGATAGATCTATAGATAGATAGATAGATAGATAGATACATAGATCGATTCGATCGATCGATAGTAAGATATGGATAGATAGATAGATAGATAGATAGACAGACAGACAGACAGATAGACAGATAGATAGATAGATAGATAGATGGATAGATAGATATACCTGTAGATCAGCAGCGTGAACCTACTGGATCTGTGCTCCTCAGGTACCACCCCCAACACCCCCCCCCCCTCGAAATTACAACTTTTTCTGCTTCAACCTGGATAGCAGTAAGAAGCAAACCTAGAGAGCAATATTTTCCAATCCATTCTTTACACCCACAGAATTCATCAGCCAAACCCAGGGCTGCCAATCCCAAGTTCCTAATCTGCTTCTGTGAATTCAGGAAACGAATGACTTCACTGATAAACATCAGTCAGATGCAAAAAATTATCAAAAAAGCATTTTCTTTATTTTTCCATGTTTCTTTTTTACTGCCCTCGTGTCTGAGATCAGTTAAACAGAAGGAAAAGCAAATTTAATAGCTCAACAAAGTTTTTAGTTTTTGTTAAAATTTCCTGCCAAAAATGTGCACTTGATGGCTCCTTTTAAGTATAGAAGGTTTAATATTCATGAGAGAAGTGAGGTACCACATCTATCTATCTATCTATCTATCTATCTATCTATCTATCTATCTATCTCATACTATCTATTCAAATCTTCCTATCTATCTCTCCATATCTGGGGGATTGCTTACAGCGATGCACTTTGATACCAAAAAAGAGTGTACTGTTGCACTGTGAAAATGGCACTTTGTGTGTCATCATACAGATGATTTTCATGATCGTACCCAATTATTTTAATGTTACAGTAGACGAACGACGAGTACTTACATTCCGCTGCAATTGGGCCTCATTGACTTCACAACAAGTCCTATCAAATACATTGAAATGAGGTGTCAATTTGTCATTAGGCAACTTGTGACCTCATACGAGTGTGGAGTGACACATCAAATGGCTTGCCACAACAACATTGCAAGTATAGGCTATGATGTCACTGACTGCTTACACGTCATACAGTTTAACATGGCATGGATAGGGCTGTGACCTCACAAGGAACATTTTGGTCCAATTCTGTAAGCACTTGATGTTTGTCTACTGTAATTTGATTTAAGGAGACTTATCCCTCTTGTTGGTGACAGCCAAACAAAAGGATCATGCATCTGATTTTCACTCTAAAATCCGTTATGGAAGTCAAATGGCTTACTCTTGATCATGACTAATCACATAGGCGTATTTCGCAGGGGGTCAGGGGGGGCTGCAGCCCCCCCTGGCATCAGGGCAAATGGCATATATCAGGGCAAATCCTGACCAATCAGGGCAGATCCACTGCCCTGGTCACATCCGCGCCATGTTAAAATTTCAGGGCAAAATAGCGACAGCCCCCCCGCGAAGCGCGTGTCCCGTACGCCTATGATTAATCAAACAGCCTCTATGTTTCCCATGTTGAAAGTATAGAAGATGACACTTCATCAGCTATCATGAATCGCGAAGTGCGTTTTCACAGTGAACTGATCGTCATTTTTATTACAGCTGCTTGCAGCCTGTATTGCTAGAGGATTTTTTACAGCTGCTTTGACCATATAGGAGATCGCACTGTTACACCTATCACTTTGAAACTTGGCATAGGGTCTCAAAATAATTTTATCTTGCTTCCATCAACTTTTGGTAAACTTCCATGACATTAAACTTTTTATTTACGAAGCTAAAATGTTCGTTTTTGGCGCGAAATTCAAATGTCCTGCTGCAGTGGTAGCAGCAGCAACAGCCAAGTGCCAGCCAGGGGTGTTGTTTGAAAATCATTAAAAAGCTTGAAACTAAAAAGGAAGGAAGGAAGGCAGGAGGAAGGAAGAAAGGAAGATATATAGACAAATATAGATTGTTAGATTGCAAGTTAGATTATAGATAGATAGATAGATAGATATGAATAGATGGGCAGACAGGTAGATAGTCTATCTACAAGCAGCTGTTAAAGTGCTGGCACGTTATTTTTTTTTCTTTATCAAAGCGCATCGCTGTAAGTAGGGGTTGGGGAAACGCGATTCTCCATCTTTCCATATCATGCTATCCATCTATCTATCTATCAATCAATCCATATCTATCAATCAATCCATATCTATCAATCTATCCATATCTTTCCAATCTCTCAATATATCTGTCCATCTATCTATCTATCTATCTATCTATCTATCTATCTATCTATCTATCTATCTATCTATCTATCTATCTATCTATCTATCTATCTATCTAATAATCAAGTGTCTAAGTCTGAGTGTCCCAACTCATTCTGTCACTGGAAGTGGAATGGAACATATTTTAAAACCAAATATCTTATGAGCATCAGAACCATAAAGTCTTTTTTCAATAGAAGAATTTATATTATGAAAGAAAATAAAAATGAGAATTCCAGAAAACTCCATAAGCTTTCTGTGGCTTTCTGGCCATGACCTGAAGTAATGTTTCTGGCATTTAATAATTTATTACAGGAACTGATTTTTTGGATCTAGCAAGCTACAGGCCCTTGCCCCCCCCCCCCTTGAGGGACCTTAAGATAACAACACCCTCTAATGTGCCCCCCTGATAAGCTTGGCTAATGCACTTTCTCGATATTAATCTCACATCCTAAAAACCCTTTAACTCTGTCTAATAGGCCTCATTTGTTATAACTATTGGCATTTTACAATATTTTTGTTATCCTTAAGTCAGAGAATATTCAGTTTATACAATTTTTAATATACCATTTATGTCTCTTGCCTTATGTTTAAATTCTGATATTGGTAAGATTTCTCTAATTATTACATTTTTTTTTAAATTTCAATATTCTATCATAGATATTGTTAAAATGTTTTCTGTCTAATAGGCCTCATTTGTTATAACTACTGCCACTTTACAATATTTTTGTCCACAAGTAGAATATTCAGTTTATACAATTTTTAATATAATATTTATGTCTGTTGCCTTATGCTCCTTATGCTGTCTACAAGTGGACCGCTGTTACATTGCCACTTATTTTTCCAGCCTTGGAAGATCAGAACATATGCTGTCATGTGTTGCCACCTAGTGACTGGTGTGCTATTCCGCGAGCTACGGTGAGCGGTCCACATCATTTCAGTCTGAGGAACTCACACAATTTTGTCTGGAAGAAACCGGGGCTGTTTCTGGGTGTGCTGATGGCCTTGTCATCTTCCTAAGAGAATGTGATTGCAGAGTCTGACTCTGGTATCCATCAATGTTGAATAGAAATTTTGTGAATGTGCAATGAAATTGGAACTATTTCTTGGGACAGCAAAACTATAGCATACAAAATCAACTTTTGTGCCAGGTGGCAGCAGCATGCGGTTCTCATTTTCACCAGACTGCTTCTTATGCTTAAATTCTGATATACGTAAAATTTATCTACATTAAAATTGTTTTAATCATTTCAATATTATATCACAGATATTGTTCAATTTGTTATGATTGATATTCCAAATTTATGCATTATTGATCTTCAAAATGCATGCCATGCATTCTTAAATCTTATCTTACAGCCAATTAAAAGACCTATCGCTACTTAGTACTTGCTAAATTGTACATTCTCCACAATACCAATACAAACATCTTCAAAAATTCTGAAAATGTTCTTCCTACTTTGATGGGTTATTAATGTCTAGGTGTTGTCTTATAGGAGCAACACAGCAATAATTTATTAGCTTGTTTGTTAATTAATGGCAATCCTGTCAACAATGAAGCGTTGCTATGGTGACAGGGCAACCCCAGATAATGACGTCATCATGTCACTCATTTAGAACGTTCGTTTTGCCCCATAGAACACGGTCGGAGTGTTTAGGTATGTCCTAGAATGTTTGAAAAGTAAGTTTGTGTCTTCACAAACATATGTCAAATTGTTTGACGTCTAATTTATGAATGTGCAGAGGCGGATTTTTGGTAAAAAGGGAAAGGGGGGGGGGGTTAGAGTTGGTTGTAAGTTGGAACTTCATTACAATCCCCCCCCCCCAAACTAGATCTGGATCTGATATTGCATAAATTTACTCAGACTGCAGCCAATAGAATAGGCCTACATGGATTTATATATACATTGTATAGTTATAGGCCTATATATGGTTCATTCAATTGTATTTCTATTTAGTGTAGCCTACATTATTTTCAAGACTCGAAGCATGCAAAGTTGGCCTAAGCCCTGAGCCCTATAGACCTATCAATAATTGGACATGTAAAATGATGTATTATGCTATTTCAAGTTAATAATCAATGAAATCATTTCAGATTTTGAAAAGTGATTTTTTGTCCAAAATGCTACAATCCACCAGCAACAGGTGGAATTTGCCCCCTTGAGTAACTCCTCCCTGTGCACAGCCAATGATGCATGCATAACTGATGTTCAACGTTGTGTCAAATTCTAAATTCCAAGTCCCCCTCCCCCTTGTTACACCCCACGCTAAGCCAGTCAACAATGACCCCCCTCCCCCCGGGGGAGGATGGCGAACTGCACAACCCCCCCCCCCCCCCAGGCAGGGGGAGTGGTGTAGTATCATCATTCTATCATTTTCTATAACAGGTGTCTCGAAATCAACCCCCCACCCTTCCCAGATAGGCCTATTCTCAAATTCTAATTTCCTGAAATAAACTTCTCATTTGTCACACTCTGTTTGCTGGTGTTTGAATTTGTCACACTATGCTAGAATTTGTCACATTTATTTGTCACAATTTGTTATCTTTTGTCACATCCTGTCAATGTTTTGTCACCTTGGTTAGTGGACCAATGCTAAGTATGCATTACAATTTTCAGGCTGGTTTTTAATTTGATTTGAAAATGTTCATCAATCCTTTTCTTCCTAACTTCCTTTCTTCCTTCCCTCCACATTCAATTCTTCCTCCATTCCTTTCTAACTTCCATGATTTCTTCTTCCTCCCATCGCTTATTCATTTACTTCTGTCCTATCCTCGTCCTTTCTTTCTTTCTTTCCTTTCTTTCCTTCTTTGCCTCCTTTTCTTACTTCTTTCATTCTTCTTTCCTTACTTCTTTCATTCTTCTTTTCCGTTCCTTTTCGAATCATTTTCCTTTCCCATTTCCAACTCCACTTTGTACAACAGCATCATCCCTGAAATTGTTAGAAATACATTTTCATTGAATAACAACAAACTTCACACAGTTTATCCCTCATCCAAGCACAACATCAAGTAACCAACACAAACAAACAAAATTTTAAACAAACTGTTTGTAATTATCCAGTGACCAACGACACCTTACGTTAATCAGTGTATTAGTGGCGCCACCTTTAGTAAGGCATGACAAATTTTGTTGTAAACAATTTACCCTGAGGGGAGAGTTGTTTTAATTAGGACAGTAACCATTCCACCCCCCCCCCATCAAATCTAACTTACCCCAAATTTAAGATTCTCATTAAAACCTCATTTTAATCTTATCTGGTCTAATTTTATGCAGGTTAGAGACGCTACTTAAATCATAATTAAACATGACACTTTAGGAATTGTGATTAGCATTGAATCCCAGTTTACATGTCATTTTCAAGAAGTTTTATTAATTATTAAATTACTTCAGCATGGATTGAAGGTATCCCTTTCCAACCTAACACATTATTGTCCTCATATCTATAGCACTATCTGCTACAAATTTGTTTACAAACGCAGTTTGATAGCCATTCAGGAATCAATATGATTATTTGTGATAGCCAAGTACAACAAAGCATTGATAAGTACTTTTAACATGTGTTCACAATGATGATCACATTTTACAAGGCTATAAAGAAGATCAAGTATCTTCTTGAAGAATCATCAGATAGATGAATATCTACTAAATAGAGATAGATATGTGTCTATTCTTGATTAGTTGTCTATTCTACATTGGGGAATAAGCATCATTTGCCAAGATTCTACCATGTGCAATTTGTACATTTATTTCTGCAAAATTGTCAAAATGTCTGTATAACTAGTAATGTTTTAATAGGCATTGTAGATGTTTCCAATTTGTATTGCAAATTGATAGGAATAGCCTATTGGACTGTACCTTTATCTATTGTCAAAATTTAAGAAAAAACAAAAGGCTCTACAATACCTCCCTGGTTGAAACTATTTCTGGTAGTATGGTATGGTATGGTAAAACTTTATTTAATGTCGTTTTAAATCATGTGGTAACGCAGTACCCAAGCAAAGCTTCTGAACGACAACAAAACACTTGGAAATAAATTATACAATAACAATATTATAATACTGGTATAATTATGAATTATGGTTTGATGAAGTGATGACATTAATGATACTAGTTTAACATATTGATGACTAATAATAACTACCACTATCTACAACTATCTAGCACTATAAAAAATAATACATTCCTACATATTCTAGTAAATCTCAAGGCACCATAAAGCGGAGCACCATGGTCAAGTACATAGCATTTCATAATCTTTAGCACCCATTCACGGTAATCAAATAGTCACTTTCAGCTATAATCAATTCCATGATACTTTAGACTGTACATACATTATCATACACATTATGGATGGTCAGTCACATATATATACATAGACAGTTTGGTGAGATTAGAGCATTAGGTGTTCAATATCATTATACAACAATAATTATTGTTCATACCAACATTTTCATACAAATGTGGCCTAAAATGTCATTTACTTATCGGAAGGGAAAAACTGGATCAGGTCAGTATTCTGGATCAGGTCCCAGACACAATGATCAGGCAGTGGCGTCCCTATGGGGGGCATTGGACCTGTGCCCCCCCCAGGTGCCCCCCCCATATGAACTTTCCAACTCTGGCTAAAATATACAATTAGTAGAGTGGGTGCCCCCCCAGAGAATCGCGTGCCCTCCCAGAGAATCGCGTGCCCCCAGGTGCCCCCCCCCCGCTCGAGACCCCCCAGTTACGCCACTGCTCCGATATAAATTAAATCAAAAAGCAATAGATGAAGCCTACATACAATAATACGTGTGTATCCATCAGTCATTACTCAATCAATCGATATCGATCGAACAATCGAACAATCAATCAATCAATCGATGATCGGTCAGTCAGTCAATCAATCAATCAATGATCAATCAATCAATCAATCAATCAATCGATCAATCGATGATCAGTCAGTTAGTAAAACAATCATCAAGTGAATTGAAGTGATAATTTTCCTTCCTTCCTTCCATCCTTCCTTTCAATTTCAAAGTTACATGTAAAAATAAGAAAAAAAGCATCAACATTTTAAAAGGTTAACACTGTAAATGACTTTATTTACAGTTGGCAGCATGTTAAATAACTTACAATAAAAACAATCCGCGAAAAAATACGAAACCAAACATTAGGGAGGAAGAGAATGGGAGAAAAAGTAAATTTGTGAAAATGAACACACCCCTTGAGGGTAAAAGGCCCATAATGTAAGAAATAATTGCTATTACCCTTGGCTAAGGGGTGGATATTCTGATAAACTAAGCAAAAGTCCTGATAACACAATGCTAAGGGTTTTGCATACAAGAATTGAGGGGGAGTTAGTAGTTTGGGTTAGTTGAGAAATGGGAAGGGGGGGGGGGGGGGGGGTTGGGTCAGAATGCATAAGAAGCCAGCAGCTCAAAGTCCTGGAAAAAGTGACGATAATTATATGATCAATACCTTTAATATATAGGCCTATATCTGATTTATAAATTTTGGAAGACGATTCATAAACATTGCATAAAAATAATATGGTTGTAATTAATCAAAGCAAGGATCTATATCATATAATTTAATCCTTATAACTCTGTATCAACATCACATAGCTGTGTAAAACTGATCTGTATGTATAGGCTGATATAAGACCAATCAATCAATCAATCAATCTATCTATCTATCTATCTATCTATCTATCTATCTATCTATCTATCTATCTATCTATCTATCTATCTATCTATCTATCTATCTATCTATCTATCTATCTATCTATCTATCTATCTGTCTGTCTATCTATCTATCTATCTATCTATCTATCTATCTATCTATCTATCTATCTATCTATCTTTTCCGCGAAGAATCTTTTCTATCTCTATTAGACATGTATTGATATCAAAATAACCTTTTTATTGACTTTAATCTGCTTTGTTACACAAACGCAAAGTGTAGAAATAAAACCAGAATCTGATTTGATCCTAATAAAACATATAACACCCCCCCCCCCCCCCTTCTTAAAAACTATAGGCCAGTATATACAGCGCGTGCCAGGCTTATTTCATGCTAAGATATTTGACTGCAATTTTATCTAAAAGATTGCTTGTATCTTTCATATCAAGGTTTTGTCAGCTAGCAGTGGTGTTGCGGATAAAAGCTCTTGAAACCGTTTAGGTGATTGTGTATTGGTTAATGGAAGATTTCAGGAAAATGTGGTTAAGTATATCTGGATCTTTTATCATTTTGGATAACCAAGAGAAGGGGGAGAAGGGGGGGGTCAATTGTTGAGGGGGGGGGGGGGTAACTTACCTGTTTAATTCTTCTTTTTTCACATATTTTGGAAAGAGACATGGGCTACCATCCATGCACTGGCATTCCCCATCACGAAAATTGAAGGATGAATTCACAAATGATTACGAACTTATGATTATCTATCTATCTATCTATCTATCTATCTATCTATCTATCTATCTATCTATCTATCTATCTTTCTTTCTTTCTTTCTTTCTTTCTTTCTTTCTATCTCAGGGACGGACGCAGGGGGGATGCAATAGCCCGATAGACCCCCTACCAGAATTTTCTGGATCCTCCCCTGATCTATCTATCTAGGTCTTTCTATCTATCTCTATCTGTCTATCTATCAGTCAATTTTATACACTCACCAGCAAAAAAAACGCAACACTTGATTTTAGCTCATATTTTTGCAAATAAATTTTTTTCCCCAAAACCAAATTAATGGCATTGATTCTATCATCGACAAGCATAATCCTACCAAAAATCATTCAACTGCGACCATTTCCTGTCTTTCTCTGGTCCATTTTATCAAATTTGAGATTTTGCAAAAAAAGAGACCTTACGTTCAACTTATAACCAAAAGGATGATGTCATTTGAAAGTCTGCCTAATAGAGGACCAAAAGCCGAAAAAGCACCTCAGCAACTTCATTTTTAGAATTTACATAAAATTTTGAAATTTTGGTTTCTCCAAGTTTGAAACACAGTGATAGAAGAAAATGATTGAATCTCATGCCTTTTTAATTGTGATATTTTCATGAAATTTTCACAAGATGTTTCCAACATGTCTCAGAGGTAGGCTAGAAAAAAATTCAAGGCAAAATATGGATTAGAAAAAATCTTCTATTCCATTGAAGGCCAAATTTTTAAAGTGAAAATGACAATCACAACATAAAACATTAAAATCCCAAAACTGAATTTATGATATCACGAGATGTTTGAGATAGCTCTGCCCTACTGATATTCTAGTAAAAAAGTTCCAGGTCCATATTTTTATACGCGTTTTTTTATTTCAGAATGCAAGTCTCATTCCAGAAATATTCAGCAGATGGTGCTCAACTTCAATCTACATACATCAACCTGTAGTATGCCCAGTGCCCACAATGGCTAAAAATCATTGATGGGTCTGGCCTGAAGCACCCCCTGTAGGAAATGTCTCATGCTCAGTAATTCAAGAAATTCATTTCAAATATCGACCTGGAACTTTTTTATTGGAACATCAATTAATTTCATTTCAGGACAGAGCTATCTCAAACATCTCGCGATATCATAAATTCAGTTTTGTGATTTTAATTTTTTATACATGTAGTGATTTTTACTTTCAATTAAAAAAATTTGGCCTTCAATGGAATAGAAGATTTTTTCTAATCCTTAGGGACCGTTCAGAATTTATGACTGGGGGGGGGTGGGAGTTTTGCTGGAACTTCCCGTCAAAAATTGATACCCCCCCTTGAGCTTCATGCGGATTTTTAGTACCCCACCCTTAGGTTTCACGCGTATTTTTAGTACCCCCCCCATGAAGTACAAAGTAATATACACATATATACTGTTATACATGGCCACGTATACAGATTCGCGTAATTTCGCAGAATTTTGCGCATAAAAATGTCCAAATAAGATGAGTTTAGGCGGGTTTTTTAACATTTTTTCTTTGTTAAAATTTATTACCCCCCCCTTGGAAGTGTTGTCAAAAATTAATACCCCCCCCCTTGAAACACGTATTTTGCCTTGAATTTTTTTCGAGCATCTCCGAGACATGTTGGAAACATCTTGTGAAAATTTCATAAAAAGATCACAATTAAAACAGGCATGAGACTCAATCATTTTCTTCAATATGTTTCAAAATTGGTGAAATGCTAATTTTCGAAGTATTGAGTAAAACCTAAAAATGAAGTTGCTGAAGTGATTTTTCGGCTTTTGGTCCTTTATTAGGCAGACTTTCAAATGACATCATCCTTTTGGTTATAAGTTTAATGTAAGGTCTCTTTTTATGCAAAATCTCAAATTTGATAAAATGGACCAGAGAAAGACAGGAAATGGTCGCAGTTGAATGATTTTTGGTACGATTATACAGGGTGACCCACCTCAACTTGTGCATGACTTTAACGTGTTAACAGAAGACAACAAAAATGTTACAGTTAATTTTTCGAAACACCTTTGTCTAAATGGTAGTTATGGCTACTACAAAAAGTGAGTTGTAAGCTTCTGCAGTTATTCTATCAAAAATGACAGGCAGGTGAAAATTTGTCGTCATTTTTGTTTGTGCCGAAAAATCAGCTGAGAAGAATTCAAATTGCACCAGTGTCAACCAAAACCTCAGCAACTGCCTGAAATAACAATGATATGCAAAGGGAGGTTCTTAGGTAGGTGAATAGATGGTATTTGTGAGTTTTAGAGTCAAGTGTATGTTACCAGGTCAGCAAATTTAGAATGGCATTCTGTTGGAGACAAATTAACCAAAACATTGCAAAACCATTTGCATAACTGACAGTGAGATGATTGCAAACTCAAAATAGTTAGGTGTTGTGATTGTCCGAGTCATTAGAAACGTAAAACATGACACTCGGTTTTTAAAAGCATAGAGAAAAAGTATAGCAACACTTCTACAAAAATCTATTTTGATGTCATCTGGAAAGTCACAAATTTCCATCCCTCAAAATCTAGTTTTAATTTGACCAACATTTGTGATTAAAACACATGGATTTTTAATGCTACCAGGTGCAGAATATTCCCCTAAATAAATTTGTCATGTCATATTACCTAGAAATCCAAGCCAAGTCATTTTTATTGGAAATATAAGATCCATGGTTGACAATTTGCATACATTATTGGAACAATGACTAAAGTGGCTGATACACACATCAATGCTAAAATTGCAAGCGGTAAATGATATTCCCATGTGAGATAAAGCTATTCTAATGATTATTATGAGTGATAACAACAACTTTCTCCCAGCCAGCATTGGCATTGACCTCAGTAGGCCTAATTTACCGGCATGAAAATAGTGCACTGCGCCAGGACAGTATTTGGGCTTCCTGACTTAATAAACGCAAACTTCCTTCAAAGAAAAACCTGGCACTACTTTGTTATAGCTTCTGTCATACAGTACATGCATTACATGTGATCCCAAAATTTTTTCCGAAGGTTGACAGAGCTAAATTGTTAAAAATCAGAAAAAAAGCTATGCAAAAAATTGAACTCTTTTTCCGAGTCCAATTTTAAACGAAAATGAACCAAACTTGCATAATGCTCTTCTCTTGGCTCTGCCGCTGAAACTTTAATTCGGTGTTTTCAATGGAAATCCCAAACTGTTTCAGTAAACACCTTTTTGGTTGCAACATCAATGCACAAGTTGAGGTGGGTCACCCTGTACTTGTTGACAATCGAATCAATTTCATCAATTTGGTTTTGGCAAAAAAAATTTATTTGCAAAAATATGAGCTAAAATCAAGTGTTGCGTTTCTTTTGCTGGTGAGTGTATAACTGCATTCACTACACAATTTATAGAAGTATAAGGCCTATATTACAAAAATTTCCAATCAAAATCATGGCTTATCTAATTCAGAATACTCCCAATAAAACATGACTTTTATACATTGCTTACATTTTTCGAAATCAGTTTAATTGGTCATTAAATGGGGGAAAAGTCCAGTCAAAGATTATGAAATCCCCAGACCAACAGACTGGATTATTAGTCTTATCATAAGTTCAGTTCTTTTTCACTTTTTCAAGTTTTTCCTTCAATTTTTTTCTTTGCTCAGTTTACATAAACTAATGAGAAATGTCACCATTAAGAATAACAAGGCAAAGGTTTGGCCATAGGCCCACGATTTCCTCTTTAAATCTTCCTAATGTTTAAAACTGTTTAAACGTAAATGGTTTATTTGGAATATATTCAAATAACACAGGAAGTCTTATTTTTATATCAATTTTTTATAATTTTTCCCGGATTGCCTTTGTCAGTGGATATTGTAATCATTTCTGAAAGTTGCGTGTCCGTCTGTCTGTCAGCAAGTTTGTCAGGAGAGAAATTTATGCTATGTATAAAAATCATGATTTTGCAAAAGTCAAGAATTAGAAATATTTCGTATACTGCTGTCTGATAATAACGAGGCAAAGGATTGATCAGTGAAACTGCTGTCCAACATTGGACGAGGACAGGACAAGAGCTGGAATCGAACACAGGATCCAGAATTTGGAGCCCACCCCTTCGACACTCTGTCCACTGAAATTAGTGCATTCAGGCAGTCTAGTGAAAATGAGAACTGCATGCTGCTGCCACCTGGCACAAAAGTTGACTTTGTATGCTACAACGTTGCTGTCCTAAGAAATAGTTCCAATTTCATTGAACATTCACCAAATTTCTATTCAACATTAATGTATACCAGAGACAGACTCGGCAATCACATTCTCTAAGGAAGTATATAAGGCCATCGGCACACTCGGAAACAGCCCCAGTTTCTTCCAGAGAAAATTGTGTGAGTTCCTCAGACTGAAATGATGTGGACCACTCACAGGAGCTCGCGGAATAGCACACTAGTCACTAGGTGGCAACACATGACAGCATATGTTGTGATCTGCCAAGGCTGGAAAAAGAAGTGGCAATGTAACAGCGGTCCACTCGCCGTCCACTCATAGACAGGCATGCAGGCCAAAGTGAAATGCCAAGTGGTTATAAGAAAGTGGTCTTAATTTCACTGAATTTCTCAGTCAGTTTAGGCAGAATAACGAGAATCGGATTGCATTCTAAAGGTCCATCGGAAAGGGTGGAGTAAACTTTTAAGATCCGGTGTACCTGTTTGGATCATATAACACTCCTACTTCACCTTAAGGACCTATGTGGTGCTCTAAATCGCCCCCCCTTAAAAACAATCCCCCCCCCCCAGCCTCAAACTAAAATCCAACCCAGGGGCGGAGCCAGGATTCTTTGAAAGGGTGGTGTGGCAATACTTATAACAGTGTTCTAGAACTTTTTTTCCCAAATAGCAATATGAAGGATTTGATGAAACCTTGGGGGGGGGGGTTGTTGCCCCCCTGCCCCCCCCCCCTCTGGATCCGCCTATGCAACCTCAGTTTCACATTTACTTGAGTGCCAATCAGAAGTGTTCCTGTAGCCTTTCTGTCTTGGAAGAAACTTCCATCTGGAAATGAAGTGAAGTGGCAACTCGTGTCTTGTACGAAACCACGATATCAGTCATGATAAGGTGAATTTAGCTAATTGAAAATGCCACTAGGGGCGCATGGCCTACTTCTGATATCAACAATATGGCCGTCGCACGTGCTACCTTGACAACGTCACTGAAAGCAGACGATCAATCAATCAAACTTTTCGAACAACACTTGTTTTTCTTCAATTGTTTTTTTTTTCAAAGTTTCTTAGGTTGGAACTTGGAACACTGGTTTCTGGTTTGTACCTGAGAACTGCACTATTGTGATTGTGACAAATATTCATACCTCGCCAATCGAATAATGTAGGCGGGACTGTACACAGTAAAATTTGAAATTTTTATTCAGCTTAAATGATTGAGTGAGATGGTTGCACAATTCCTTTGAGCAGACATAGCTTCTTGTTTTGATTATGACAACGGACACACATCATGTGACACATGAAACAACAAACTACATGTATGTTTTAGCTCAAAGGAATTGTGTAACCGTCTCGCTGGCTCAAAATTTCAACTTTTAGAGTGTAGCATAAAACGACTGGAAGATGGCTCCGTAAGTATTTTACAACTGTTGTCGCCTTGGTGTGGTCAATATCATAGGCATATCGGGGGGGGGGGGGTAGGGGGGTAGTCACTCCCCAAAAAGTTTTGGAAACGGTAAGACTCGGGCTAAAAGGCTAAAAAATGCGGGCAGATAACTAAATACTTCATGTTTCCCGGAAATTTCATTCGAAATGGTGTTAAATTTTATCTTTAAATTCGTGCAAATATCGCTACCCCCCCCCCCCAAAAGAATTGTGCGCACCATACGCCTATGGTCAATATTTTGTATGCATTACCAACGACTTGAAATTTAATACTTTGACCCTCTATTGTATCTATCTATCTATAATTGTCATTCTATATCTATCTATTCCCCTCTCCTCTGAGGAGAATCCACTTTTTCCAACTACCTGTACAGCGTGCACCAGTAGGCCAACAGTATGTCAACAATGCTACCTTTGATAGATAAAGCGGGAGAAACACATCTTAGAAAAATGATCAACAGTTGTTATTATAAGATAGCAATACCTCCAAAATATTGCTGAACCATATGCTACCTGTATTTTGTATTATTTGTCAAATTAGCCCCCAGCTAAACAAGAGACGTTGAGTCTAGTAATTTGTTTTGCCATATTCAGTTTATGTCTTTCAAGTCAGGAAGTTTACAAATACATTCATTTATTGTGGATTATGCAATATGTGTTGATGCGAAAATCATATTTATATCACTTTACAGGATCCGTCTATCTGAAATTCACCTGTCAACAAGATTGCCCAGCTCAAACTAAGCTCAAACATGAACACCTATAGGCCCTACAACGTCTCCCTGAGGTACAATTTTCTAGTAATTGTTGTTTTTTCTTATTTCAGACCATTACTAACTGAATCTATCTATGCCAATTTTATCTGTCAAGAAGCAGTAATATTATTTTGATTTCTCCGCGTTAACCTGAACACATATAGGCTGTAAAACGTCTCCTTGCGGTACAATTTAAAAGTTAAATATGAAATATTTTCTTATTTCAGATAATTACCTAGATCCAGGAACATAACAACAATGGTAATATTCTAGTATCTAATTCACACATTCATAAAAAAAAAACTGACAGAGACAATGATAATATGATTAAACATTATACACATTGGGGCCATTGGGCACAACCAGGGGAGGATACAGAAATTCCGGTGGGGGGTCTATCGGGCTATCGCGTCGCGGAACGCATAATTCGCGACATAAAGCAAAATTAACGTGTAAAAATATACAAGAGAGAGAATGTATCCCCCCGATCCACCCCCCCCCTGCGTCCGTCCCTGGGCACAACATTCTATGGTTTGTTGTTTTACTAATTATCTTGTTTATTGTACATAATAATTATGCAATTACTGAGATATATTCTGTATGTACATTGTGCACCATACCTTACTGACACAGCTATTATAATGAAAAAAAAACCTCTTGCTCCTTCAATTTTTGTGAGCATTGCATGTTCTTCAATGGCTAAATAAAATGAAATCAAAATCAATCAAATATTAATTTCAAATATCTCTACTCTTCCTAAATCCACTCCTGTAGGCCTATGTACAGATAATCTTGCAGTGCATCCACCATTGAAGGGGGGGGGGGGGTGCAACCAAGCTAGGGATGCTAACGAAGCTCCCCTTGCTTATCTCTCTCCCTGTCTTATCTCTCCCTCTCCTCTTATCTCACTTTATCTTTCTGCTGTCTTGTCTGCTTTCCAAACACACAGTATAATTAGTCAGATTTTACACTGAGCAGATTCCCTTATAACTGTACACCAATTTCCTTCATTTCAAAACAGACCAAAACAACTTAAAGTTGAAGCTCAAGTTGAGAGATGTCTCCCCAAGTGGCTAACTTCAAAAGAAAGTTCTCAGGATGCTGGGAAGTAGGTGCAGGTAGGAAATGGTAGGAACTGCATGGTAGAAACTGGTAGGAACTGCATGGTAGAAACTTGGTAGGTCTGTGGAATGGAGAGATGGAAGATCGCAGAACTATTTCTTCGTTCCACCTATTTGCTATTTTTCCTTGCTTATTTTCTTACATCTTTCTTTTCTTGCTTCCTTCATTTCTTCCTTGCTTTCTTGATTATCTCCAAATCCTCTGCCCCTTCTTTCCTTTCTTTCCTTTCTGGCTCCCTTCTGTCCTTGCTTGCTTGCTGGCTTGCAGCTTGCTTGCCTGTTCCCCTTCCTCCCTTCCTCCCTCCCTCCCTCCCTCCCTCCCTCCCTCCCTCCCTCCCTTCCTTCCTTCCTTCCTTCCTTCCTTCCTCTCTTCCTTCCTTCCTTCCTTCCTTCCTTCCTTCCTTCCTTCCTTCCTTCCTATCTGTTTTCCTCTTTCTTCCCAATTATTCCCTTCAATACTTATTGCAAACAGAAGCATGCAGGAGAAGTAGGAAAAGAAAAGGAAAGGAAGGAAGGAAGCATGAAAGAAAGAAAAGAAAGATAGGACGGAAACAAGGTATGAAGTACGGAAGGAAACAGGAAATTAAGGAACAAAGCAAGGAAGAAAAACAGGAAGCAAGGAAGAAAAGAAAGAAACAAGAAAAAGGAGGAAGCAAGGAAAGGAGCAACTCCAAGCAAGGAAGATCTAGAAAGAAAGAAATGATATCTTTATGAAAATTAATTCTCAGATCTATATATATGTCAAATTTGAATAACATTGAATGGAAAGATATAGAGTTGTTGTTTGTTTGTTTGTGTTTTATGCCTCTGCAGCACCTTAGTGGGCTATATCGAGGCAAGCGATCGCCGTATGATGATAAAATGAGGAGACTGGGAGTCTGGCACATATCCTATTAATTCAGGGATGCCCAGGGTCTTTCAGGTGCCCCAGCATAGAACACTGGATACAACCCGCCTCCATTTAATGCTCCTTGGGCTCAGACTAAAGTGAGTTCCGGGGTGAGATTTGAACCCACGCCCTCAAAGCCAGTTGTCAAGCGCACTTACAAAAGATATAGAGTTTAGATCTCATAAGTCCTGTGTGGCCAAATCCAATTACATTTCTTAACTGTACACTTATAATCTCCTCATTTGATATCAGAAATTGTTAGATCCAGATAATGTTTAAGAGAAGTATCTTGAATTCCAAGCTATCCATATAGCGATTATAAATGTGCATTTCTACAACTTTTTTGGATACATTCCCTTACTTTGAACAAGCGTTTGTACTGCTATCAGGTGAAGATTTCTCTGAGCCATTCTAAGGGGCTCTGACACCTCTAGATATGATTATCTGTCTTTATCTTCTTTTATCTGTTATTGTTTTCAACTGGGCTTCCTACCATGTTATTTTACGATCCTTCGAAAGAGTTGTAGAATCTCCAAGGGAAGGTGCAGTCGGGCTGGTGCCCTATCTTTCAATACTAACTCTAAACATGATATCCTGCTGTGGAGATGAGCAGAATCTGATGTAAAAAATAATAATTTTTTCATTCTTTCTTGGTCCATCGTTCTGTGTGTCTTAATAGTGATTTTTTTCTTTTAATTTAAGACCTTATCTGTGATTCTGTATGTCCCTTTGTTGAAAGGGAGGGGGGTCAAATTTCTATGAGTCACAAAAATGTATATTGTAATTTAGGAGTTTCAGATTATCCTCCTAAAATGGGTTATCTAAAATGAGTTTCAGCATCTTCTACTGTAGTGAGTTATCTGCTTCCTAGGTGGCAGCATTGCATTTGGCAAATGCCAGGCGCCCTCTGTTGTATTTTGACTGCATTGAGCCTTTCTTACCTGGATGTGTATGTCTTTCCCTTCTTTCTTCCTTGCTTCCTTTCTTCTTGCTTCCTTTCTTCATCTCCTCTCACTTCGAGATTCCTGCTTAAGTTGCTCTTCCAATCCTTTCTTCCTTCCTTCTCTCTCCCTTTTTTGCGTCGGACCGCCCTCACTCAGAGCTTCCAGGTTCCTTCCTTCCTATGCATGTGTTCCTTCACCCCTTTCTTTCTTTCTTAACTCACTTTCTTCCCTCCCTCTCTAAATTATCTTTCTCTTCCTTCCTTCCTTCCTTCCTTCCTTCCTTCCTTCCTTCCTTCCTTCCTTCCTTCCTTCCTCCCTTCCTTCCTTTCTTCCTTCCTTCCTCATTTCCTTCCTAGCTTCTTTTCTCCAACTCCACTCCCCCCGTTCCTTCCTCACTCCATTCCTTCCTTCCTCTTTTCCTTCTCCCTCATTTCGACTGGTTCTTCCTCCTTATTAGGCACTGTAGTCAGCTTGGTGGCTGAGTGCTTATAAGGTGCCAGCCTGCTCCGCTGCAGGTCCTTGCCTGCATGGGTTCCAACCCTGTTTGGGGAACCCGAAATTTTCGGCGAGCCTTATTAATGAGCGAATTCCCATCTGTAAGTCGTTCGGATGAAACGTTAAATTGGCGGCCACTTGCATCAGTGTCTGTGCTGGGCAAGTAAACATTCCTCACATGGGGTGAATGTGTAACATGTTGAGGACTCCCTCTCTCTCTCACACATCTCATCAATCAACCCTTGTGAGCGACCAGAACTGGGCTAAGGGGGCAGCAATAACCATATCTATCTCTCCATCCATCAGATTCTATCTATCTATCTATCTATCTATCTATCTATCTATCCCTCGATCTATCCATCCCTCGATCCCCCCCCCTGCTTCATTGAATACACCCACACCCAGTTTTCCATGGAACCAGTAGCCTACTTACTAATTAACCAAAATTCTCATAACAAGCAGCCCCTCGTCCTTGTAAACCAGCAAGTCAAAAATAATGAGTTATTTTCTCATGAGAAAATAGGAAAAGCACAGAACTGCACCCTCTCGATTTCATTGTTAGGGAAATTATGACAAGCAGTTGCAAGAAAAAGGGAACATTCCAAGGGCTGTGCCATGTCATATTTGACCTAAAGAACTAGTTTAATTTTAGTTTGACCCCAATATTGGGCCAAAATCCAACCCTCCTCCCATATTGCAGAGTTCACAATGTTTTCTGTTGGACATATACACAAGACTTCGGAGGCGGAGTCGCGAAGTCAGGGATTTTTGGGTGGAGCATAGGAGTCTGACTTTTATTTTCAGGTGGAATCGAAGTCGGAGTCACAACTAAATTGGTGACTCCTGGCCCCTAAAAAATTAATATAATTTACAAAATGTGAAGTGTGAGTCGGGAGTCAGGAGACGTAATGAGTCTGAGTCGGAGTCGCTTTTAAGCCAAGGAGATCTTAAAAGCGACTCCGACTCAGAGTCGACGTAGGTTCACTTACCTGGTTTCAAAGCGAAGCCCTGGTATCTGCATTCTGGCAGGTTATCAAATAAAAATCAGGGACAGATTCGGGGGGATGGGGGAGGCGCTGCCAGAGTTTTCCTCAGTGGCGTAGAGTTCTAGTCACCAGGGCTTTGGAGTCGGAGTCAGGAGACGTAGTCGTGAAGTCCGAGGTTTTTGGGTGGAGTCGGAGTCGAACTTTGATTTTCAGGTGCAGTCAGAGTCGGAGTCGAAAATCAAATAAGTGAGTTCATAATGCCGATAAACGGAGTCAGGAGTCGCAGTCGTAATTCAGGAGAGCTAAGGAGTCGGAGCCACTTTTCAGAAAGCCAAAGGAGTGGGGAGTTGGAGTCGGTTCACTTATTACCCGACTCCAAAGCCCTGCTAGTCACTTTCAAGCTGGAGGGCGGGCTCCGGGAGGGCACGCAATTTCTGAAGGGGTATCCACCATACTAATTTACGCCGAAAATTAGATTTCCATATAATTGGGGGACACCTCAGACGACAAAGGACCAATACCTGGGAGGGCCACATCATTTTCTGGGAGGGGGCAATATACAGTATGACCAACTTCAATCCAGGCAAGTATTTTTAAGCCTCCTTACCATAATGGATGTAACATTCTTTCTGAGTTCTGTCATTTGTGTTCTTAATAAGGACTTTCTTCTTGTTGGGGCTGGATCAAGGGCTTCCCAGCATTCTGATGATCAGGGCAGCTGAGGACTTACTCATATAATACCAGGGGAATGAAGCTAGAATGCCATGCTTCATTGACCATGGCTAAGAAAGAGTCAAAATAATACACTTAGCCTCAATAAATTCTGTCAATTTTTGTTCTGAATAAAGTTTACCTCACCTGTGGTTAGTTGTGTGACTTGCAGGCCTGCCTGCTGTCTGTAAAGGTCATAAATTCTTCAAGTCCATTTTGAATCCATTGCTAGGTAAGCCATCAAGAACAGACTTGCAAGATCAGAAGTGGCCTGCAGAAAATTCCCAGGCACAGAAAACTAGATATATTCAATATCTGCCAAAAAAAATCCAGTTTCAGCTTCATCTGGTCCATTTGTGTATTTGAATCCTGGGGGATTTGAAGGTTTGCTCCAATAATCCTGGTTAACTACTTATTTCCAACTGATTATTTCATAAATGATGGAGCCCTTACTGGGTCAAATATCATGAAAACATTGTCCACATTACTGTGCATGTCATGCTCCATTGGCTGCTTTGACAAAGCATTCATTTGGTATCACTGATGAGGCATTTGCTGATCCTATTGTGATTGTTGGCTGTGCAAAACAGAAACAGCCACAAACAACTATCAAACCATTAAAAACTATCCAATTATCACAATAATACTGATCTGATAGAGAGTCATGCCACAGAATATATTTCTTTTAAAATTAATATATATACAGGCTTTCTAACTATAATTTAAGGAAAAAATCCCAATTATTGCATTCAATATTTGTTGAACTATTTACCCACTTGCCTGAAATCACTTTTCCATCAATTTTATCTGCAAATTCGATAACATGTGATATTGATGTACTGCGTATTTTATTAATATTTCATATCATGTTTAAGAGGAGAATGTCCAGGTCCTTCTTTTACACCTTTACATGTGATATTGAGACAAAAAAAAATTGATAGAAATGTATAGCCTGTCCTTATATTTTATTATAGCTTATATTGCATTGTTGAGTACTTGTAATGATTCAACTATCCTAAAGTAGGTGGCACCACCTCCTGGTGACCCTACTCATGGCAGCTTCTTTGATATTACATTCCCATTATCAAACCATTGATAACCTTTTTTCCTATCTAATTATTCAATTCTACTTTTGGCCTACAAATACTTCTGACAGTCCACAGTTAAGTGTATGACATATATATATTTTTTTTTTTTTGGACAGAGCAATATTGTTCTGAGAAGGTTATTTAATTTCAATGAGTTAGTCACAGTTTTATTCCGCTCAGTCAGTTAGAATGTTTGGAACACAGTTGGTTGTCATGCACATTGATCACCAAACTGTTGAGCATGTTATTCACAGCTTCACTAAATCCTCAGGTTGAAGTGATCTAGTCCTCTTGAGGTGACAATTTATAATTTAGACAGTACATGATGGGTCAAAGGATTACCTTGACATTGGCCAACCACTTCCTCTAGGCTCTGTCAGACACGACTTGTCCAGATTTCCTGATCAGTTATTTTGCTTGATATCTCCACAGAAAAACCCCAGAATATAGTTTTGACACTTCTCACAGTTGAGGTAAGTTGTTAACTAAATTATGCATTAGTGCATCTTTTTTATCGGTCAACTATCATTGCAAATTTTTGGCATTTAGTTAGAGGTTGTCAGGAGCTACAATCCCTGTTCCATATGTAAACAGAAGGATGGATCATTGATGAGAATTCCCGTGGGATGGATGCCTGGACTGCCTGCAGCATGGCTTGTGATTAGGAAGTTTCTGTCTCCCAACTCCTCGCCAAATTTAATGTACACAAGAGGGCACTGTGGCATGTGCATCTGCAACACACTGCCTCCTGGTGATGCTGGCTGTTATTAGGGCCCCTGGATTTGTAGGACATAGGCGTAGGAGGCAGGGGGGGGGGGCTGCAACCCCCAGCCTCCCCCCCCCCAAATTTTGGTAAGTAGATTTTTCATGCAGTTTCGGGCAGAAAATTTTGGGAGTTTTTACTTTTGGGGCTTTTTTTGGGCAGATCCCCCAAAATTAATTGACCTCCTACGCCTATGTTAAAGGATTTGAGATGCTTTCTTGCATTGATTCAGTGGCTTAACTGGGGGTTCTCGAGCGGGGGGGGCACCTGGGGGGGCACTAGGGTGGCCAGAAAAAAGACCAATTTCTGAAATTCATATCGCATACCCCTTCATTTTATGCGAAATGGTAAAATAAGCACTCTGTTAAAATTTTAGAAAGATCCTTCGAGTCTAAGTGGTCCCCCAAAGACACTCGGTTTCAGGCCAAAATTTACAAATAATTCATTTTTGCGTAATCGCGGTTTTAAATATCTCACTGATTATTGGACATACAATGATAATATTTATACCATTGATCTCAGGAGAAAATTAGCTTCAATTTGAGTACCAGGAAGCTATATGTATGATAACTTTGAAGCTGGCAGGATTTTGAGAAAACTCAAAATTTCATGTTGTCAAGCCAAATCGCTGAAATCATTAGTCTATAGGCCTATTGTCAAATTTAGCTGAATTAAAATGCCTACTAAGAATAAAGTACATAAGGAACAATTTCTGTTGAAAGTGATGATATTGACAGGTTTTCATGGTGTGATAGCCTTGCTGCAGAGACACACAAATCTACACTGTATATATGGCAGTTAAATATAAATTTTTTGTACATTGCCATTTTCAGACGCCATCACATTTCAATGAAGGTTGTATTTTATGATCCTGAAAGCCAATTCCACACTTTGAATCATACTTTTAAGTCTTAGAGCCATACTGATATTTAATCTTCACATCTTAAAATTTCACATCACCATTAAAAAACATTCGGTAAACAGTCGTTTGTGGCAGAAATTAATCAAGTTGGCATTCACTTAAAATTCTCTTTCTCACAAATCCAGCCAAACTATTAATAATTCTATGCACCCTTAGAATTATTGTCCAGATGCTGCATCTATTCTTCAAATTTATACTTACCATCTTTGTAAATATGGGCCATTATGATCTTACTGGCAATTTGAGGAAAAAACATGTTCGGTCCCTGCCCCTCCAAGTAAGCTTGGTGCAGTAATGCAGGATGTAAAGCCCTATCACCAAACACTTGACAGACAATGCACCCTGAGGATTATTGTCTACCCCTCATTTTTCAAAACATCACATGCTTTCGTTGTGAAATACCCTTGTGCCATACTGGAAGCTCTGTAACATTTTTCCAAAAAATTCAAAAATCTATGATTGGCTTACAGCTTTGAGGTTTTTGAGATGTGCCTTATTCTGGTCATTCATGGTTATGCATTATATTTTGAATTTTCAATATCATAGAAGTATGCCTTATTCTAAAGTAGGATTCAATTTAGCAAAATTTGAAAATTTAGATAAATTATTTCAGCGGTTTAGCTTGACAACATGAAATTTTGAGTTTTCTGAAATCCTGCAAGCTCAAATGTCATTGTAAGTATAGCTGCCTGGTACTCAAATTGAAGCTAATTCTCTCCTGAGATCAACGGTATAAATATTGTAGTGAACAGTCGTCTTGACAATTAATTTTGACAACAGCATCGCTCTTAATCAAATGACAACAGCAGAAGTGCCGGACAAAACAGAAGATTTCTCTGGTTATATCGGCCGTAGAAACACCAAACAAAGTGCAAAATGAAGCAGAGAAGATAGCCAACAAGATCAATATGATAGATTAATATGAAAGACCTTATTTTCTATCCGTGGGGCCTATTTAATCCAGCAATCAGATCGAGATTTCAAGTTTTCTGTCATTTTAGAGACCGGTGTTTCACGAAATATTCACGAGTTTGGTTCTCAACGGGAGCGAACGGGTTCACAACAATCACAGAAAATAACTCTTAAAAAGTCCTAAAAATACATTTTGGCACTTAAATTCTTATAGGAACCAAAGACTACTAGGTCCTGAACATCATAGAGAAGTTTCTAGCCATTTGGTGAAGTTCAAGTCCAGAAAACTAAGTTTTAAAGACTTGGCTGTCAAAAGACTCCTATTCCTATTTATAGGAATTCAAGACTCCTATTTATAGGAACCCAAGACTCCTATTCCTGAAGAATCCAAGACTCCTATTTATAGGAATTCAAGACTCCTATTCCTAAAGAATTCAAGACTCCTATTTATAGGAATCCAAGACTCCTATTCCTAAAGAAACCAAGACTCCCTATTTATAGGTTCAAGACTCCTATTTATAGGAATTCAAGACTCCTATTCCTAAAGAATCCGACAAGATTCCTATTCCTATTTATAGGAATTCAAGACTCCTATTCCTATTTATAGGAATCCAAGACATTTGAATTCCAACAATAGAAGTCCATTAGAATTAAGACACTTTATTTAATCTGAGAAACATTACGCTACCACTTGCATAGACTAAGATAAAGAACTTGGAATAAATTGCTATCCATTTTCCTGAAATTGTTAAACCTCAACGCCATAGTTGAACTGCAATAAATGATTTAAACCACCGCATAGCTGAGTCGTAACAAATGGTGGCAGTGGTGGGATGTCTTTTGCGATAAGGCCTATAGACATCCAGTGATACGAACAATCACGCAGATATCAGCTGATGCAGTGAAAGTCAATCAAAAGACTGAAGAAAAAAAATTGTGAAGAACTTTATTTATTGTAACAAGTATCATGTTCAATGGTGTATGGACTCGAAGCCAGATGGCTCCTCCTGGATACATGCAAGACGATGTACCTCCTGCATCTTGGAGTCCGCAACTTGGAAATGTCACTCCAAGGAGAAATTTAATTCCCCATATACCCAAAGGAACACTAGGTCAAGGGACCTGTATTCACCACGCCCAAGTAATTTACGACACGAAGACCTGAGTAGCCCTTTGCATTATTCACGACAGGGCATGGATGGAGGTGACCAACCTTTTAGATATCACAGGCAACCCAGTAACTCGGGACATGATGAGATGGCTCGAGATGAAGTATGGGCAAGTACCTTGAATGAGCGAAGGTCCATTCCTCCCAGTCCTAGATTGCACGAGGATCATAGGAGATCAGACCGGGCAACTTATCCAGCTGGAGAGAAAGTGGAGTGGCCATCCAATTTGTATGAAGGTCATAGAGGTTCAGAGAGGAGGACATTCCCAAGGGATTTGGAAGACTCAAGGTCCAGGCCAGATAATAGAGGAAATTATCAAGAAGCATGGCGATTACCTACTGGTACAAGGACAAGAGAGCATTTCGCTGAACCTTCACTAAAGATGACTTTGCCCACTTTTGGCGGGAAATCAAAGTGGCGCACATTTATTCGTCAGTTTGAGTCCGTAACATTGAATTTCTCTGAAAGAAATAGACTAAAACATCTTCTTGCAAGTCTTAGAGCAGATAATGCGGAGTTTGCATTTGATCTTGAAGACGAGGTTTTGAAGGACTATTATGAACTTGTTGAGGAATTAGAGAGGCGGTTTGCAACAAGAGAGACATAAACAACTCATGTTCGTCAGTTTATTCACGCAAATTCAGAAGTGGTGAGAGTATCCGAGAGTATGCCTCTGATCTCAAGCGACTCATTCACAAAGCTTACCCAACTGGAGTAAGCAGGAACGTGAGAGAAGAAATGCTCAAGAGACAATTCTGCGATGGATTCAATGATGAGGACGTCCACTATTATGTGCAATATCTCAAGTCTCATGACAGTTTGGACAAGGCCGTAGAATTGGTGTATGAATATGATGACTGGAGAAATATTCAATGGGAGAAGGTTCAGTCCAGGAGAAAATCATCAAGGAGAGATGAGGAACACCAGAAAAGGCCAGACAAAGACAGGGTGAGAGATTTTGACTGCAGGAAAGTGGAATCATCGGAGCATCCAGAAAAGATGAACGGACTAGGGAAACTGACTGAAGCTGTGAGTCAGATGTCTCAAATGATGATCGAGTTACTCAACCAACAGCAAAAGATGGCAAAAGAGCCCAGTAAAGATCGTGAGAACCCGGAATGTTATAGATGTGGCGAACGAGGTCATTTCGCACGACAATGCCAAGCGAGGAAGGAGAAGTTGAAAATGGTTCGTTCTGCTGATGACGAGGATGAGAGTTCTTCAGAAGAATCAACTGAAGATTTAAACTAGACCAGGTCATTTCCATCGGCCCGGAGGTGACCTGTGAAAAACGTTCCGGGGGGGTGAGGACACCCCCAATGAAATTTTAAAAGAAGTGGGTGAGGACACTTCAAGAGAAATTTTAGAAGAAGTGGGTGAGGACACCCCAAGAGAAATTTTAGAAGAAATGGGTCCAAAGGCAAAGAGGCGGAAGAAGCCCAAAGTCAGATCTAGGAAAAAATGAAGTCTCTTCAGGAAAACTGGAAGGGAACATTCTGAAAGTGGCTGATCTGGGATCTGGAGAGTTACGTGAGAGGCGTACAGGGGAAGCAGAGGAGATGAGTGTTTCCAGGGTGGACGAGACCACCACTCCAGTTCAAGAAATTGATACGCCAGCTGGTTCAGATGAGGAGCAAATCCGGAGGCTCCAAGAGGTTCCAAAGAGTCTTTCCTGTTGGAAAGTTCAAGAAGGTGACCCAAATTGGGAGGAATATAAGCCATGTGTGATGAGTGAACCCCATGAAGCTTGGGGTTAAAACTGGCCTTGAAACTTTGAAATAGGGAAATTTAAAAATGGCTACAATTTGTTATTGCTCTCTGCACATGCTCAATAGTTCCTGGGCATGCGCAATGTAAACAGCACAAAAAAAGGAAAGAGAAGACCTCAGGAAAATCATCGATAACCTCATAAAGATGTGTATAACAACACCCAGATCGACCCCCCGGGAACCACTGTACCTGGAAACAAGACTAATGGAGACCAGCTACCTCGTCGCTCGCAACAAAATCCTGTACATGGAAAAGTTGAAAAACAGCAACAACATACTCCTGGAGGCTATCAGAGAAGAAGAAAGTGAAAAGGGATGGTGGAAATCGACGCAAAAAATGAAGGATGTCGCCTTGGGGAACGTCAACCTAGAGTGCATAGGAAAAGAAACAAGAAAACGACGGGTTGACCTGACCATAAAAAAAAAGATGATCGAGAATCTGAAAAGAGAAGGAGTCGAGAAAACAAAAACGAAGTTCTACATTGACAACAAGGCAAAAGATAAACTGGGCCACTGCGCCAAATACATGCTGGAGTGCACTCGAACAGAAGTGGGCCTAATATTCAAAGCAAGAACGACGATGCTGGACATCAAAGAAAACTACAGGAAAAAGTACCCAGATCAACAATGCAGAAACTGCAGAAATGAATTGGAAACGCAAGAACACATCCTAGAAAAATGCTAAGTAATCCACACAAACAACAAGGAACTTGTGGTAAAAACCAAGGACATCTTCCAAGAAGAAACAAAGGAACTAAAAAAAACAGCCAGGAAACTCTGGAAAATAATGAAAAAACACTTAAGCGCTGCCCCCCACTAACAGTGGGTGAGCAACCTGGCAGACCCAGGCCTGCACACAACAGATAGATAGAATTAGATCAGAGCAAATTTTCCATTGCATTTCTTTAGTGGTTTTTGGAATAAACTAAGCGGATCAACTTGCCCCGTCATGCGGAACAACTTACCCCAGTACTGGGGAAAGTTGTGCCACTTGCCCTACCTTTTTAAAATGCCTATCATGATTGCCCCAATGGCCCAACCTCCCATGCAGCTACTTGTCTTGGCAGGGTGCAATGGCCCAGTTGCTCTAAAACTTAGCTGGATTCTGGCCTATAGGTCTTATATTTTGATATCTGATTTTCAGATTAGGCCTGCACGATTAAGCTTTGCTTTTTCGGAAAATCACTCTGAAGCAAAAAATAGCACAACTTACCCCAGTCTCCCCTACAGTCTGTAAACTTCTTCTGCCACAGAGAGTGGCATAGCAAAATTTAATACAGACAGCTTGTTGAGTCTGCTCAAACAGCGTCCTCAAAAACCAGAAATTGAACTTGGCAATGGTCTTTTTATGCAATAGGGCTTATACAATGTATTTGAGTGCATTGTCATATTTTCATATTTGATGACAGATTTAAAGATTTTGTAGCAAATATAACCTTTTTTTACCCGCGACCTTATATAAGAATTTATAGAAAAGAGGATGGAGTGATAGTTTATGGCGAGAGACTTATTCTTGTGCAAAGAAAGGAAGGCCAGACATCTTTATCTTTAGCAGATGCAGGAAGGCCAGACATCTTTATCTTTAGCAGATCCAGGAAGGCCAGACATCTTTATCTTTAGCAGATCCAGGAAGGCCAGACATCTTTGATCTTTAGCAGATCCAGGAAGGCCAGACATCTTTATCTTTAGCAGATCCAGGAAGGCCAGACATCTTTATCTTTAGCAGATCCAGGAAGGCCAAACATCTTTATCTTTAGCAGATCCAGGAAGGCCAGACATCTTTATCTTTAGCAGATCCAGGAAGGCCAGACATCTTTGATCTTTAGCAGATCCAGAAAGGCCAGACATCTTTGATCTTTAGCAGATCCAGGAAGGCCAAACATCTTTATCTTTAGCAGATCCAGGGAGGCCAGACATCTTTATCTTTAGCAAATCCAGGAACGCCAGACATCTTTATCTTTAGCAGATCCAGGAAGGCCAGACATCTTTATCTTTAGCAGATCCAGGAAGGCCGGACATCTTTATCTTTAGCAAATCCAGGAAGGCCAGACATCTTTATCTTTAGCAGATCCACGAAGGCCAAACATCTTTATCTTTAGCAGATCCAGGGAGGCCAGACATCTTTATCTTTAGCAAATCCAGGAACGCCAGACATCTTTATCTTTAGCAGATCCAGGAAGGCCAGACATCTTTATCTTTAGCAGATCCAGGAAGGCCGGACATCTTTATCTTTAGCAAATCCAGGAAGGCCAGACATCTTTATCTTTAGCAGATCCAGGGAGGCCAGACATCTTTATCTTTAGCAGATCCAGGAAGGCCAGACATCTTTATCTTTAGCAGATCCAGGAAGGCCGGACATCTTTATCTTTAGCAAATCCAGGAAGGCCAGACATCTTTATCTTTAGCAGATCCAGGAAGGCCAGACATCTTTATCTTTAGCAGATCCACGAAGGCCAGACATCTTTGATCTTTAGCAGATCCAGGGAGGCCAGACATCTTTATCTTTAGCAGATCCAGGAAGGCCAGACATCTTTGATCTTTAGCAGATCCAGGAAGGCCAGACATCTTTATCTTTAGCAGATCCAGGAAGGCCAGACATCTTTATCTTTAGCAGATCCAGGAAGGCCAGACATCTTTATCTTTAGCAGATCCAGGAAGGCCAGACATCTTTATCTTTAGCAGATCCAGGAAGGCCAGACATCTTTATCTTTAGCAGATCCAGGAAGGCCAGACATCTTTATCTTTAGCAGATCCAGGAAGGCCAGAAATCTTTATCTTTAGCAGATCCAGGAAGGCCAGACATCTTTATCTTTAGCAGATCCAGGAAGGCCAGACATCTTTATCTTTAGCAGATCCAGGAAGGCCAGACATCTTTATCTTTAGCAGATCCAGGAAGGCCAGACATCTTTATCTTTAGCAGATCCAGGAAGGCCAGACATCTTTATCTTTAGCAGATCCAGGAAGGCCAGACATCTTTATCTTTAGCAGATCCAGGAAGGCCAGACATCTTTGATCTTTAGCAGATCCAGGAAGGCCAACATCTTTATCTTTAGCAGATCCAGGAAGGCCAGACATCTTTGATCTTTAGCAGATCCAGGAAGGCCAGACATCTTTATCTTTAGCAGATCCAGGAAGGCCGGACATCTTTATCTTTAGCAAATCCAGGAAGGCCAGACATCTTTATCTTTAGCAGATCAAGGGAGGCCAGACATCTTTATCTTTAGCAAATCCAGGAACGCCAGACATCTTTATCTTTAGCAGATCCACGAAGGCCAGACATCTTTATCTTCAGCAGATCCAGGAAGGCCAGACATCTTTATCTTTAGCAGATCCACGAAGGCCAGACATCTTTATCTTTAGCAGATCCAGGAAGGCCAGACATCTTTGATCTTTAGCAGATCCAGGAAGGCCAGACATCTTTATCTTTAGCAGATCCAGGAAGGCCAGACATCTTTGATCTTTAGCAGATCCAGGAAGGCCAGACATCTTTATCTTTAGCAGATCCAGGAAGGCCAGACATCTTTGATCTTTAGCAGATCCAGGAAGGCCAGACATCTTTATCTTTAGCAGATCCAGGAAGGCCAGACATCTTTATCTTTAGCAGATCCAGGAAGGCCAGACATCTTTATCTTTAGCAGATCCAGGAAGGCCAGACATCTTTATCTTTAGCAGATCCAGGAAGGCCAGACATCTTTGATCTTTAGCAGATCCAGGAAGGCCAGACATCTTTATCTTTAGCAGATCCAGGAAGGCCAGACATCTTTGATCTTTAGCAGATCCAGGAAGGTCGGACATCTTTATCTTTAGCAGATCCAGGAAGGCCAGACATCTTTGATCTTTAGCAGATGCAGGAAGGCCGGACATCTTTATCTTTAGCAGATCCACGAAGGCCAGACATCTTTATCTTTAGCAGATCCAGGAAGGCCGGACATCTTTATCTTTAGCAAATCCAGGAACGCCAGACATCTTTATCTTTAGCAGATCCACGAAGGCCAGACATCTTTATCTTTAGCAGATCCACGAAGGCCAGACATCTTTGATCTTTAGCAGATCCAGGGAGGCCAGACATCTTTATCTTTAGCAGATCCAGGAAGGCCAGACATCTTTGATCTTTAGCAGATCCAGGAAGGCCAGACATCTTTATCTTTAGCAGATCCACGAAGGCCAGACATCTTTATCTTTAGCAGATCCAGGGAGGCCAGACATCTTTATCTTTAGCAGATCCAGGAAGGCCAGACATATTTATCTTTAGCAGATCCAGGAAGGCCAACATCTTTATCTTTAGCAGATCCAGGAAGGCCAGACATCTTTGATCTTTAGCAGATCCAGGAAGGCCAGACATCTTTATCTTTAGCAGATCCAGGAAGGCCAGACATCTTTGGTCTTTAGCAGATCCAGGAAGGCCAGACATCTTTATCTTTAGCAGATCCAGGGAGGCCAGACATCTTTGATCTTTAGCAGATCCACGAAGGCCAGACATCTTTATCTTTAGCAGATCCACGAAGGCCAGACATCTTTGATCTTTAGCAGATCCAGGAAGGCCAGACATCTTTATCTTTAGCAGATCCAGGGAGGCCAGACATCTTTGATCTTTAGCAGATCCAGGAAGGCCAGACATCTTTATCTTTAGCAGATCCAGGAAGGCCAGACATCTTTGATCTTTAGCAGATCCAGGAAGGCCAGACATCTTTGATCTTTAGCAGATCCAGGAAGGCCAGACATCTTTATCTTTAGCAGATCCAGGAAGGCCAGACATCTTTATCTTTAGCAGATCCAGGAAGGCCAACATCTTTATCTTTAGCAGATCCAGGAAGGGCAGACATCTTTATCTTTAGCTGATCCACGAAGGCCAGACATCTTTATCTTTAGCAGATCCAGGAAGGCCAGACATCTTTATCTTTAGCAGATCCAGGAAGGCCAGACATCTTTATCTTTAGCAGATCCAGGAAGGCCAGACATCTTTATCTTTAGCAGATCCAGGAAGGCCAGACATCTTTGATCTTTAGCAGATCCAGGAAGGCCAGACATCTTTGATCTTTAGCAGATCCAGGAAGGCCAGACATCTTTATCTTTAGCAGATCCAGAAAGGCCAGACATCTCTATCTTTAGCAGATCCAGGAAGGCCAGACATCTTTATCTTTAGCAGATCCAGGATGGCCAGACATCTTTATCTTTAGCAGATCCAGGAAGGCCAGACATCTTTATCTTTAGCAGACCCAGGATGGCCAGACATCTTAGCAGATCCAGGAAGGCCAGACATCTTTATTTTTAGCAGACCCAGGAAGGCCAGACATCTTTATCTTTAGCAGATCCAGGAAGGCCAGACATCTTTATCTTTAGCAGATCCAGGAAGGCCAGACATCTTTGATCTTTAGCTGAGCGGATCATAGACAAACAGATTTTCTGCCTAGGGAAAATAATTACTGTAATTGTCATTAAATTGACATCATAAACATATGAGATTACAGCTACTTTTTAGCAGCACAGCTGCTTTTACCCCAAGAATTTCATGCAATCTCGTTAGCACTCTGGAGGTCACTCTCTTTCACCAATCTCATTCAAATTTACTCTACATTCTCTGTAGGTTTTTAACTTTCGACCAGTCACTATTGGTGCCCTTCTGTGATGGAAAAAATTATAAAGAAACTAAAATGGACTGGCTTCCATGGGTCAAAGGTCAACAATGCCTTCTTCTTCTTCTTCTCCTTAGTATATCTGTGACTGGTGTGCCTGTGTTGGAACCATGCACTGTCTGTGCTGCTTAAAGTGCTTGCATGTTATTTTTTTGTCTGTTGAAAAAGTGCCTCAAAAAAGATCCTGGAAGCTAAAGATTAATTATGTCTGGACTAAATAGAACGCTCCCTTGTTACACAATGAGTGCAGTGTCTCGAAATGTTGCAAAGTCATCGTGGTCTTGACGTCCTTTGTGTTTATTTTCAACATTCCATAAAGTCTCTTTTGCTGCATATATTTGCTTTAAATATTTATAGGGGATGAATTAGAATGTGTACAAGCAAAGGGAAAAATACATATGATGTGGCAGGCCATTTTTTAAGTATGTATGAAAGTGGTTGGGAATTGGTCCATCAGCCCCAGCACACTCTAAAAAATTTCAGACAAAATTGGTTTTTTAGATTCAAAATGGTTTTTTGAAAAACCAAATTTCAATGCAAAAAACCAACATGGATTTTTTTTAAAATCTAAAAAACCAATTTTGTATGAAATTTTTTAGAGAAAAACCATTTTGAATCTAAAAAACCAATTTTGTCCCGACATTTTTTGAACAAGCTGCCATTGTGCCAAATAATTTCTTTTTTGGCAATATGGATGTCTTTCAGAAGGTGATTTTTATGCAAAATTCGGAGTGCTGGAATGTTGGAGCATGTCTAGGAATATTCAGACCTCATTTTAGGACCCTTAGCTAGGGAAAATTAGCCCTTGAAGAGCCCTTTTCAGCCGAGCATAGATGTAGACCAACATATAGTGAGAACCCCCCCCCCCCCCCCCTAGGGAGCCATCTGGTGACACACATGTTGCAAAGTGGCCAAGCAAATGGAACTCTGATAGCCTTAAAACTCCTACTAGTGCGGCAGATTTTCCCTCAAAAACAGTCAAACCCTGCACATTTTGATAAAGCTATGAAATTTGGTACATGAACACTCAAGGTCATGAAGTTTGATTTAAGCATTGGGGGCATTCTGGAGAATACTTCTGGTTGCCATGGCAACCATTTTTGGTCAAGAATATCAGAATTTCATGAATTTCATATTTTATGATATATCTTCACCAGATTTATATGCTGATTTCAAATGAGCTACCAAAAATATTTTCATTTGCACAGACTTCATTTTTATCACTCGGCCTTCCAGGTCAACAGTTGTTGTCATGGTAATAAGAGGGGTCAAAGTGAATTTTTCAAACTTTTTTGGTGATCTTGATGTTCAATTTCAGCCTATAGGGCAACAAATTTAGCTTTTCGTACAAATTAGCTATCATATGAGAGCTCAACTTCTCTACTTTTACTGGTGTGAAATACAGACATAAGTAACCATGGTAACCATACAAACAGAGGCATCAAAATATTAAAGTCATCTCAAAATATTGTTTTGAAAAAATAATCATTTTTATCGGGCTAAGCCAAGGAAATGAATTAGGACCTCAATTCATGCATCAAAAACAGTCCTATGAGACCAAATTTCATTTTTGCGATTTGGCGTTTTAGGACTAAGGTTGTTGTCATGGTGATAAGAGGGGTTAAATTAAAAATATTAGCATTTTAAAAATGATTTTGGACTTTAATTTTCAACCAGACAGGCATCAAATGATGGAATTCATGGAAAGATGCTATCATGTGAAAGTCTTACTTTTCTACTTTAACATGATGTGATATACAGATGTGAGTAACCATGGTAACCACACAAACAGAGGCATAACAATTTAAAAGTCCTCTCAAAATACTGTTTCGGGAAACTATTCTTCTATCATGTTAAGACAAGGAAATCACTTGGAACCTTAAGTATTGCACCAAAAATTTAGCAATGAGACATAACATAATTTTTGCAATTTGACATTTAAGGTAAAGGTTGTTGTTATGGTGATAAGTGGGGTCAAAGTGGAAATATTTGCAACTTTTGAATAATTTTTGTTTCCCAAGAAGGTCATTAAATGCTTGTATTCACAGAATGAAGCTCAGTAAAGAAATTGTTCACTTTATTACAATTTTATGAGGTTTTGGTAGTTTTTAGACATTACCATGGCTTTTCAAATCGACCTTCTGCCAAGCTGATTTCACCCCCTGGTGGCCGTATCCAAGTCCAATATGACCACCATCGAATACGGGCGATTTGTAACTTTTCAAGCAGGCATCGTAAATACTTTAGTCATACCTCTATTTTGGGGTTTTTCTGACTGAGGAATTCATTTTTGGAATAAATGTAATGATCTGAGCTATTCTGGTGGCCATACTGCTCATATTCAAGATGGCCGCCATAATAATTGGCATACTGATGTAACTTCTTAACTAAGAGTCACATATTCTCATATGATACCTCTATTTGGGGGTTTTAACAGGCAAGGAATTCATATATTGCATTCTTTCTTTGATTGGAGCACCCGTGGTGGCCGTATGGGATTCTAATAATAAACTGAACCAAATTAAAAACGCAAAACTATTTCCAAGGCTGTATTTCTCTCTATAACTTCAGATGGGCTGGAGAGTGTATGCATATATATGTGTAATCAGTTGTCAAAGAACTGAGCTGCATAAAATCACTGAAGTGTGTGTCAATTTTTTGCATGTCTGTGGCCAAGTTTATCACATTAGGGTATGGCCAGTGGGCCGATATGTTACACACTTCATAGAGCAAATTTAATTATTTCTTGTTAAAGTTGGAAGTAAATGATGCAAAAGGCCATAAAATTGACTTTAATTTGTGCCACTCAAATTCCTAAAAATTTAAGTTTTTGAGAAGTCAGGTCAGAGTTTGTAGCACACAATGCAATTCCAATGCAATGCCAATGCAAAAATGCAACTACGGAAAGAAGTCGTTCAACAGCCTATTCGATAACTGCGGATTGGAAAATGCTCAGGGTCCATCAGAAAGACCTTACGCTACCTGTGTAACAGCTGCAGAGGTAAAAGTCAGTATATTCTGTGCCATCCTTTTGCTGTTCTCACAACCACACATCTACCCCCATAGGAAAAGCATGAGGAGGGCATGCATGGTGCTGCTTGCTGTTTGTCCAAACTTGCTATACAGGTTTCGCTAGGTTCTTTTCATAAACGCTAAGCCTTTTCACTCTGTTGCATTCGTACAGGCTCTTCGAGGACCCTTTTCCATAGTTACATTGTTTCACTGGAATACCATTGTGTGCGACAAAATCTGACATGACTTTGCAAAAAACAAAATTTTAACAAGTTTAGTCACAAAAAATCTAAATTAATTGTGGGGCACTGGGGCCTTTTGCATTATTTTCTTCAAGCTTTCACATGAAATCATTAGATTTGCTCTATGGGGTGCCTGACACCCCAGTCCATTGGTCATACCCAAATGTGATAAACTAGGCTGTATATGTGCACAGAGAGGTCAGAATGGAGTGATTTTATGGAACTGAGTCCTTTGACACCTGGTTATAGATATGCATAAACTGAACAGCCCATCTGAATCTCATACAGAAAAAAAAACCCAGGCAATAGTTTATTAATTTGGTTCAGTTTATGTTTTCGCACTGAACTCAGTATTTATAGACCACAAGAAGTGGCCAAAAATAATGCAATAGTTATGGTCATTTCAACAATATTATATCAGACTTGTAATTGTGAAATGATGCACATTTTCAAAAATAAAGTCTATTATACCAATGGCATAATTAAGATGTTCATAAAATAGCAAGAAAATATGATGCATGGAATCTTGAATCATTTGGAACTAAAAACACAGGATTGTTTTCAAGGATGGCTCAGATTGAAGAGGTGTCCAGAAGCGTGGGAGCCTTATCTTACTATCAAGGTGGCTTCTACGGGTTGTATTTCAGCAGAAGTTTTGATCAATTGATTTGGCACGATTGAATATTATTTGTAATGACAATTTGGGCTGGTATTTCCTATTCCCGGTGTCCGATTTGAGGTACATCCAATGTACAATTTGTTTTGGAGCTCCGAAAATGGCTGAAGACTTAAATTCCTTTGTTATTTAATTTGTGCTGCATAGCAAGTCTGAAATCTTCCTCATATTATGTTAAAGGCATCTGATCATAATAATAGCCATAGCAGGTGCATCATCTCACTCATAAGGCTTTTTCCTCTCAACCCATGACACCTTCAATTCTACTCCTAAGCCCATATATACTCTCTTGAGGTTTACCACTGGGCAACTTTTTACTCATCGTAATTCATTATTTCCACAGTTCCAGAAATTCATTTCGGGATTATGGCCAAAAAAGAACAACAACAAATTTTTCCACTTTTAAATATGGGAGCTATTTATTCTGCTGCAACAGGGCCAGTAATGCATTTCAAATTGAAGCCATTGAATCTCCCATTTTTTGATATGCTGATTGACCCTCTACGGCCAATTTTTAAAACTACCCAGTTCCCTTGGGAAGTAAGCAAAAAAATATTTTCCACATACAAATCTGGGAGCTATAATATATTTATCTGGGCCATCAACGATCAAGAGCAGTAATGCATATCCCATTGCAGGCCATTAAATTCCGCATCTTTTGGCATGCTCATTGAACTTATATGCCCAATACAACTACCAGATTCCCAGATATTCTGTTGCAGCATTAGAAAAAAATCACATTTTGCCACAATAATCAGAGTGCTTGGATTTTTTTATACCTGTATATTTTATAGTCCTGAATTTGATGAAAAATTGTGGTTCTTGTGTTGAACTTTAAATATGAGACAAGTTTTGGCTAAAGGTAGGTCTAAAAAAGTTAAGTACCTCCGACCAATTTAGTTATTATTTAAAACTGGGATGCAAGGCCACCCCTCAGTTTCCTTGTTGCCATGGCGACAGAATTTAATACTTCATACACGAAGCAAGAAATCCATGAATTGACCAATTTTCCAATGAATCTTACTTTTTTAAAGTGTTATTACATACAACATGTTGTGTATTCTAATTTATGAATGGTGATGATCCTACTCAAATGTTTGACCAGTATCCATGACAACAATTTCTCATTATATAATAATGCCTTAGGGTGAAAACACTCTTTGCACTAAGCACTGGGAGAGCAGTTCAATAATTCAAGGTGCAAAATCCCTACCATTTTGATTCTTTCTCATACGCAGGATCTTGTAACCTCAAACTTTTGGTGATTTGGTGACATTAAAATTTGGTATCTATGGCAACCTGCTTCAAAGAAAATTTATCAAAATTCAAAATAAGCAGTTTATTCAAATTTGAGATCAATATGAGACATATCAGTACAAACATTATCCTATTATAAGCAATTAAAGTGGCATATTTCAGTTATTTCCTCTGCCTGGCCAATTTTCTGTGGTAAGGTTGCCATGGAAACTAATAATCTTCTCAGCAAAACTGATAGACATACAAAAAAATAAATAATTCAGCCTCAACCATCAGTTAGCACAAAGCAATAAGCATTGCAGGGCATACAAAGTGCAATTTAGTTTGAAAAGTATGGTTACCAGGGAGCAGGAAGCAAAGATGGTTACCATGGCAACCAAAAGTATTCCCCAGAATGCCCCCAACATTTAAATGAAACTTCAACACCTTGGGAACAACTGTGCCAAATTTCATAACTTTATCAAAAAGTGCAGAATTGTTTTGAAAATCTGCCGTACTATACCTCATCTTTCTGAGTGCATGGTATACAATGTATATTGCACTATATCTATACAAACTTCCTGCTTGATACAAATATTTGTTTCCTGTCTAAAAAAAAAATGAGCAGTCAATTTTCTGGATGGGCATTTTTAAAAATGATATCTCAGAGCACATATATTCATGAAATCTCAACAAGACTCCCTTCTGCACTGAAGCCGTCAAAGTAACATCTTAGAAAAAAAACAAAATGTCTCAATTTTTTGTTTAAAAATATACGTATTTAGTAATTGTGCCGTCTGCTCCCTGGATATTCACCGAAGGCTAATCAGTTGTTATTTATGGTGGTTGCAAAATTCGTATTGAGTTTCATTTGAAAGAGTGCTGATTTTTTTCTCAATCCTGGAAACAGTGGACTGACAGACAGACAGCTGAAGACAGACATCTGCAAATGAAAAAATTGGGCCCGCCCTGTGGCAAACCTTGAGGTTCCCGAAAATGTCGTCATCCCCCATGGCTGGTAAAAGTAGAGAATTCAGGCATGCCTGGAAATATCTAAATCTCACTGGAAAATTTTGAAAAAAAGGTCCAAAGTTCCAATTTGGGAAGTAGTCGCTTGAGTCGCAACAATTTGTAGTCTTACCCAATTAAATTTCCTGGAAATTCACATTTTTTCTAGCCCTGTCGTCTGCGTCTATTGGATGCGCAAACGTACGCCTACACAAAACTTAAAATTAAATGATAGTCTGATCTAAAATTTACATTTTTTAAATTATCAATTTCATCACAATGACTTGTACAATGTAATATACTTGATGGCTCTTGACTTAGATTTTTTTTACCATGTTACTGTCCCAGATTGAAATTCTTTAGAAGCATAATCACTCTTTAATGATGTTGCAGAGATTCTTATCTGAAGATAAAGCTCTTAGTTTATACTGATAAGATTAATTCACTTTTTTGTTCATTAAAATAAACAAATATTTCATGACATCACTAAAATGCCTCATCATTTGGAGGTAAAATAAGCTGAATTAAAGTCCCAATTAATAATTGAACTATTAATAGTTGCATAAATTTATGATATTTGAACTACTCAGATATATGACATGATCTTATATGCAGACTAATGCTTCATTCTCACGGCAGCTCCCGGAGATCTTTTTGAAACGGGGGCGAAGTATTTTCAGGAGAGACGGAAAAATATTTCCTCTTTTTACGTATCGCGCAGGGGCATTTTAGCTTCCCGCCGGACATCTTTTGGTTGCACGCCGTCGAGAATCCTGCTTCTTACCGTCACTTCAAATCGCGAGGTCGCAGAAAAAAAGTTTCAACCAGTACAAATTTTATTAAAATCGACGGGGGAGCAGACCAGATAAATTGTTCGACGCCGCGATCAGAAAAGTAAGACTGGGTCGAAGTTTTCGCGCCACTGAGGGGCAAAAAGTTTCCCGCCGTTTAGGAAAACAAGCGGGATTCTCTGCGTGGCGCCAAAAAGGTCGACCCCGGGGTTCTTCTGCACTCCGCCGTCAAGGAAAATGCTCCGGGACGTGTGCAAAACCTTCGCGCCGTCGTCTGGACCCCTCCCGGAGCAGACAGAGTGGCGCCAGAGGGGCTATTTTTAGCAAAATCCTTTGTCCGCGGGGTACTGAAACCATCACGGGGTCGACCTTTTGTGCCACGGCGGGAAAGGGGGGTCTGCCATGGAGACGCACTGGCGCGCGCCTCGCATATAAATAGAAGAGCAGCCACTAGAGCACCATAACCACTCTGAACTTCAAGACGAACGCATCTATACTCCATGACACTCTGCTTCACAGCCTACTGAATTGCTGCTTCATTGCTGAATCCCTGCTTCATTGCTGATTGATCCTGCTTCATTGCTGATTCATCCTGCTTCATTTCTGATTGATCCTGCTTCAAGATGGGACCCAGAGGAAGAGGGAAGAAGACCTTGAGGGCACCAAGCAAGGGCAACAATCCAGCCAACACTCCACTGACCACTCCATCTTCAACTCCAGTTGGTTCACCAGCTCCTTTCATAGACTACGCAGCTGTTACATTGTCTCCAAGCATGTTCAGCTTGCAAGACAGCATCGTGGCAGTGACCACTGCTACATCAACAGTGACCAGTGAGACCATCTTCGAGGGCCCGCCACCACCCAAAGTGCTGCAACAACCTGATGAGGAGGATGAAGATGATGATGAAGAAGCTGAAGATCAAGTCCTGGCCAAGCTTGCTGCTGCTGTCAAGTCTCCAACCAAGCGTGGCAGGCCTGCCACTGCTGCTGCAGCCAAGAAGAAGCGTCCCAAGTCTGCTGATGCTGATGCTGCTGCTTCTGTCAAGTCTGCCACCAAGCGCACCCAGTCGGCTGATGCTGCTGTCTTCAAGACTCCCACCAAGACTGCTCCAAGGGGAAGGCCTCGCACTCCTGGCAAGTCTCCTTCAGCCAAGCGTCAAGCCACCTCCAAGTCTCCAGCCAAGTCTCCAGTCAAGCCTCCAGCCAAGTCTCCAGTCAAGCCTCCAGTCAAGCCTCCAGTCAAGCCTGTCACTCCAGCCCAGACCCGAGCCAAGACTGCAGTCCAGCCTCCACCTCCACCTCCAGATGATACTCCTGCTGATGATGAAGATGATGACTGTGTTCTGACAGCTGCAATGATCCACCAGCAGACCCTGGACTCCGACTACGATGCCACCACAGAGGAAGATACTCCCAAGAAGAAGGGTGCCAAGTCCAAGGGCAGCAAGGGGAAGAACCAGCCAAAGGAAGATTCTGACAACACTGGATCTGAGGTTGAGCTGATCCAGGAGGCCGATGGACAGTTTGTCCACAAGGAGAAGAAGAAGGGCTACAGAAAGGCAAACTCCAGGGACCTACTGGGCATCACAGAAGAGCAGGAGGATGAGCTGATCGACTGGTACCGGGAAAACAAGCAGCTGTACTCCAAGGGCTCCACCACCTTCAAGAGTGCACAGAAGGACAGACTTGATGCAGAGAAAGCAGCAGAACTTACATTGCTAGTGGGGAAGGAAATCACAGCAGCTAAAGTCACCAAATGGAGGGGCAACCTCAGGACTACCTTCTCAAAGTGCATCAGACCTCAACCTTCTGGAGCTGGCAGAAAGAAGATGTCCGACCGAGACAAGTACATCCTGGCGAAGTGTGAATTCTTGAGGTCCTCCATCACTCCGAAGGGTGCCATGGAAGTCTCCAGCTTCACTGGACCAGGAGGAAGTAACCGCCTGTCGTCCGATTCTGATGCCCCCATGGACTACAATCCTATGCCTGACCTTGATGACAGCCTCCCAGCCAGCCAGCAGCAGTCCTCCCAGGAGATGTCCCAGCAGTCCCTCCAGCCATCCCAGCAGCAGTCGCAGGTCTTCCCAGGACGAAAGCCATCCAAGAAGAGGAAGGACACAGACCAGGAGATGGCCACTGCCCTGACTTCAATTGCTGGTCACTACACTTCAGACAGGCCCAGGAAAGCAGCACCACCTCAGCCGGCAGGACCATTCTGTGACATGTGCCCACAAACTTCTCACAGGCTGGATCCAGAAGTACACCAGTTGCAGAACATGTGCAGGAGTATCTTCACATCTGGGAAGAACATGAACCGTGCCCTGAGACTTCGCCTCCTGCACTCCTTGAGCCAGACGGACAACTACTTCGTACAGGCGGCCGTCCAAGATAAAATCCTGATGATGCAGCAAGAGAATGTGGAGATGATCCTAGGGCAGCAGCAGCACCAATACATCCCTCCTCCTGGTCCAGCTCCATCCTTTGTCAACGAGGACTTGCAGCAGCCTCCAACAACTCAGCATCAGCCCCAGCAGCCCCAGCAGCCAAGTCTTCAGATGCAGTCCCAGCCTCCACGCCAGCAGTTGCAGTCCCAGCCAAGCAGCAGCAGCCAGTTCCAGTCCCTGCAGCCAATTCGAAGCCAGACTCCAGCCCTGCAGCAGTCATCTTTAAGCTTCAGCCAGCTGATGCTTGACAGCCCCCAGAAGCTTGGCTTCCCCGGACCCTCTTTTGGGCAGCAGCAGCAGCCAGTACAGCAGCAGCCACTACAGCAGCAGCAGCACCAGCCTCTACAGCAGCATCAGCCACAACAGCAGCAGCAGTCTCTACAGCAGCAGCAGCCACCACTACAGCAGCAGCAGCCACCACTACAGCAGCAGCAGCCACCACTACAGCAGCAGCAGCCACCACTACAGCAGCAGCAGCCACCACTACAGCAGCAGCAGCAGTCTCTACAGCAGCAGCAGCAGTCTCTACAGCAGCAGCAGCAGTCTCTACAGCAGCAGCAGCAGCCGACAGTTGTCCACCAGCGGCAAACTCCATTGTCGTTCCAGTGGAGCCAAGTCAACATGCCCTCTCCAAGGAAGTGATGCCTGTTCAAGTCGTCTGAAAAAAGAAAAAAAAAAAACTCCAGGCCCTTTTAAGGGCCACCAAATCCTCCCAAAAGAGCTGGCCACGTACACATCTTATGTTGACTAAAAAAACTCTTGCGATGACAAACAAGAGCAAAAATGAAAAGAGCCCCAAAAAAAAAAGTTGACAAATTCCCCAAAAAAAAATCCGGTCCTGGCCCTTGTAAATTTTAAACACCTTCATAAAAGCAAGGTGCTATTTCCCTTCTTTTTTTTTTTGGCCCATTTTCACTTTCTGCTTAACCAGTACAGGTGGCATTTCTGCTTTCTTAATTAAAGTTTTTTCACCACTTTAATTAATATAGATAGATAGATAGATAGATAGATAGATAGATAGATAGATAGATAGTCAGACAGATAGTCAGATAGATAGATAGATGGATAGATAGGCAGATAGATAGATAGATAGATAGATAGATAGATAGATAGGCAGATAGATAGGCAGATGGATAGGCAGATAGATAGGCAGATAGATAGCTATATAGAAGAAAATATTTGGACGTCGCATATACACTGCAGCAAAGAAAAACGAGTGATCGTCATTTTGCAGTGATGACACTTGGATAGATAGATAGATAGATAGATAGATAGATAGATAGATAGATAGTCAGACAGATAGTCAGATAGATAGATAGATGGATAGACAGACAGATAGACAGATAGACAGATAGACAGATAGATAGATAGATAGATAGATAGATAGATAGATAGATGGAACACAATGCTCGTTACATATATACACTGCAGAAAACAAAAGCAGTTATCGTCACTTTGCAGGGATTGCACTTGGATAGACAGATAGACAGATAGATAGATAGATAGATAGATAGATAGATAGATAGATAGATAGATAGATAGATAGATAGGCAGATAGAAAGACAGATAGATAGATAGATAGATGGAACACAATGCTCGTTACATATATACACTGCAGAAAACAAAAGCAGTTATCGTCACTTTGCAGGGATTGCACTTGGATAGATAGACAGATAGATAGATAGATAGATAGATAGATAGATAGATAGGCAGATAGATAGACAGATAGATAGCCAGATATATAGCTAGATAGATAGGCAGATAGAGAGGAAGTGAAAGTGATTTAAATGGGTTGTACAGATAGATACAAAGCTAAAAATTTACCATTTTACGTACACTCTAAAAAAGTTCAGACAAAATTGGTTTTTTAGATTCAAAATGGTTTTTTGAAAAACCAAATTTCAATGCAAAAAACCAACATGGATTTTTTTAAAAATCCATGTTTGTTTTGCATTGAAATTTGGTTTTTCAAAAAACCATTTTGAATCTAAAAAACCAATTTTGTCTGAACTTTTTTAGAGTGTACGTCACAAAATATGTAGTTGTTGCAGGGAGGGCTTTTTTTTTTGGGGGGGGGGGGTTTGTCAACATAAAGATGTGTACAAGGCCTGCTCTTTCTGGAGGAAGTGGTAAGCCCTTATAGGGCTGGGTTAATTTGTGGTTTTTTAAGGGGGGCATTGAATTGCTGTTGCTGTTGCTGCTGCTGCTGCTGCTCTGCTTCATCTTCAAATTCTGTCCATCTGCCAGGGGACACTTCCTGCTGGGCTGTTCACGTAGTCTCGTAGGTAGTCTCGGTACTGTTTGGCTTGTCTTGTGGCATTTCCATATGCTGGAGCGAATCCAAGGTCATGCAAGGGGTCTCCTCTCCACAGTCCTTCAGTGACTTCATGGGTTGCAGGATCTTCTCTGTCCATTACGTCGTTGTCCATGGCTCGATGAATTCCTATTCTGTCTCGCAGAAGATTGTGTAGAGTGCAGGCTGCCAGAGTGATGGCTGCCACTCTGCCGGGTTTCTGGGGCATCGTAGTTAGGAAGCATCTGAACCTGTGGGACAGGATACCGAAGGCATTCTCCACCACTCTCCTGGCTCTTGAAATTCTGTAGTTGTAGACTCTGGAGGGGATGTCAAGGTTTCTTCTTGGAACAGGCTTCAGCAACCAGCTCTTCAGGGGGAAGGCCTCATCTCCAACGATGAAGTATGGAAAAGGATTCCCAACTGTGCCAGGTAGAGGTTCAGCAGGGGGTAGCCCAAGTCGTTCTTCTTCCAGCAGGTCCCTCAGCCTTGTGTCCAGGAAGACTCCTCCATCCGATGAGCTTCCTTGGCATCCAGCCTGCACGTACAGGAACTTGTAGTCAGAATCCACCAAAGCCATAAGCACAATGGAATGGAAGCCCTTGTAGTTGAAGTAGATTGACCCAGCTTTCCGAGGACATCTGATGCCAACATGCTTCCCATCCAGTGCTCCGATGCAATGGGGCATGTTCCACCTCTTCTCGAAGCCCTTGGCAACTTCCTTCCAGGATGCTGGATCCATTGGCAGGGCCAGCAGATGTTCGTAAGCTCGCATGATGGCAATGCAGACACTGGGGATAAAATTGCAGATGGTGTTGGGAGCCACTCTGAAACCGTAGGCCAAGGACTTGTAGCTCTCTCCTGTCGCCATGTACCGTAGGGTGACTGCCAACTTCAATCCAGGTTCCAGAGCCCTCCTCATGTTGGTGTCTTGTTTTGTAATTGCAGGAGCCACAGCAGCCAGGATTTCAGCAAAAATGTCAGGAGGCATTCTGCAGAAGTTGTAGTAGCCAGAGACATCATTGTTGGCCAATTCAGGCAGCAGCTGGTAGAAATGGCCATGTTGTTCCCTCTGCAGCAGCCAATTCCGAATCCACCATCTCTTCATCTTCCTCCTTCTCCGTATTCTTCTTAGATAAAAAGCACCAGCAACAGCAGCAACAACAGCAACGTCAAGGTCTTCCCCAGCATCTTCATCAGCCATCATGTCTGTCCAGCATCCAGGAGTGTCCCCTTCAAAGGTCAAGCAGCAAGTGAAGCAAGGCGGCCCTCTGCGGCCCTTTTTATTGGCTTTCGCAGCGCCCTCCTCCGCCGCGGTGCCCTTGACAACGGCGTCATGCTTTTCATTCCCGGCGTTGTGCCCTCGGGCCTACAGACATCCCCGTGGAGAACAAAACCATTCCCGCAGTCGTAAAAGCAATCCCCGGCGTTGTGAAAATATAGTCCGCCGCGGTGAAATAGGTTCACTGAGGGGCAGTTATAGGTTCCCTGCGGGGTACTTTTTATATCACGGGGCGATATAAAAGTATCCCGCAGGAGGAGGAAATTTCTTTCCCCCGGCGAACTTTTGATGACGGCGTACAACTTTTCTGCCCCGCAGGGAACAAAAAAATCCCCGCCGTGGCTTTCGCTGCATGGTTATCGATTAGCCTTAATTGATTACATAATTGCCCTTCGCGCCGTCCTAACTGAAAATCTTGCAAGAATTCGTCTGGCTCTGCGCCCCCGTCGATAAAAAGCTTACCGTCATCCCCCGTGAGAATGGGGCATAAGGCTTATAATTATTGTAAATATTATTTTCAGCCATTTATCAAATATAATTTTTTCAAACATGTTACAATAAATTTTTGAGAAAGAGAAACATGGACAAAATCAACCTGGACATTTCTGCCTATAAAAAGGTTGATTTTTGGTGGGTTTTTAAGATGGTCTGTTTTGACCAATCACTGGTTTTGCATCATCTCTGTGTTTTTCAATTAAAGCTTACTCAACCAAACTATGGTAAACAATAACACAAATAGGCTTACTATGCATGCAGTCACAAACATCAATTACTGCAATTTAATTTATAGTGATCTTTAACTGTGAATTGCCTGACACAAGGATCCACAACAGTTAGGGAGTGACCATTTAATTTCCAGGGGGGGGGTGGTGTTTTCCTCGCAGCAGTATTTATTTATTTCAACCCTCAAAGTCCCAGAATATTCATGCCTGAATCAAGTCCCTGGTGAAAAACAGCAGCATCGCCTGGAATAATATCCCACCTGATATTCGAAGTGTGAAAGATTTCTACAAATTTAAAAAAGACTTGACCATTTATCAGAAACACTATTTAATTCAACTTTACATGGAAAATCTGGTTTTTAAATTATGAATTTTAATTGTAAATTTTAACTAAATTTGTTTTGACATTTTATCGATTTTACCTGTAATTTTTATGTCAATTTCATGTGTTGATATATACTGTTAGTGCGGGCTCCAAGCCTAAACAGATGTAATCTGAATTTGGACACCCAATAAAACTTGAAACTTGAAACAACGCCTTATTAAGAAATATCCCTGGTGCCCAAAAAGAGTTTATTTATTTCACCAAAAGTGAGAAACTATTTATTTAAAAAAAAACCAAGCCCCCCCCCCCCTTGATATTAAATGGTAAATTAATATAGCCTTACTATGACATCATGCAATGAGTGCTCTCTGGAAAGCAGAAAAAATGAAGGCCACAAAGTTTTTCACTGAACCTATTGGATGGATAATTAAGACTCAGTTAATAATAAATCATAGTTGGCTAAATTTATTATATCAATCGATTTATTCAGATTGATGCCATGATATACAGACTGATCTGTCTAGTTTATTCATAATTGTTGACAATTTGTTATATGTACGTTCTGAAATTTCTATCATTTCTTGGTATGGGCACATTAAAACATTTTTCAAATTTAATATTTTTAAACATGTTGCAATACATTTATAGCTGTTTGCAGATTGGTGGTCCAAACAGTTTCAAAATTAACTTTCACCTTGGTTGTGTGATGTCACTGGCTTAAAAATGTTTGTTTGTGTCAGTTATGGTTAATCAGTTGATTCAGTGCTTTGTCATTTCAACCATAGGTGACAATAAACAAACTAATTAAATGACTTATGCACTTAATCAAATAAGAAGATAAGGAGACAAACAGAAAACTGTCAATGATTTAGCAAAGCCAGTTTGCAAATTTAAAATAAGAAAATCAATTTTTCCAGTGGACCGCCAATCTGCAAAGAGCTCTAGAGAAAAATAAACTCAAAGTTGACCAGGACCTTTCTACCCATAGGCATAAGAGGTAAAAATTGGGGAGGGGGGAGGTTGCCCAAAATATGTAGGCCAAAGTTCCCCCCCCCAAAAAAAATAAATTGACCAGATGTCTGCCCGAAACTCTTGATAATTTGCTTATGGGTCATTCCATGTCAGATCAACAAGTGGCTTCCACCACCCCGTCTGCGAATTGGCTGAAAAAATTATATGTTGTTTGATGTCTCAAAAGATGAACTTCCTGAAAATTTCAGCTCAATCGGTCAACTTTTCATGATTTGGCTGAGGTTTGAAAATTGCTCATTTTACCAGTTTTTCAGACATCGTTTTGACCACAACTACATTCTTTGCTCAATAAATCACTTAATACTCAACCTTGAGCTTTGAAATTTGGGATCTACACCAACTGGACTATGGAAAAGGATCTTTGATAGACATTTATTGTTTTGCTATAACGATCACAAAGCTATGGCCTTGTTAAATTCCCCCTCAAAAATCAATGTTCACCACAAAAAAATTCAAATCTCCTATAGGTATTCCGGGTATAGATACAAAATTCCCAGGATATATTCTGCATATGTATGGTCAAATAATAGTTGAAAATTGGAGATGTGTTCAGCCTCGTTTTTTTAATATAAATTTTTGAAAAATATTGTATATTTTTCAGCATGTAAAAAACAAAACTAGCTGGAACTCAAGAAGTACACGTGACACATCCCTGAAAGTTTCCTATTATCTTTCACATCAATAGGACATAATACAGAAAAAAATTCAGGAATAGGTTCGGCTTACTTTTGGTTCCTCGGAATTTTGAATATTATTCTGTCTGTAACAGCAGTGCAACTGTTGAGTAGACCTTCTGCAAAAGGTATCATAGACACAGCTTTTAAACTTCTCAGGTATATTCTATATGTGTATTGTCAAACAATAGTGGAAAATTGAAGATGTGTTCAGCCTCCTTTTTTAAAAATAATTTTTCACAAAATATTATATATTTTTGTTATGTCAAAAAACAAAATTAGCTGGATTGCAAGAGGTATAGGTGGCACATCCCTGAAACTTTCCTATTATCTTTCATATCAGTAGAATATGATACAGAAAATAATTCAGGACTATTCTCAGCTTACTTTAGGTTCCTCTGAATTTTGAATATTATTACAGACAGAGTAATAGTCAAAATTTGCAGAACCTAAAGTAAGCTGAATATATTCCTGAATTATTTTCTGTATTATACCCTATATATGGGAAAGATAATAGGAAAGTTTCAGAGATGTGCCACCTATACCTCTTACAATCCAGCTAATTTTGTTTTTGACATTACAAAAATATATTATATTTTTCGAAAATTTATTTAAAAAGAATGAGGCTGAACACATCTCCAATTTTCCACTATTATTTGACAATACATATGTAGAATATACCTGAGAAGTTTAAAAGCTGTGTCTATGATACCTTTTGCAGAAGGTCTACTCAACAGTTGCACTGCTGTTACAGACAGAATAATATTCAAAATTCCGAGGAACCAAAAGTAAGCCGAACCTATTCCTGAATTTTTTTCTGTATTATGCCCTATGGATGTGAAAGATAATAGGAAACTTTCAGGGATGTGTCACGTGTACTTCTTGAGTTCCAGCTAGTTTTGTTTTTTACATGCTGAAAAATATACAATATTTTTCAAAAATTTATATTAAAAAAACGAGGCTGAACACATCTCCAATTTTCAACTATTATTTGACCATACATATGTAGAATATGTCCTAGGAATTTTATATCTATACCCGGAATACCTATAGGAGATTTGAATTTTTTTGTGGTGAACATTGATTTTTGAGGGGGGAATTTAACAAGGCCATAGCTTTGTGATCGTTATAGCAAAACAATAAATGTCTATCAAAGATCCTTTTCCATTGTCCAGTAAGTGTAGATCCCGAATTTCAAAGCTCAAGGTTGAGTATTAAGTGATTTATTGAGCAAAGAATGTAGTTGTGGTCAAAACGATGTCTGAAAAACTGGTAAAATGAGCAATTTTCAAACCTCAGCCAAATCATGAAAAGTTGACCGATTGAGCTGAAATTTTCAGGAAGTTCATCTTTTGAGACATCAAATAACATATAATTTTTTCAGCCAATTCGCAGACGGGGTGGTGGAAAATTTCTCGAAAATCTGATGATTTGACACGGAATGACCCTTATGGCAGATTCCACGAAATGCTGCAAAATGACTGACCAAAACTTGGTCCACAAGTTACTATAGCACAATGCTGATATTGCAGTTACATTAGCAGTTACATTAGCAGTTACATTAGCAATAGAAAAACAGCTACCACTCCAAGTTGTTTATTTTGTCGGTGATCTATATAGGTAAATAATGCACATTTTTCAATAAGATTTCAGAATTTCATATTTTAGATTTGCCAAGATAGCAAGAACACTGAGAAATTCCGATGTAAAAGTTGCTAATGTAACATCAGAGTCCACTGAGACGGAATGGAGTTACATTAGCAGTCTCTCTTATTTTTCCTTTTAAAAATAGTTTATAGTCATGAAGGTAACTACAAATGGTGCCAAAAAGTATTTTAAGTGTATTTTATCAATCGTATATATCCTTATATTTTGCTAAAGTGTTTTCTGTTGATTCTACAAAGTGCCAAAGTTGGCATGTCAGATGACCAGTAAGTTTTGCCATCCATTATTGTCCTTATGAGAGATTAAAAAAAGTATTTTTTAAGAGCAAAAAGCAGCATATCGGTGGATTTTTTATTGATATTTATTCTTTAGCTCACTGACTTACTTGGTAATGGCATCCTCCCCACGCAAGCCATGCTAAAATGAGCTAAAATGGACAGGGCTTTCTGCTATTTCCAAGTTCTTCTGTGATTGGCTGCTTATTTAGGTCATAAGCATTTTGCAGGCAGATTTAGTCCGATTATGGACACTTAGAGGATTACTGGCAACTAAGAAAAACAGTGTAAAACAAGCAAACTTTCAAACAGTTTCATTTCAGAACTGTGAAAATACATAATTCAATGGAATTTTCGGAACTGTGATAGCACCTTTCAACAATACACAATTTCTCCATTTGTAACTGTGTGAAACAGAAGCAACAATTTCAAACTGTGAAGTAGCAGTGTCTGATCTGTCGTGCCAACACTGGGTCAGTTAATTAAGTATTCATGAATTAGCAAAGGTTATGGGCCATTTTGTCATGGTATGACTTGGGATGATGGGTAATGGGTTCGCGTGCTTCAGGAAGCACCAGATAGATAATAAAAAAGGTGGGACAGTTTAAGATACTCTGTGAGCAAATTGCGTGGAATCTGCCTTATCCCCTGTCTTCTACGGCTCCAGTTCTACCTCAAAAACTTGGATTTTTTGGATGGTTTTCTGGACGCATGGGTGTCCACGGCAGAGCCATTTGAGGTGTTTCCTGTTTTATCAAAGCATTGGTTTTGAGAAAGCACAGGTCTCAGAAAAAAATTAGTTTAAAAATACAAGTCAACAAATTGTTGTTACTGTAGCGAACCTTGCGGAAATACATACATGTATGGCATTGTATGCTGTAGTAGTACACATCACTCTGGTGAAAATAAGAACTGCATGCTGCTGCCACCTGGCACAAAAGTTGATTTTGTATGCTACATCATTGCTGTCCCAAGAAATAGTTCCAATTTCATTGCACATTCACAAAATTTCCATTCAACATTGATGTATACCAGAGTCAGACTCGGCAATCACATTCTCTAAGGAAGTAGACAAGGCCATCAGCACACTCAGAAACAGCCCCGGTTTCTTCCAGACAAAATTGTGCGAGTTCCTCAGACTGAAATGATGTGGACCGCTCACAGGAGCTCACGGAATAGCACACTAGTCACTAGGTGGCAACACATGACAGCATATATATTCTGATCTGCCAAGCCTGGAAAAAGAAGTGGCAAAGTAACAGCGGTCCACTTGTAGACAGAGTACACATTATGCCTACCGAGTCATTGTGAAACACAGCCTTGTAGTAAAAACTATTATACATCTTGTTGGATTGTGGATATTATCAAAACTACCTCTAATTAAACTTCTCATTTGAATTAGCCATATTTTCTTGTGCCCCAAATACTCTCCTCCCCTGACGGGCTTCCTCCTTCTCGCTATCCTATCTTTAAACAGGTAATTTGGTATAAATTTCCTTTTACCCACCATTCCATCTATCTGTCCTATTCTAGATCTGCTGTTCATCCTATCTACTATAAATCACATCTTTAGTATGATTTACTATCCTATATCCTATCTGCATTCTCTGCTGTACAATTGTACTGGCCCATACTACCTGCAGGTGTGTGTAAACATACTAAACTCAGCCTAGAAGCTGCAGGCAATAGACTGCAACTGCTGCTCCTGCAGGCTAGCAGCAGTAGGAAAACTGCCTGTAACAGTGACTCAGCAGTTTTCCAAAGCAACTTTCACTGTGTGTTTAGGCTTTTGCAGTAAATCGTTTAATCTCTATGTAAAGTTCTAGATCTGAAATTTTAGCTACGTCATCTAGCATTGCATCATCATGAGGACTGCTTTTTGATAGGCTACCTGGCTGGCCCAGGATATATAAAGCTCAAACTGGGACAGTTAGAATCAGTATCAACACAGCTTCACACAAGAGACATAACACAGAAGCATTATCATTATACTTTATTAGCCTATACATTATACATACACACAGAAAATAATCAAACAATTTGTGTTGATTTCAAATATTGATTGAACAAGATAGCATTACATCCTGTGGATAATACATTGATTAATTATATCAAACTATTGAGGAACTGCATTACAAAATTATATAGGACACTGTACCAGAAAAGCATTCCACAAACACAAGGATTTACTTATAATAATATTATTATCGTCATATTTCATCTAAATAACCAAAAACTATATCAAAATGTGGCCACCATGTCTGAAAGCCTACCTGGAAAAGAGAAAGAACAAAAATGGTAAGGTTTTTTAACATCAACATTAACTTCTTTTTTTTTCACTGTTATTTTAATAGATCATAAATTTAAGTTGTTGAAATGTTTGTTGTTGTTTTTGTGATGATATTTTTACATCATAATAGTCAACAGAACGAGTTGTGACAAAAATCCAAAATCACTCAGCTAATAAACCACTGGTGATTTAAATAATCACATTAGTGACAATACTTCAATGTCTGCTAATTAGAGTTGTTTGTGGGTTAGCGGTCGAAACAGTTTCAAAATTAACTTTCAACTTGGTTGTGTGATGTCATTGGCTTAAAACTGTTTTGTTTTTGTCAGTTATGGTTAATAAGTTGACTCAGCACTTATCACATCTAGCAGCATAAGTGACAGTAAACTAACTAATTAAATGACTTAAGGCACTTCATCAAATAAGAAGATTAGGAAACCAACAGAAAACTGTCTATGATGTGGCAAAGCCAGTTTGCAAATTGAAAATAAGAAAATGAATTTTTTCATTGGACCGCCAATTCGCAAAGAGCTATAAGGTGATCAAAAATTGCATGCAGAAAATTTGATATCCTAAAATCCCCAAAAAATATTGATTTGAAACTCAAAACTAGTGACCATGTAAGTAAAATAAGGGGGTGGCACTCTTTAAAGTGCAAATGCCTGCAGTGAGAAAAAATAACGTGCAAGCACTTTAACAGCTGCTTGTAGATAGAAAGTATCTATCTATCTGTCTATCTATCTATCTATCTATCTATCTATCTATCTGGGTCATTCCATGTCAACTCAGGCAGCGGTCCTGCTCGACCATCTCAGAACCTCTTGAAACTCCAGTCAATTATTGACCTTATATCCAAATGAGGATTTCCAAAATAATAGCTTTCACCGACACATAGTTTTGGATATATGGGCCCTTAAGCGGAGGTAGTTGTCAACAAGATATGAAGAAAATCATTCTAAGCCATTTTTGGAGCTTCACTGTGGTTAGAGATTTAAAGTTACACTTAACATTGCTTCAGCATCTCTTTTGCTATTCCTAGTGACTAGGGAAAACATAGTTTCATTAGCCTACACAGTTTCATGAAGTCATGGGACGCCCCAAACAAGGGCATTTATGCTGCAGTGACTCAAATCGAACATGTCATAATTACCAAATACATGGCTTTATGAATATTCTGTGTCCATAAATCATTATTTTGCTTATAAACTAATAGATTAGTGATGATTTGGTTGAAAAATGTTAGCTTTTTGAAGCATATATGTTGCACTACACAAGGTCAAATATTTTTGTCAAAACGAGTCATCCTTGATGGGGCAGGGCTCGGTCCTGACACCTGGTACCAGTCCAATATTCTGTAATATTGCAGAAGAAGGGGTGAGACAAAACATATCTGAGAACTGATTTGGTGATTTTTTTCTAAGTTGAACATTTTTTGGGTTGAAATTATGTAAATTGGCACTTATCGATAAAGTCTTCTTTTTCATATTTCCAAAGGAAAACCATACAAAGTCATCATAATAACCTTATATATATATGGTTGGCATTGCACTTATGCCACACAAGATGTGCTCCTTTGGGGTAAAGCACTGGTCAGGATGTTTTATCCACAATGGCCTTGTTGGGCCTTTGGGATTCATGAATTTATTGAAGACAACCTAATTGATTGATTGATTGATTTATTAATATGTCTTGCAAATTTCCTTGACTGTGCCTACACACTAATCTTGTGCTGGGGTACCAAGAGTATCTGATGAAACTCTGTACATACAGAGTTTGTCATTGATAATTCAAAAGGGATGACGAGTGCTTGTGCCTGGCACAGTTTTCAAGTTACTGATTTGACTCGGCTAATACTAGCCATTGGTTTGGTTTTAGTATAATATTATGTTGATCTGAACTCTTTGTGATTGAACTAAGAAGGAAGAATTGCCAGATAAATGGGTCTTGGCCCATTCATAGAGTTGATGTGGTGTTAAAATTTGATTTCATCAGATACTCTTGGTACCACAATCCAACAACTTCTATGTTGATAGCAATAATTCAATTAAGGCTGGTCATTACAATGTGCATTGCTGCTGTGTATGATGATGACTGGCATGTTTGCATAGTCAAGGAAATTTGCATGACAAATAAGGATGTCTTCATTTAGTTCATGCATCGCGAAGGCCCAACAAGGTCATTGATTTGGCCTGATGAGTGTTATATGCACAAGGAGCACATCTTTCTTGTATGGCATAAATACACTGCCAGCCTCATCTTCAAAACAAAATTTAATTTACACCCTTGATGAGAGTACTTTGAACAAAAATATTGCTGCACATAGAGATGTCTGTGCAAACAATGTTTATGTGCAATGAATGAAGAAAAGATGATCAACATACAAATTAATTAAGAAAAAACATCTTTCTCACTAAAATTGATAAATTTCAGTTGACATATTATTAGACGAAATTTTTTTTTATCGATGTCAATTAATGGCTACATTAATATTAAGTCTCTCAGACAATGGCATCTGTAGTGAGGACATAAAGCCTTAAACCGTAATGAGTGATTATTACAGTAAGACAAGTGTACACTTTGATATTCATGATTTTTGCAGCACTACCAAGGTTATTATGATGACTTTGTATGGATTTCCTTTGGAAATGTGAAAAAGAAGACTTTGGTGATAAGTGCCAATTTACATAATTTCAACCCAAAAAATGTTCAACTTAGAAAAAAATCACCAAATCAGTTCTCAGATATGTTTTGTCTCACCCCTTCTTCTGCAATATTACAGAATATTGGATTGGTACCAGGTGTCAGGACCGAGCCCTGCCCTGTCAAGGATGACTCGTTTTGACAAAAAGTCAATATTTGACCTTGTGTAGTGCAACATATATGCTTCAAAAAGCTAACATTTTTCAACCAAATCATCACTAATCTATTAGTTTATAAGCAAAATAATGATTTATGGACACAGAATATTCATAAAGCCATGTATTTGGTAATTATGACATGTTCGATTTGAGTCACTGCAGCACAAATGCCCTTGTTTGGGGGCATCCCATGACTTCATGAAACTGTGTAGGCTAATGAAACTATGTTTTCCTTAGTCACTAGGAATAGCAAAAGAGGTGCTGAAGCAATGTTAAGTGTAACTTTAAATCTCTAACCACAGTGAAGCTCCAAAAATGGTCTAGAATGATTTTCTTCAAATCTTGTTGACAACCCCCTATGCTTAAGCGCCCGTATATCCAAAAATATGTGTAGGTGGAAGCAATTATTTGGGAAATCTTCATTTGGATATCAGGTCAATAACTGACTGGAGTTTCAAGAAAATCTGACATGGTCGAGCAGGGACTTTCTGGAAATTTGCCTGATTTGACATGGAATGACCCATCTATCTATATACTCCCTCCCTCCCCCTCCCTTTTTTCCTTCCTTCATTCCTTCCTTCATTCCTTCCTTCATTCCTTCCTTCATTCCTTCCTTCATTCCTTCCTTCATTCTTTCTATTGAATCTGGTAACACTGGATCTGGCTGCTGCTGTTGGTGGTGGTTTCACTGCAGCTGATCATTTGAAACTCCCGCCAAAAACGAGCATTTTAGTTTCGTAAATAAAAATTTTAACGTCACAGAAGTTTACCAAAAGTTGATGGAAGCAAGATAAAATTATATTGAGACTGTGTGCTAAGTTTCAAGGTGATAGGTGAAATAGTGCGACTTCCTATATGGTCAGAGGCTTACTGAAAATTCCACCTGTAATACAGGCTGCAAGCAGCTGTAAGAAGGGGGGAAACTTGTAGTCAAAAGAGCATCAGGACTGGATTGTATTGGGCATCCAGGGCATGCTACAAAGAGTTATTTGGTCAAATAACTGGCCATTATTGCAAGATTTGCAAATACCAATGATTTTGAGGTCTGTCGATGGGTAATCCCATTTAAACTTCAAAAGCTTTTCGCAACCTCTAAATTTATAGATATTAATTGATTTTGAAAATGTCACAATCACAGGCCTTTCAATCATTTACCAACACAGCTCTTTGGCCTGCATGATACTGGCCTCCTTAAACAGTACAAGGTGTATCAGTGCCACTTGTAGTGGTCTAGAACTGTTGTGAACAATTGTGATGCCTGTGGTCAAAATACCTTCTATCGAATCAGATATTAAGATTAGGATGAAATATTCAAAATCAAAATCAAATTCCTCTCTAAAGCACTTAGTTTTATATAGCAAGAGCAGGTATACTGCCTCCATATCCCCCATGCCCTACACATCTACCTATACCCACCAGAATTCCAATTTTAGTTATGCCAAATATTTCCACCAGGGGCACAATTGTGCATACATGTAAGGATGTGGAGACACCTGGGGGTTGAGTTTGATTTTTAAAATAACATGGCTGCAGGCCAAAAGCACAGCAGCTCAGCTGAAAAAGTATTTGGGATGTGGAAATGGTTATGATATTTATTGATTTATGGTCAGATTTGACAAGTTTAGGGGGGTCTTTGAATGTTGGAAAAGGATTAGCATTGTGCATGGTGTGGTGTTTGAGATATTTGATGGATGCCATGACACGGAGACTAAAAGTACAATCCCCCATTGTACAACAGGTATTAAGAATTGTAGACACTCATCAAAATCAGGTTTTGAAAGAATGCACTTGTGGTCTGATACAAAATCCAAAATTGGTGATGCTCACTTCTGGTCCTGGACTTCTCAGAGAGGTGGAAGAGCTCTTGAAATGAAGCTGACATAGGCCTATAGATATCATCAGTTGTTTCCATTTGGTTCTGTCCTAAGTCGATCCTTCAACACTCAACAGCATTGTAGTTCAACTACCACTTTCTGTGAATACATCAAATTCCCTGGTTTTGTTTGGTATTTCCACACCAGATTGTACTTTTCAAAAATGTCCTGAACCTTTTCTGAAAACGTTAATTTGCTTTTCTGATAGTTAAATACTTTCCCAAAAAGATGGCAATTGACCACACCATGAGAAAATGTCATAAAGGTCAGCAAGCAATCTGTATTCAGCAATTTTAGTCATTCCATTTGATTGTGTCAATAACTGAGCTTTCTGGAAATGTCTGTGGTGTTAGCAGTCATAGACCTGTTAGCTTTCTTTTTTTCTAAAAAATTAATTTATAAATTATAAAAAAAATGACCATGATGCCTAATTGACAACATTATTTAATCATTGCAATTTTGGATGTTACTAATTAGTCACATGCTCAATTGCCTTAACTTCAGCTTTTAGTTTTTGTTTGTGTGTTGTTGTTGTTTTTTTGTTGTTGTTGTTTTTTTTTGGTGAAGTTTTTTGAGTTAATTCTAGTTTCACAATCTGAAGACTTCGTGTGATGCTAGTTTCACAATTTGAAGAGTCTTTGTGTGATAAACAAGTTTGTAATTTATAAAAAGAAAAGATTGAATACAATGTCATTGTCCAGGCTTCATTCGCAGAAATGTTTTTGTCCCTTTTAATTTCTTTTTCTTCAACTTCCTTTTCACTGTTTCCTGAGAATCCTTTAGTGATGGCTAGTTCTGGCATCAGGGTATAAAATAAGCGTGCAACGATCCCAAAATGTGCAGTGATCAATCTGAAATGTGCAGTGATCAATCTGAATTTGTGCAGTGATCAATTTCACCCTTTGATGCTAAATTATGGTGAACTGCATAAAGCTCAAAATATATGTTCAACAAATGTGGTACTTTTGCCCGCCTGTTGATAGTTTTGGCAATTTGTACTGCTTGATAACTCAAAGACAGTCCTGAGTCACTGGTTTGTCGTTCATTAGATTTTCCAGATATAATGTCATGATGTAAGAAGAATATATTCAGAGCAGAGGCATTACAATTATTCACAACACTTCTGCATTATAGACTACAGCGACTAGAGCTCATCACCACTACAGACACACCAAGGTTGGCAAATCCCCTGAATTGATCACCCTGCTGTAATGTTGTACTTATATCTAGGTCTTAAAATTGACAGTAACCTGTCATGTGAATCTATAGTCTCAAACATCTTATCTAAATGTTCGGCGAGGCTCAAGTTCTGTTATCGTCATCAAAACTGTCTTGATTTCAAGTCTCGAAAAACAATCATAACAGCACTAGTCCAGTGCTACTTCGATTATGCTGTATCATCATGGTTCTGGAGTCTCACAAAAGGTAGACTGAAAAAACTCCAGGTAGCTCAAAACAAACTAGTAAGGTCATCCTTAACTTTGGTCCAAGAAGCCACATTGGCCAAAATGAGCTTAACCAAATTCACATGCTTAACACCAGAGACCGAGCATGTCAATTAATGTTGGGCCATATGTTCAACATCTATCATAAAACGGCCCCTGAATACTTATGTGATAAATTTGGTAGAATTGAACACCATCACCGTACAAGAAGAGCTGCCCTGAGTTTTTTCCTCCCAAGACCGCTCAGCATTGACCAATCTAATTTTTCATATCAGGGGGCTAAGTTGTGGAACGAGATCCCCAATCAGATCAAACTGTGTAACAGTAAGGATGCTTTCAAGCTCCAAATCAAAAAATGGTTAAAAAGAAGATCTGAAACAAGTGAGACCAATCCATTCATTATTATATAAATTTTACATGTTGTTTATTTTGTTAATTTAATTAATTTATTTATATATGTATGTCAATTAATCAATATTTATTCTTCATTCTAGTCATGCATCCCATTTGTTCATCGACTCCATCCTGCGTTTTTTTCACTTCACTCCAGGACCGCACTGGAAACAAGTCCTCGGACTTTTGTGTGTCATCCTTGAAGTTCACCCATTGTTACATTTTCATTTCATCGATTTAATATTGTAACTCTGTTTGAATTTCAAAATAAATCAATCAATCAATCAAATATGGGGTACAGCCATGCAGGGTTGTTAATTACCCAGACTTACCCACCTTCTCATTGTTTAAGGAGGTAAGCATCATGCAGGCCATAGAGCGGGAGGGCTGGCAAATGATCAGAATGCTTGTGCCTGAGAGGCGACAGGAAATTTTCACCAGATAAATTTATCTTATTCTGGCTCAGTAGGTGCAACTATACTCCTAAAAACTATGCATTTAACAGTAAAACCATCCAGTATATGAATTTTAAAATACCGCGTTATTGTTTCTTATCGATCTGCTGAGGGCAACATGACAAGCTAAACATATCTAAGGGTTCAGCATAATGTCAAATTAATACCCCTCAACACAACTTCACGTGACGTTTGTTGAAAATTTGTATTGACAGCAGATCTTAGTCTCACAAACCAAAGCTGGTTGCCTATTTGGCCACTTCATTCCAAATCAATTTAAATTGTGACTAAATTTGGCCATGTTGAGACAGACCTCATATTGCCCCTAAAAATGTTTGATCACCGGACACAAAATTTTACTGAAACTTTTGGTAGGCATTATAAATTAATTTCCTGATTCAGAAAGCCTTGAAAATTTACCAGAATCAAGCTTTCTCACCAGAAAGCACAAATCCCAAATAATACAATCCCAGAAATTTCAGGACATAAATGTGAATAAACCGAAATTTTAAGATTTTTTTTGACAACCTGGGGAATGGATACAAATGCACTGAGGTGCCTGAAACAATGCTTTATAACACTTGGGCTACATTACAACTTGTTTTGACTAATTGCAAGGCTCTAGGTTTTACACTGATCGAGTTACACCTTCAAGTATCTGGACTTTCACAAAAATATCAATTTTTTTTCTTCAGAAAAACCATTCAAGGTATCACTGTGTAACTTGGGATTTTGCTTCCTGCTGAGAAACGTTTGTTCTGGTAAATTTTCAAGGCATTCTGAATCTGTCGAGTGGGAAAATTTTCTGAAATTTGATGAAATGACACAGAATTACCAATAGTCTTTCAATAGCTGCAGTAACATTTTTTGTTATTTTTCTGAGCTTCCAAACACTTTTTAAAATAAATGTATCTCAATTTTTGCTGGAACAAAGGGTTATCAATAGACTTTGTTTCAAATTATTCAACTAAAGTACTGTCATGTTCAATTTTGGAATGGCATTTAATTAACTACAGAAGAAAGACAATTTGTTGTTTGTTTACTTCAGAAGTATAGAAATGTAAGCAGCAGAGCTCAATCGGACACAATTAAAAAAATAAGATCTGCAAAAGCCCGTCAACAAGGTGTTCAGCAACATGTGCTGATATTTCATTCCACAATTTTAGGTGATAATATTTTTCAATTGAGCCACGCTTGAACTCTGGCGCTTGAGAACGCCGATTGGTCACCCTAAGTTCGCACGAGACAATATGTGCAGTGATCAAATTTTCTTATTTTATACCCTGTCTGGCATGGGCCGTTTGGTGGCTGAATGCTACTGGTGCTATAAATAGATCTCTAGGATTTCATGGCAGCACTCATTCATTCATTCATTCACTGGGAATAGCATTGGAAACAAGCATTTTAAGGGTTAAAGCAGCATTGAATTGTTGTGTATATTATCATAAACAGTTATTCTGAATTCTGCAGTAACCATAAGGTGGGTTTAGCTTTTATTTGTGTATTTATCAGGCTTTTTATTCTCTGACTGGATACTGCATAGCACGTGTATTGCATCATGGTTATGTCTTTGAGAAAAAAAAAGAAGAAAAGTTAAGCTTTCGTTTTTATTAATGAAGTGAATTGTACAATATGTTGTCATGGCATATATCAGATGATATTATTATGGTCCAGATAGATTTTTTATTTTTAGAACACAACCGGTTCTTTCTGGGCTGCTGTTTTCCTAACACATGTTCAAGTTCATTGCCTAGAAATATCTTGAGCAGAAATAAATTGATAAGATTATGATCAGGACAAAACTGTTCTAGATAGATAACAAAATTGTAAAGACTTTCTTATAATTTGCCCTGTCATGGTGACCCAATTAAATCATGGTCAAGTAGGATTAGGAGAAAAGTGCACAGTCATTCAGTATTGATTTTTGAGACAGTGTGCAAAATCCCTACAGTGCCCCTGATATCATGATGCAATGTCCCAGTTACATGTTAAAGGATGGGAGTTCCGTGGGAGTGTTCCTAGAATTGAGGCTCCATACGGGATAAAGTGTTTAAAATGATGAATAGTTATATATGCTGAAAATGAAACTGTTCTAAATTGGCTGCCGTGTTATGACAAAATGATTTTTCAGATTTTTATCACTTTATTAAATTCACTAAGATTACGAAAATCGTGAGCGTGTTTATAATGGACTTCAATGAAGCAATGGATCCTACTAAAAAATTTTTAAAAATATAGATTGAATCTTTTCAACAGGTCATGAGCTGGGTGAAAGTCGTGAGCTATTAATTTTTAGGACCACTTTTAGAACGTGTGTGTGAATTTGTGAAAGAAAAATAACACATTGAACATTATATGTCATTCATTTTTGGAAAAGTTTTTAATAATTGTTTTGGATTCTTGAAGTTCCTTCAGTCATCCTAGTAGTGGCGGATACTGGAGGGGGGGGGGTATTTAGTAGGTCTATTAAAAATGTAAAATAGGCCTACCATCAACAATAAAAACAGACCATAGAGATCATTTCTATAAAAAAAGTGTGCCCCTCCATATAAATTTTCCATTGGTTATCCCATGGCTTGGGCATCATTTCACTGATATTGGCACCATTGATCATGCAGTAGGGCCTATTTGTCCTGGGTCTCGGGATAGATGCCTATCCTCTGGTGACAACATCAGGGAAATACTGCCCAAGCCATTGGATAATATTCTTATCTCATGTCATATTTTCCCTTTATGCATATTTTTCCCTTGAATTGCATGTTTTTCCTCTATTTTTTTCATATTTTCCCCTCTAAATTCAATATATATTTTCCCACTAAATTCCATATTTCCTCCATTTTTCCACATTTTCCCTGATTTTGTCATTTTCCCTCATACTTTCCATCATTTTTAAATATTTCCCATGGAAAAGTATCAGTACTTACTTAGCCTATCGGGACCTAGACATTCCTTCCTTCCTTCCTTCTCGCCTTCCTTCATTGATTTGTTTGTTCGTTCATTCGTTCCTTCCTGCCTTTCTTTCTTCCTCCTTCCTTTCTTTCCTTACAAGTTTCCTTCCTTACTCTCCTGCCTTGGGCTTACAAATAGCTTACACTTAATTAGGCCTATAACTGCTAAACAATGGTATGACATCACCAGCATTGCAGGTGGCTGCATGATGACGTCATAAACAAACAATGGCCCAAACAATGGGATTGTGATGTCATGACCATTGTTGCCGGTGTAACATTTTAAAATTTCAGGACAAAGTCAGTACGGTAACGACCGCTCCTCACACAAAATGGCCGTCCATGACGCCCAAGCTTTTTGTACTTGCTACCTTTCCGTTTTTCAAAGAAAGAAAGATTTAATTTTGACTTATCATAAAACTTGTTCCTTTTTTCTTTCAGAATCAGATTTAGAAATGAAGCATCCGGAGCTGTCCCTTCAGGAACCAATGATGGTGGAGGATGCACTTCCTGTGGAATTGAGAGAGCCTACAGCGCCCCCTAGGGCATGCCACCGGAAGGTTGGTATATTTTAAGATTTAAATGAAGTTGATATGTTGTTTTGTTACGTTGAGGGCTAAAATAAAAAATGTGAAGCCCTGTAAAGATTTCGTAACATTCTATTAGTTGCAGTCTATTTTGATTGATTGAATAATTTTTTGATTGAGTAATTGGTTGATTGATTGATTGATAGAGGAATGTAAAGTCTTACGTTCCGTAATCATGCAAATTGAAATGTTAAACTTCATCTTTTTTATTCTTTTAGTTTGGCACATGGCTATGGGAGAATTTGCTACTGAATCTCACTATCCTCGGCGTAATTTTGGGCTGCATTGTTGGTTTCACAGCTCGGGCATCCGAGCCATCAGCCGAGACGATCCGATTGGTTAACGTGCCTGGAGAATTACTCATGCGAATGTTAAAAATGCTCATTCTACCGCTAATTATATCTTCTATTATATCTGGTAAGTTATAAACATGTTTATTTAAAAATAATTTTTACTTCTGCGATGTAATTTTTATGGCCAGACATCCTGGACTATTAATTTTGGTTATGACTGCAATTTCTGCAAATTTTTATTTATTTTTTTTTGGGATCTTCATATAAATTGTACTCGAACTATTTTTATTGCATATTATTGTTTTATAAATCTCTTTTCTTTGACGAAGAGCTAAAAATATCTTGTTTTTGTAATTAAAAGAAGATGTAAAGCTAAAAACAACTCATCACTGTCTGCATAATCCAGATGCACATTACAATGCTAATAAGCTTTAAAATACACTGTATTGCAACATTGGACTTTTTCTCCTTGTCAATTAACAATATAGTAATGAAAAAAGCACTTCTATGTTTATATGAGCGCAGCTCATGGCTGCCAAAGGCAGCCATGAGCGAAGCTCACTTAGCACAAGGACAGCTCATTCTGTGAGGTGCTCCTGTCTACAGTGACTGCCTGAACAGGAAGTGCCTGTAGTTGCCATAAAAGTGGAGCTAGTAGTGTAGTCAGAGTTTAGTTTGGTAAAAAATAAAAATACCTCAAATATCTTCCAAAATAGCTTTAACATTTCAGTCTTGCGGTATAAAAACCTCCAATGACTTATTTCAGGGATTTAAATCAACATGTGTATCAACATTGGAAATAATTATTTCCATACCCCAGATTGTAAGAAGTGGCTGAAAATTAAAAGTCAACACAGAAGTTAATGACTAAATGGCTCACCACATAAAAAATCATAACAACACTTAATGTTACATAATCATCATTAACTATCAATAAATTACGTAACAGTCTAATAGTAAACAGTCATCTCGGAATAGCTATATGGTTTTATTGATCTCAGTTATGTAACATCAACAATTTAACATAATAGATCCAAATTTATTGATCCAAATTTAACGCAGATTTGATTTACAGAACTGTCAGTGCAATCTGTCTATCTATCTACATGTATCTGTGTTATCTATCTGCCCATTTGCCCAGTCCTATAAAAAGATAAATTGGCCTTCTGCATGGAAAGTTGAAGATAGTGCAGTAGTTCTATGACAATGCTGCGCGAATTTCATGGCAGTGCCATTTACATATTAAAATAACTAATTCCTTCCTTTCAGGTTTATCTCAACTTGACGCCAAATCCAGCGGCCGCATGGGGTCATACGCCATGATGTATTACATGCTGACGACGTTTCTCGCTACAATCGTCGGCATCGCTTGTGTCCTGGTTATCCACCCCGGCAACTCATCTTTACTTCCGCCAAACGCCACAAATGGCAACTCAAATACTCACACCGTGTCCAGTCTGGACGCCTTCCTTGATCTCATGAGGTGGGTCGATTGATTGATTGATTGATTTATTTATTGATTGGTTGATTGGTTGATTGGTTGACAAATAGATTGATTGGGTGATTGTTGATTGGTGGTGGATTGAATGATTGATTTTGTGGGAGTGATTGGCTTGTTCTCTTGATTACTCAATTCAATCAACTGACTGATTAATTCATTGGTTGATTGATAGATAAATTGATTGATGACGGATTGAATGGATGACTGATTGGTTTGTTAAGTGATTAACTGATTGGAAAATTGGTTGATTGATTGATTGATTAGTTAATCGATGATGGATTGAATGTTTGACTGATTGACTTTCAGATTGATCAAGTGATTCAACAAGGACGGATTGACCTAATGCTTGAATGATCGATAGATTGATAGTTAACCCCAAAATTTTATTTATTGGTTGACTGGTGACCAATAATTGTCATGCACTGCCATGTTTGAGTAACTGAAATGCTAAATTTGTTATTTTTGTCCTATTTTCAGGAATCTCTTTCCCGATAATCTAGTCCGAGCCACTTTCCAACAAGTTCACACGAAGTACATTCCAGTCGAAGGCGATGAGTCATCAAAACACGTGTTGAATGGAACATTAAACAACACGAATATTGATGATGTCATCAAAAACATCTCACAAAATGGCAGCCACTTTTCTGCTGCCGAGGACCAAGTTTACAAACAAGTATTGGAACATAGAGATGCCATGAATGTTTTAGGTAAGAATTGCTTTAAGTGAAATTTTGTTAAAAAAAGATAAATACAAGAGATAATTTATAATCTGTCTCTATACTCTATGTAACTGAAATCGAACTCCCGCGACTAATATTGGTATAAGAAGAAAGGTTGCGTGGAAATTGTAATGTTAGTTTTTTTGTTAGGTGCTATCTAAGTAAAGTGTAACTGCATATTCTTTGTAATACAGTTTTGACTTTTTGATTCCAACATTTTTCCATAAAGTAGGAGTGAAAAATGAAATTCCGTTCTTGTAAACAGCAGACAAAATTTAAAAATAAGATATTTTTGAACTATTGGCGTTTGATAAAGATTGTTATTATACATAAACTGACAACTGTTGATGTATCAGATCTTTGAATGATAAAATACAAATATTGACTGATTTTTTTAAACAAACTTTGGAGGGGAAAAAGAATTCAGGAAAAATTTTGGAAAAATAAAGATGCGGGAAAAAAAATTTGCCAAAAAAAACGACTTTTTTTCATATTAATTTTTTCTTTTTTGGGCAATAGACTAAAATAATGACTGACATGTGACCAGCTCTCAGCCAATGGCAGCTCTGCTTTCATGGTGGAGGTATCATAAAAAAATCTATTTCATCTCTTTGTAGGTCTGATAGTATTTTCCGTAGTATTCGGAGTCATCCTCAGCCAAATGGGAAAAGAGGCCAGTGTCGTCACAAAATTCTTCAACGTTATAAACGAGATTATCATGAGGATGGTCCGCATCGTTATGATGTAAGTATATTAACCCTTTCCAGACTGTGCCCAGGATCGTGGCCCAAATTTGGGCCACGATCCCTAGCACCCTGTACAGTATCTTAGAATGGAAATATTAACATGAAATTCACACAGAATGTGCATCAGGAAATAGGCTTTTCATTCAGCCCTTCACCATTATTGTCTCTCAAAAATTCATCCCGTGAAAACGGGAAATCAAAGTGGGATCTGAAAAGGGGAATCCCGGGGAATTCCCTGAACATGTCATCTCACAGCAAAACAACCTTAGGCTTTGTTTTTGAGCATTTAAGGCACAAAATCAAACATACCCTGCCATAACTTACACTAGGAGAGCATTAATATCGCATATAGGTATGGTTACTGCATCTATACATCCTACCTGAACCCCATTACCCATTTACCTGGCTCAATTACAGGTGTGTTAATTGGCAATATTTAGCAAAATTTGAAAATCTTACATTTCAGGTAACACATCCCAATGGGAGAGTATAAATATCAGTTTATGACACTAAAACTTTGTTTTGAATATGTCAAAAAAGTTTAGAATAACTTAGAAATGGTTTCCTTAGTTAGAAAGCTCAGGTATGTACAGGTAAATCATTTATGATTGCCTAAGGACCAGTTCACTAGCGGCCGAAAATCGGACTAATTTCTCAGGCTGACAGCAATTCATTGCATGGACCATTATTTCACTAGTAGTTGCCAGATTTTGATCATTCTTGGTGATCTTATACAGGTAAGGAAACAGCATTTGCACAACTGACCTGACCCCAATAATTTCTTTACCTGGCCTAATTACAGGTATGTTGTTTAGTGATAATTGGCAAATATACGCAAAGTCTTCCCGGAAACATTCGATTTTGGGTATATCTAATTATCACTAATTAACACACCTGTAATTAGGCCAGGTAAAGGGGTAATGGGGTTCAGGTTGGATGTACACATATTGTAACCTCGCCTATAAAAGATTCACCAAGTATTGACTAAATCTAGCACCTACTAGTGAAATAATGGTCCATGCAATGAATTGCTGTCAGCCTGAGAAATTAGTCCGATTTTCGGCTGCTAGCCAAATTGTCCACAGGTAATCATAATTGACTTACCTGTACATACCTGAGCTTTATAACCAAATGTAATTATATATAATTTGTTGCAAACATATTTTAGTGATATTTTGGTGCTGGGATGCATCAAAAGTCTTGCTTATTTTTCATGTTATAGGCCTCATTGTAAGAAACATGCTTAACTGCCTTTGATCTTTTTTAATCATCTCACCTGTAATTAAGGCAGGTGTGCTTTTCATATGTGTTCAGGTGTCTTCCCTATCATGTCATTGGAAAGCTCACCATCCCAGCTTTATATTGATATATGGTTATCTATGTGAATTCACAAGTCTTCATTGAAAAAATTTAGGTTTAAGGGTTAAAAACCCCAAATTTGTAATTTTCTCCACAGTCTGGAAAGGGTTAATAAAAATTTTTATTCTCTTTACTTCATCATGGAACATTCTGACATCGCTTTAAAAAATTTTGCAAATATTGAAACATTGTTTTCTAGTAAAAAAGTATGTGTGTCAAACAAACTTTGTACCTCGAGAAAAAAAGGACGTAATATTGAATGTTTTGCATTTAATAGACACATATTGTACAAATTTTATTAACAAAAAGTCCCAAACACAAAATTCAAATTTGAAATAATTTCAGAAACTAATTTCGAAGCAAATATAAAGCTAACATCTGTCCATCGTCAAACATCACCATATTTGTCGAAAAAATAGTTTTTGCATCATTTCCTTTGTTCATAACATTCATGTTATATCAATCATGTACAAGCTTGACATATATGAGTTAATTGTTTATAGATTGACAAAATGGTAGTCATTCATATGATGGATGGATAATTGTATTATAAGGCATGCGACAATCATGTAGCTAAGCAATAGTATTTACTGCAACGGAATGTGTGCTTATAAGTAGATGCATCAGAGGCATTGCATCAGAAAATGTTTTCGAATTTTTGTGAGACGAACGACAGAAATTTTGCAAAAATTGCCAAAAATATAACAGATGAGAGAATGTTCTCTTCACCAGTTAAAAACCTAATACAAAATTGTGGGCGGATCGGACAAAAAAAACCTGTGAGATTAAAATAACTCAAACCCTCTCCTTGTCACGGTGGCGTCTGCTGTTCGCTACTCATTTGTTTACATATTTCTGGGTGAAGGATTTGTCTAGTTGTAACATGTTGGGCTGCCAATCGATGGTTCCAGGGTTTGAATTCAGCTCTAGCCAGATCGCTTTGGCCTATATTTGACAGCTGTTTCAATCATCCTTTGCCTCATTGCAATGTCCTCCTCCTGTCCTAATTAGCCTACCAAGTGCATAGATACAGGACGTAAAGCCCCAATTATCTATCCATCAATGCGATTTGCCTATTTCTTAAATGTAATTATTTTTTTAGCATTCTCTTAATCTTACCTTTGCTCAATATCCAGGTACGCCCCCATTGGTATCATGTTCCTGATAGCTGGCAAAATCATGAGTATAGAAGATCTTGTCGGGACAGCCACAAAATTGGGCCTCTACATGATAACCGTTATTACTGGCTTAGTAATTCATTCTGCTGTGATATTGCCTGCTATATACTTGATCGTCACAAGAAAAAACCCTTTTGTGTTCTTCCGTGGAATTCTGCATGCGTGGGTGACCGCTCTCGCGACAGCTTCAAGGTATGTCATTTTCAAGCTATTTCATTCTTTTTTTAAATAACGTGCAAGCACTTTAAGCAGCACAGACAGTGCATGGTTCCAACACAGGCACACCAGTCACGGATATACTAAGGAGAAGAAGAAGAAGGCATGGTTGGCCTTTGACCCATGACAGCCAGTCCATTTTAGTTTCTTTATTATTTTTTCCATCACTGAAGGGCACCAAAAGTGACTGGTCAAAAGTAAAAAACCTACAGAGAATGTAGAGTAAATTTGAATGAGATTGGTGAAAGAGAGTGACCTCCAGAGTGCTAACGAGAATACATGAAATTCTTGGGGTAAGAGCAGCTGTGCTGCTAACTAGCAATATACCCGTGCTACCAGCAGCGAGCAAGTGGGAGAGATCTTGCAGGTGCTGCCCTCTTGTGTATTGTGTAGGAATTAGCTTAAATCTAATTATCTGTAATTAGAACATTCAGAGGAATGCAATGGCCTTCAAGATCTCAGGAAAGAACAGGGAAAATTAGAAGACCAGACACAGTGTAGAAATTGTGATTTTTAATTATAAATCTTTTTCTTGAAAGAATCTTTGGTGTAAATTTATAATATTAGCTTTGATAGCTCTATAGGGCAGGGAAGATAGCTCAATTGGTATTTCTCTGGGCGCCCGATTGCCGGGTCCTGGGTTCGATTCGAGCCCTGCTTGATCAGGGTCTTAAAAAGTTAAATGAAGGTCTGTTTCTTTTTCAAGTTTAGTTTTTAATAGATCTCAACCAATTTAATTTTCACTGTTATTTTTTTGGTTTTCAGTGCTGCTACATTGCCCATCACAGTCCGCTGCGTCGAGGAAAATAACAACGTAGACCGCCGAGTGAGTCGCTTCATTTTGCCACTAGGGGCAACAGTCAACATGGACGGTAGTGCCCTCTATGAAGCTGTGACAGCCATATTTATCGCTCAGTTGAACGGAGTTGAACTTGGGGCCGGCCAAGTCGTCACTGTGAGGTGAGTTAAAATAAAAACTTCGATCATCCTACAGTTCATCTTAATCATCATCTCTAGGCCTAAAATAATTGTATTGTAACAATAACCACAAAGAAACGGGATTTTTTAAAAATGCCTTTACGTTACAAAAAAAAAAATCGTTACAACTTCCTAAGACTTCAAATTTAATCTTTTTTGTGATTTGTATTTTGTTCCAAAAACTGATTTCAATTTTGTCTTTCTTTTCCCAGCTTGGTGTCTACATTAGCGAGTATCGGCAATGCAAGTGTCCCCCATGCCGCCTTAGTCACAATCGTCCTGGTCTTGACCGCAGTTGGTCTTCCCACGAGTGATATCGGCCTGGTCTTTGCGGTTGATTGGTTACTGTAAGTGTTATTTGATATATGTATATATACACTTTTTTTTTCATTATCGATAAAATGTAGTGTTATAGAGCCATACATATGTAGCCCTATGTTGCATAGCTTAGGTACATTGCTGTCTGGTGTAATGAAAAAGGCTGCTAGCTTTACTGTTGGATTTGTAATATTTTAGTTCAGACAGAAAATCTGCATCCATCAACATACAGTTATTCTGTGAAATATGAGATATATATATATTTTTAAAATAAATTATAGACATATAGGCCTACATTGTATAATGAATGTACATGTACTTGTAATATCTTATAGATAGACATTAATTTTATATTTCTAAAAATGTGTTTTATTTCAACCTATTCTTTTATAGAATCTGCAATATATATTACTTTCGTACTTTCAGAGACCGTATCAGGACCGCAGTTAACGTTGAAGGGGATGCCTTTGGTTCAGGAATCCTCGCCCATTTGCTGAAGTTGCCGACGTCAGAAAGCGCCACGAAATTAGCGGACCAAGACTCCGCCCAAGAACTGGAGGAAGTGAAATCTGAAAGTCTTGGTGATCAGTATAAAAATTCTCTACAAATTTAGATAATTAGTTGTATTAGTAACTGTGATATTGTAGGAAATTATAAACATTTTATATGTATCTGAAATTTTCTTCAGAAACTAAAGGCACTATAGTATAAGAGAGTTAGTTATGATTCTTAAAAACATGTAGGCCTATTTGAGGACAGCTATCAGTTTACTAAGTATTGTTTCTTTTTACATTAGCCGCTCTTGAAAACATTAGGAACATGTGGCTCCATCTATACTTAGTTTGAATGGTCAACACCTGGGAACCAACCTATATCTTCAAAAAAAATTTGAATATATATATCTATTACTTTAAATTTTAATCTCTCAGATCAGAAAATGTTATTTACATTAGAAATTCAAACTGTAGCTAATAATTTGTTATACTCTTCGGCGAAGCCAGGGTAGTTTAGATATTTATTTCATCGTTATTTGTGTGCAAGACAATTTAAGTTAGACTTCTGTTGAAAGTTTTTCGAGCATTTACAAAGGTTTGGTAACACATTCCAAGATTAGATCTTTAAGTTTTGTCTATTTTTATTTGGTTGATAGATCATTATAATGCAGCCTTCAAAATATTATAATGTACCACTATTGAGGCTGCAATACTGACCATTAGATCTCTTTAAGATGTCATACTGTATTAAGGTTGTGATTTTGTATTTATAGGTGCTTGATAACAATTACCAATGGCTTAAGATTCTTTTTTACCAAATATTTTTTCGTCTTTCGAACCAAAGATCTGAAAAAAGATATAATGGCGAATAACCCGAAGGAGGTGTTGAATGGTAGGATAGATGTAACTTTATATATTAAGAATCTATTATGTTCTATAAATTGTCTCAACATTTTGCATTCATTTATTGCATTTAGGTAATTAGTTTATATGTTTTATTTCCTTGTCTCATGAATGCTTGGAGGGACTTCATCATCCCTCGTTAATCAGGTGGCCCGCCAGCAACGACGATCTTTTTTGTCTTTGGTGGGTCTCCTAATTCGTCTGTATTTATTGGCTTCTCATTTCATACCATCATCATTAACTTTTTGTTACACATAGATGATGAGATATCATTTAAAATGAAATATGTCTCTCAATCTGTCTTTATTTATGTGAAAGTTATAGTCTCAAAAGCGTAATGCATATTGTCCGGGTGAGCACCCGTAACCTTTGCAGTTACGACCAAATAAAGAGTCTTGAATATTATTTATATCTATGCTGAGCTTTTGACAGACATCTATTTTAGAATCATCTTTCTCTAGATCTCATCTCATCTATTGCCTTCTGAGTTTCAAAAACCAGACTTAGAGGACTGCACTTTCCTAATGTAGCTGTCTCTATCATAAGAGGGTGTTCGCTTCCAGGACTAATATACATTATGTAGTTTGTACATACCCATCTATTTATCATTATATTATTGATAGATGAAATTCCTTTTGAATCAATTACTTTTGAATACTATTTGAAGTTAGAAACAGGTTAATGTATATTATAAAACTTACAAATATGTGGCCGATTTGACTTAATCGCACGAAATAAACAAGAACAACTTTGTACAATAGAGTCAAAAGAAAACCTTTATAGTTGCACTCAAAACGCGAGTGTTTTAAAATATTCAGTCAATAATGTAGAACATATTCATAAACCTGACAAAAGATATCTGATATACCGGAGTGCTTAGGTGTAAAACATCATTATTAGAAAAATTTTTACAGAATCTCATTTTTCCCAAATATCATAGATCTATTATGTCATATGTACATTGAGATTATTGTATACATATTTTCGTGGATAAATATGGTAATCTTCTTTATGTGAGAAATATATGTTAATGTTATGATACAATATATTTATCTGTGGTAATATTACCAATATAAGGTAAGGAATAAACAGTTGCCATGGTTTTTGTGCAGAATATTGACTGACAGATATATCTATCTTAAAATATTTTTGTCACAAATTACGATATATAGAGCATAACAATATTATAATGAGATTTATAATTTAACAAAAGTATTGTAGATCATCTTTGCATTTGTAAATATGTCTCATTAAAAAAGGTTATAAATATCATTAGTTTTCATAAAATTTTTGATGGAAGTTGAAAGCTGTTATCTCATCTGTGGATTTATATTAATTTTTTCTTTAAATTTAGAAAATTATAGAAGTTACAAATTCATATTTTCAAATTTCCAAACTCATATTTTCATTTCATCTTCATAATCATTGCTCGCATACTGTTTGAGCTTTAATTTCTAAAAAAAAATATATCATTCATTGTAAATAATATCATTTCACAATTTGAATATTCATTGCATACAAATGTAAAAAGTATTATCCAATTATCTTATTCATTAATTGCTAAATAGGAAAAACATTTCATTGATATCATACAATTATTGTAATCAATAACTCATGTATTATAAGTATTTGAAATTGCATTATGTATTAAGAATTCATTGTTATTAATTGTTTTATTAGCATAAGTATTTGTGATAGATATGATATTCGATTACTTATCATATTTCGAATGTGCCATTTGTGCTATAGTGTGATTGCGACTTTATTAATATTGTTTTGTACGAATGTGTTCTGGAGATGTTGACTTGTCGTTAGCTTTGTTTTTGAAAAGATGTATTTTGCTGAATAAATTGTTCAAAAAGAATATTTATTTGGTTAGTTTTAATTGACAACAAGGTTTGAATAAAATCTGTGAAGAGACTTAGCATCAGCTACTGGGCATTGGGTTGGCGGCCATCTTGGATCCCGTATTGCCTCAAAACCACACGTTATCACAAAGTCGCAGTTTGATCTGAACTAGAATTGCTGCAGTGCAGCTGCACACCGTCTTTTAAATTAACTCTGAACACCAAACAGAACATGCTTTGGTCCATCCTGTACGACCAACCAAAAACAGACGGAGTAGTATCCAGTGTTATATACTGCGGCAACTGAATAAAAGCGTGGGCTTCAGCATTAGCGTAATTTGGTGGGGGACGGGGGACATGTCCCCCTCACATATTTGACCCCGGGGGACATAATATGAAATGCCCCCCACCCACTTTTTTGTGTGAAAACAAAATGTCTTGTGGTAATGGCCCTTGGGGTAAATTTCGTAAGGAGCAGTTCTGGTAATGTCCTACACCTTTCTGCTCGGGCAGGTTACATTGCCATACATAAGTTGGAATTCTTGAATGTAAAAAATAAAAAATCCTGACTGACTGTTTATTCACGGATCCGACAGCCAATTCCGACCGCAACAGCACGAGTTCCCCCCCCCCCCCCACAGTTTCTGTGAAAATTACACCCCCAGGCATCAGACTCGCATGCCTTATCATCTCTCATTCATGATAATACGATGCTCACCGTGCTGGTAGAGGGCATTCACTCTCAGGTGCATTTAAAAGAAGATCTGAATAAAGAGGACCTAAAAAGAGGACCTGCATTAATTTTGTAAATACTTGATACTTGATATTTGGTAGGCAGTTTTCCACAAGGGGCAGCACTGTTCTGTGTGAAGTTTCCTGAAGACCCCTTGTGGTAAACCAATGTCATTGTCCAACAACCACACATATGGAATTCACAGATACATTGGTGCACTCCATTGAACTGAGGTTCGAAACAGGTGATTACAACAAACAGTCAATGCCAAACAATGCTAAACAATATAATCCAGCTTGCTATTTTGTAATGTTCAGAGCCCCTTTAACATTGTCAGAGTACACTGTATAAGAAAATGTGATATAGGCTCACAGAGCCAGGGAATTTTTGCCAAAGAACTTCTAATTTGAGCATTTGTGCATCCATTTATCCGCATGGAATTGTTCATGGACTATATTTATATTGCATGGGATATCTATTATTTGGAATTGCTAACAGGACAAATCGTAGGATACAGATTCATAAGAAAAGGTAAGATACAAATTCTCCTATGGCCATGTCAACACAGCATTTTTTGCCAACTCACATTGAAGGCTGTTAATCAAATATCACGGTTACACTTTGCATAGGTTTTGTCCACAGTGATTAAATACACAGTTTTAAGTGGTTTTCTATAGCTGACAGCAATTTGATTTTATATGAATTGACTTTTTCTGAAACATGTGCTTTCTCCAAGCCAATGTTTTGATCAAACAGGAAGTCATGTACAACATGTGCAGTGCTGCCACGTTGTTGCACTATGCAATGTGTAAAAGCCCATTTTGTCAGGGGTTTTTGTTCTGTAAGTCACTGAAGTTAAGTGTGAAGTAAAAGTAGGGGAAGCTTTGGAGATTTGGGAACTTTTTACGTTCTGAATGGTTTACGCTATGATTTATTGTACATATAGAAAAAGCATGATAGTTCAAATTTTCCAGGAAATTATATTCTGACAATTTTTTTTAATTCCATAAAATCAGGGTAGCCAAACCGTCCCTGCGATCCAACTTTCCCAAACTTCCCCTTCAAGATGTGGACCCAAAGGGACCTCATATGAACACTTTATTACAGCAAAACTGGAACACAGAACAATATCTTTTTTATCTGCCACAAAAAATCGTCGCACACATTCCACATAGCCATTGCCAATTCTTTTGTCTATGTTTTTAATGCATTTTTTAAAATATAGATCTATGAATCAGGATCCGAGGGGCGAAGAGGTCGGGTTGGTCCTTTGTCGCTGGGGAGACATTTTCCTCGGAATCGAGACCACCACGGAACAGACTTGAGACGACGTCCTCTTCCTCCAGTGCAGAATAAGCCAGTTTCACATCTGAAATTATTAAATTTACATCTAATTTATAATATTGTAAAAAAATATGTTGAATATACAGATCAAAGGTCAACTGTAGCGGATCTGGGGGGGGGGGATGTTTAAGGGGTTAAACCCTCCGCCCTTGGGCCTGTAGATTTTATGCAAAAAAACTAAATTTGGTACATTTTTTTGGTTACCAGTTGGTTTGGTTACCAGTTGGTTTGGTTACCAGTTGACATGGTTACCAGTTGACTTGATACCACTGTGGATCCAGACAAAAGCATGTCTAACCAGAAACTGGATGAAACTGGTCTAACAGATTGTTAGAGTCAAGGAAATACAAGTAATTACTTTCACTGGACTGAAATTTGTCATAAATGCTTTATCTAGGGTCGTCGGAAGGAAACGAGGGCGGCAGGGGCGGTCAGACGAAAATGGGCAAATCTAATTTGTGCTACAAAATGTTAATGTAGCGGCAATAACAATTTTGAATATATACTTATACATTTTTGCCTGAATTCATTGCAAATTAAGGCATAATAATATTTTTTTCTTTGAGATGAAAAGGGCAACCTTGCCCCCCCCCCCCTCCTGGCCAAGGGCAGGAGGGACAATTGTCCCCCATCCAATTCCTCCCCCCCATGTTCCCGCACCCTTGGCTCTAACTTACTACCGAAATAGGCGGTCACTCTTTTTGGAGGAAATTCTCAAATTAGAGTTGTGAAATGACAAATGGTAGACCCATAGTCCCACACACCCTCCTTCCTCATGGTCCCACATCCCCCTCCTTCCCCAGACACTCTGTCTAGCCTAAATTCTGGAATCTGGATCTGTCACCTTTCTATGAAGGCAATTAAATAACGAGTCTGGATTTTGAATCTTTTATGACAATTTCGCTTGCAAAGGGAATCAAACTTACTTAGCAGTAGAAGCAGAACAACGCTTCCCTTCCTTTACTCGACAAACCGGACAACATCCGCAGGGTACATGACCAGGTTGGCAAGTGGCCGGAAGAGGTTTGCAGACTTCGAAAGGTCTTCCGGTATCCGGATTCTTACACGGGAGACAGCCGAAGGACGATTGGATTGCGACCAAAATGCAGACCACGAGAAGCATGAGGGCTACTTTCCTTCTCTCCATTGCTAGTTCTGAGTAAAATAAAAATATCTTTGTTAGATTATTGAATGGAACCCCACAGGCCAGTCAAGTAAGGGGGCCACCATTAATTTTAATCTGGGGAGGGGGGTGGATTTTTTTTGTAAATAAATAATTCCTTGCTCAGTTTTGACGAAATAAATAAATTCTTTTTGTGCAAAGTCTGCGAATATTCATTCCTAAATCAAGCAAAACCTTGTTAAGAAATACTGAAATTATTTATTTCAAGACTGGCCAAAAATTGTTTATTTATTTCACCAAAACTGAGCAAGAATTTAGATATTTATTTTTGAAAAAATACTCCAAGCCCCCCCCCCCCCTTGATTAAATGGTGGCCCCTTATAGTCGATGTAGCTGGCATTCAAACTCCAGAATGTTCCTTTTTTGGCCACTTTTTTCCAAAAAGGTATTCCATATTATGGCCAAGGGTGTATAATGTATAATGAGAAAATAAGCACATATATATATAAACCATATCCATTATACAGCCTTGTATACACATTTTTTTGGCCATACTGCTGGACAAACAGAAGTAACTCATAAAGAGAGTAGTTTTCTTGATGTCTCTCTGAAACGAGTCACAAGGGACAGTACACAACTTGCACACATAGCAGGATGGTCATTTTGAGTTGTCTTGGGAAAACACTGCATATTTGCATGTATTATACAGAGGGGATCCAGAAAATTCCGGTGGGGGGGTCTATCGGGCTATCGCGTCGCGGAATGCATAATTCGCGACATGATGCGACTGCGCGCTGACAAAATTAACTTGTAAAAATATATCAATTTTGGTCTGGTGAGGGGGGGGGGATGTATCCGCCCATCCCCCCCCTGCGTCCGTCCCTGGTATTATACATTTATATAGGCCTACTACATTTCAGTCCTCTTCATATTCTCATATTTATGCGGATTCCCAAGTTCTTTTTAATGCTGTTGAACTGTGATGTCACATCTTAACTCAGTGTCAGAGCTTGCTTCCCTATTCTCTAGCATTGCAATGTATGTAAAATAGCTACAAGCTTTGATGTCATTTTGTAGTTGTTCCCAGCTTTTAGCCAATAAGAATCCACCTCAACTGAGCATCATAGTTTCAACTCATTGTCAGAGTGAACGTTTGGCAAGGGATAGCCCCTATCAGGACAGCGTCGGAGTCTAATAGCCAATGAGCTGACGGCATAACAGTGCATCACAGTTTTCACATTGATATTTTGAAGAAGCATTGCATTTGATTCTGTAATCAGAACATAAGGGTTGATTTGATCCCAATGATCTGTCAATGACAATCCCCAGTCTAAATTTTTGTAAACATATGGCTTCTGTAATGCATAGTTATTCTGACAGCCCATTGGCTGACAAGCTGTGATGTGCAAGGGCTTCCCAGCATTCTGATGATCAGGGCAGCTGAGGACTTACTCATATAATACCAGGGGAATGAAGCTAGAATGCCATGGTTCATTGACCATGGCTAAGAAAGAGTCAAAATAATACACTTAGCCTCAATAAATTCTGTCAATTTTTGTTCTGAATAAAGTTTACCTCACCTTTGGTTAGTTGTGTGACTTGCAGGCCTGACTGCTGTCTGTAAAGGTCATAAATTCTTCAAGTCCATTTTGAATTCATTGCTAGGTAAGCCATCAAGAACAGACTTGCAAGATCAGAAGTGGCCTGCAGAAAATTCCCAGGCACAGAAAACTAGATATATTCAATATCTGCCCAAAAAAAAAATCCAGTTTCAGCTTCATCTGGTCCATTTGTGTATTTGAATCCTGGGGGATTTGAAGATTTGCTCCAATAATCCTGGCTAACTACTTATTTCCAACTGATTATTTCATAAATGATTGAGCCCTTACTGGGTCAAATATCATGAAAACATTGTCCACATTACTGTGCATGTCATGCTCCACTGACTGCTTTGACAAAGCATTCAGTTGGTATCACAGATGAGGCATTCGCTGATCCTATTGTGATTGTTGGCTGTGCAAAACAGAAACAGCCACAAACAACTATCAAACAATTAAAAACTATTCAATTATCGCAGTAATTCTGATCTGACAGAGAGTCAGGTCACAGAATATATTTCTTTTAAAATTAATATGTACAGGCTTTCTAACTAAAATTTCAGGAAAAAATCCCAATTAATGCATTCAATATTTGTTGAACTATTTACCCACTTGCCTGAAATCACTTTTCCATCAATCTTATCTGCAAATTCGATAACATGTGATATTGATGTAATGCGTATTTTATTAATATTTCATATCATGTTTAAGAGGAGAATGTCCAGGTCCTTCTTTTACACCTTTACATGTTGTGATATTCAGACAAAAAACATAGGCTGCGCGGCAGCATACCCTCGGCTACTCAGCGGCTATTCTCCAGACAGTGGGATACATTGAGGCAGGACCCCACTGGGTACTCTAATATCCTCATGAACATGAAATTCCCGTTGAAAAACTTTCATTGAATGGCCAAGAGCTGTGAGCAAAATAATATAAATGTTTCCTGTCTGCCATTTTGTATTGGCGGGAATTCAAAATCCACATGCAATCAGCTTGCAGGATGGGTCCCCCCCAGAAAAAGAGGGGGAAAAAGTTCAAATTTGGGCAAGGAGTCAAAAAGTGTGGCACAAGATCAAATGAACTGAAAATCAATGGTTAGCAATTAGCAAGACGTTACATTGTACTGTTGAAGTGGTATAATGTGGTATAATCTGGATAATGAAATTCAGGCAAGTATTCCACTATGCCTATTGGTGGCCTGTGGCAAAATCTGTGCCTTTTTGTGAACGAGCAATTTGAGAAATAAAATTTTAAAAAAATGAAGTCAAGAAGATGACTGGTTTCCGTGACAATATTAAGAACAATATTATCCGGCATGGCTTACCCACAGTAATTCGTCCCCTCTTCCACTACCATTTTAGAAAGTTGGTTTTTTATCAAACTTATTTTTGTCTGAATGTAATATACAGTGGTGACAGACAGGAAAATAAAGCAATGCAGTGCACAATAGGCAGGTAATGACCATTAAAAAGACAGCAAGAAATGGACAACAACTGAGATAAAGACAGTCAGAAAACGATCAGGACATGTAGGGGACTGTTTAGATAGATAGATAGATAGATGGATATATAGATAGATAGATAGATAGATAGATAGATAGATAGATAGATAGATAGATAGATAGATAGATAGATAGATTTTTGGTAGTTTGATCAATCCAACTATCAGTTTTTCTATTAAGATGTGTCATAATTCCTGCAGAAAAGATAAAATTACTATTTTATTTAAACTGCATAAAACTGAATTGCAATAAGGGTAGCTATTGTTTGAACAAAAATTAGATATCTATCAGTTCAATAAATTTCTGTCTGTAAATCTTATATCTAATCAAACAGTGTCATTGACTTCAGTTCTACATCATCTTGATCCTGGATCCATTTTAGAATGTAGCCATGTAAATTGTTGGATGTTGTAACAATTTCAGTTAAATTACATTATCCTTGCAGACATTCCCCTTAAAGGGGTTAAAGGGGCTTCCTTAGTCCCCCTCCTCAGCTGCTAAACACCCATATCAATTGGCTATTGTCTGCTGTACCCCAATCTTTTAATCACCTTATGCAATGCCATTATGTAACCTGACAAAAGAGTGGAGGGTGGCATACTTCACACACCTCAGAAGTGTGCCACTGTGATGAGGGGGGGGGGGGTCCAATGAAACATCACTGAAAGTCAATGGTTACCAAGAGATTAAACTTGAAATGATATATCTACTAGTCAAAATGAAATCTGGATCATGTGATTCAGGCAAGTAGGCCTATGGCTGATTTTGTGCTTGTTGTAAAAAGAGATTAAATTGAGAAAATAGAATAATTCCAGTTGATGATTGGATTTTGTGATATATCCATGTATAGGAATCTTGAATCATTGTAAAGCTTTAGAAATTGTACAGGATTAAAATTACTCTAATAATCTATCCATCTATGTATGCATCTATCAATCTATCTATCTATCTATCTATATACATGTATCTATCTATCTATCTACATGTGTCTATCTATCTATCTATCTATCTATCTATCTATCTATCTATCTATCTATCTATCTATCTATCTATCTCTATCTTTCTATATTTCTATCTTTCTATCTATCTATCTATCTATCTATCTATCTACCTATCTATCTATCTATCTATCTATCTATCCATCTATCTATCTATCTATCTATCCATCTATCTAGTCTATCTAGTCTTAGCTATTCTTATCATAAATTACAAATATGGAATATGGGTCTAAAAACATAAATTATAGATAAGAAGTCTCCAACCAAAACCATTGTAAATAGTAACACTAAAACAAGGTTTATGCCAGTATATATATCTCTTTTAAGACTAAGCAAGTTGCTAGTTAATACAAAGGTTAAATGCTGGTCAAACTTTGGAGAATAACAATAGCTGTAAAGAAAAACAAAACAAGAGAAACATGTCCCAACTCTGTGTACAGCCTGTATGGGCTACAAAAAGTCATATCTCAGCTTCTAGTTGGCCTAAATATTTTATTTAAATTGGAAATTTCTTTATTTGTTCAATATAAGACTACTAAGTGCGTGTCAATGCAGTTTGGACATATTTCTAAGAAAAAAGAAAATTTGTTAAAAAGTTGAGGGTGCTGTGCACTGCTTTTGTGCTCCTTTGTTTCTAGCTTTGGTCACTGGACAGGATTAGTGACACAATGTTACATAACATGAATGGCTGGAGGGGAGGGGTACAATGAAGCACAGACATACTGTCTCCAGGCCCATTCACAAAAAAACTGGACCCCTTCCAATGATGACACTTTTACCCCTAAACAATATTTCTTTAAAATGCTAAAAATACAATTGGAGGGAGTTTTAAAATGAATTAAAAGACAGATTTATCCAATAATGTCTTGAAATGTAAAATTACACACTGAAATTTGAAGAAATTGGATTTGCATGCCAAGTAATTTTCTTTGATAACCCTCTATATATACATAGCGGTCTTATTGCCAGTCTGTCTTATATGTTTTTCATTAAAGACAAAGATAAAAGTAAGCTGACAGTACTTTATATGTTAAAATGTACATAACTGATGTTAGATTTAAACCATTAAGAACTTTACAATTGAGAGTTTAAGATTTCTTGTCAAAGGATTAGCAGGGAAGACAATTACCCTGTGACATAACATTACATAATCAAGACTTCTCCAGTGCTCCATTCAACAAAAGCCAATCTGTCTGATTCAATCACATTTAATTTTCATGCAAACAACTAAATAAAAGGGGCTGACATTTATTCATCTTCTAAAAATTTACATCACTGAGTTTAGATATTAACCATAAAGTTATAATAATTGGCAGTTTTAAAAAGATTTAGTGTCAACATTTTAAATATTAACACACAAATGCATGTTTTTGAATATACTTAATTAATGCTTTGAAAGTCCACATAATTATATATATATAAAATTTATATATTTCTTATTGATAATATTTCATGAGGAGAGGTAGAAAAAGTCAAATTTAGACATAATTGTGGCAAATTTGATTGACCAGGGCCAATATTTACTGATATATGATTATCTGAAAATCCTTAATATTTATCTAATTTTGTTAATATTGACCTATGCTGCCAATAAAAGTTTTCATATTGTTCAAAATCAGCATGATGATGATGTGAAACATGTCAGGTTTATTTTGACAAAAAATGTCAACGACTGGTATGACATCAGAAGGAAATGGAGAGTAAATAGACATTTTAATGATTTTTTGCATTTTTTCAATCATACATTTCAATGGAAAAAATTGCAACAACTCATGCAATGGCTGTGAATATTAGTCAATAGTGTGTCTAAGTACAATAAGACCTAAAGTTAACTAAATTATCCATTACCATTTGGCTTTTCATGCAGAAATATTGGAAAATTGGCATTTTTTCGAATTTTTGGGTTTTTATAAAAATTCATAGGACCAACATTCCAACTGATTAGAGATGTTTAAAGAGGCATAAGTTAGACACCTAAGTGGAAAATTTCATAGATTTAACTTCAAAATTGACTGAATTATACAAGTTTAAAATAATAGTATTTTTTCATATTTTTGGTAAATTGTCGTCCGTTCAACTTTCTCAGAGCATTTAGACCCACAAAAAACACATCTTGGGTATTTAATACATACAATATGCCAATTTCAGTGTCAAAAGTACTGCAGTTTTTTAGCTCTGTCACAGAAACAAAAAATAAACAATTTTTCACATTTTTCAATGATTGTGAGAAAAGTATTAATGTCATGGGGATTAGACCTATGAAAGGCTCAACTGGGATAAAGCTACAATATTTACCCAAAAATGATGAATATGCATGCCATAGTTTTGGCTTGACACCCAATACACAAAAAAATATTTTTTCACATTTTTCAATAATTGTGAGAAAAGTATTAATCTCATGTGGATTAAACCTCTAAAAGGTACAACTAGGATAAAAGATATAATAATGTCCCAAAAATAAAAAGTATACATTCCATAGTTTTGGCATTACTCCCAATACACAAGTGGGACGCCCGTTATCCGGACGCCCGCCTGCCCGCCCGCCCGCCCGCCCGCCCGCCCGCCGGACGGACAAATTTTCCCAAAGTAACTACAATACCCGTCGGCAATGTATACATTGCCGAGGGTAAAAATTGATAGAAATGTATAGCCTGTCCTTATATTTTATTATAGTTTATATTGCATTGTTGAGTACTTGTAATGATTCAACTATCCTAAAGTAGGTGGCACCACCTCCTGGTGACCATACTCATGGCAGCTTCTTTGATATCACATTCCAGTTATCAAACCATTGATAACCTTTTTTCCTATCTATTATTTAATTCTACTTTTGGCCTACAAATACTTCTGATAGTCCTACAGTTAAGTGTATGACATATATATTTTTCTTTTATATTTTTTTTTTGGACAGAGCAATATTGTTCTGAGAAGGTTATTTTATTTCAATGAGTTAGTCACAGTTTTATTCCACTCAGTCAGTTAGAATGTTTGGAACACAGTTGGTTGTCATGCACATTGATCACCAAACTGTTGAGCATGTTATTCACAGCTTCACTAAATCCTCAGGTTGAAGTGATCTAGTCCTCGGGAATTCTCATCAATGATCCATCCTTCTGTTTACATATGGAACAGGGATTGTAGCTCCTGACAACCTCTAACTAAATGCCAAAAATTTGCAATGATAGTTGACCGATAAAAAAGATGCACTAATGCATAATTTAGTTAACAACTTACCTCAACAGTGAGAAGTGTAAAAACTATATTCGGGGGTTTTTCTGTGGAGATATCAAGCGAAATAACTGATCAGGAAATCTAGACAAGTCGTGTGTGACAGAGCCAAGAGGAAGTGGTTGGCCAATGTCAAGGTAATCCTTTGACCCATGTACTGTCTAAATTATAAATTGTCACCTCAAGAGGACTAGATCACTTCAACCTCAGGATTTAGTGAAGCTGTGAATAACATGCTCAACAGTTTGGTGATCAATGTGCATGACAACCAACTGTGTTCCAAACATTCTAACTGACTGAGTGGAATAAAACTGTGACTAACTCATTGAAATAAAATAACCTTCTCAGAACAATATTGCTCTGTCCAAAAAAACAAAAACAAAAAAAATATATATGTCATACACTTAACTGTAGGACTATCAGAAGTATTTGTAGGCCAAAAGTAGAATTAAATAATTTGATAGGAAAAAAAGGTTATCAATGGTTTGGTAATGGGAATGTGATATCAAAGAAGCTGCCATGAGTAGGGTCACCAGGAGGTGGTGCCACCTTCATCAGGACAGTTGAATCATTACAAGTACTCAGCAATGCAATATAAACTATAATAAAATATAAGGACAGGCTATACATTTCTATCATTTTTTTTTGTCTCAATATCACAACATGTAAAGGTGTAAAAGAAGGACCTGGACATTCTCCTCTTAAACATGATATGAAATATTAATAAAATACGCAGTACATCAATATCACATGTTATCGAATTTGCAGATAAGATTGATGGAAAAGTGATTTCAGGCAAGTGGGTAAATAGTTCAACAAATATTGAATGCATTAATTGGGATTTTTTCCTGAAATTGTAGTTAGAAAGCCTGTATATATTAATTTTAAAAGAAATATATTCTGTGACCTGACTCTCTATCAGATCAGTATTATTGTGATAATTGGATAGTTTTTAATGGTTTGATAGTTGTTTGTGGCTGTTTCTGTTTTGCACAGCCAACAATCACAATAGGATCAGCGAATGCCTCATCTGTGATAACAACTGAATGCTTTGTCAAAGCAGTCAGTGGAGCATGACATCCACAGTAATGTGGACGATGTTTTCATGATATTTGACCCAGTAAGGGCTCAATCCTTTATGAAATGATCAGTTGGAAATAAGTAGTTAGCCAGGATTATTGGAGCAAATCTTCAAATCCCCCAGGATTCAAATACACAAATGGACCAGATGAAGCTGAAACTGGATTTTTTTTGGGCAGATATTGAATATATCTAGTTTTCTGTGCCTGGGAATTTTCTGCAGGCCACTTCTGATCTTGCAAGTCTGTTCTTGAAGGCTTACCTAGCAATGAATTCAAAATGGACTTGAAGAATTTATGACCTTTACAGACAGCAGTCAGGCCTGCAAGTCACACAACTAACCAAAGGTGAGGTAAACTTTATTCAGAACAAAAATTGACAGAATTTATTGAGGCTAAGTGTATTATTTTGACTCTTTCTTAGCCATGGTCAATGAACCATGGCATTCTAGCTTCATTCCCCTGGTATTATATGAGTAAGTCCTCAGCTGCCCTGATCATCAGAATGCTGGGAAGCCCTTGACTGTAACTCCAAGTTTTATTTTGATTACTTATTATCCATCCAGTAACTTTGTTTCCTTCGATTTTTCTTGTTTGCTGGAGTGCTGAGACTGGTTGTGGATCATCCTTGTGTTTGGCAATTCAAGATGACAGTTTAACATCTAAACTAAACCACAGTAAACAATAACATGCACAGGTGCGAAAATCTAAAATGATCGTTTATGAATATATAAACACTTTCCACAGTTAGCATGCTATTGATTAGGTACCATAGTTTGGTTTAGTGATCTTTTATTGGCAATAATCGCCAAACATTTATAAGGTAGATCCAGAACCAGTCTCAGCATTACGCCATGCTGGATGAATCGATGATTGGGGCTTTACGTCCTGTATTTATGCACTTGGGAGGCTAATTACGACAGGAGGAGGACAAGGCAATGAGGCAAAGGATGATTGAAACAGCCGTCCAACATAGGCCCAGGTGATCCGGCAAGAGCTGGATTCGAAACCCTGGACCCAGCGATTGGCAGACCAGCACACTACCACTAGACCAACCCTAGCATCCCCCCCCCGAAGCATATTTAAAGGATACTACGCAGTTATTGAATGGATAATAATTTTAGTCGAATCGGCGGAACATTTTTTGGTTTCTAATGTGATGGCGTTTCTGTTTTGGAGATAGTGATCAGCCAAGCGAGAAAATAAACTTAAAAAAATTATGTTTATCACACTTCTAAACTATTATATAATTGGCCTCTGCTCTAAAATTGAGTCCATATATTTATTTCGCTAAAATATTTTCTGTTTTCTATGACACCAATTATTATCTTTTTTGACCTTCATAGAAATTGTCCTACTTATCGGTATGAAGTGAATGGTTACATTCATCAATGCAGTTTGGTAAAATTAATTATGCTAATTGATTCATCATTTTGACTTTGACAAATTTAACAAAAATAGCTAGCTAATTTTTCCAATAACTAGCTAACTTTTGCGCTTCTTTGTGTTCGTAAATTATACATTTGTTTTTGCTATTATTTTTTTAGCAAAAAGGACACAAACTTAACTTAGGAACTGCATAAGGTCGGGCTCACTGGTAGCAGGCAAAACTGAATTTTAATGAAAAATCTGCTTCAACAAGAATTTGTGTAAGTCTCATAACCATTTTACCATATTATGTAACATTCTGATGATGTCATGGAAAAGTTTCGTCATGGGAGCTCTTGGCTTGAAAGAATGCGTCATGCCATTCCAAATTTTTGAAAAGCGAAGAAACTCCTGCCACCAGAGCATCATTTTGGCTAATAGTACCTGGACGAATGAAACATAGGCTGCGCAGCAGCAAACCTTCAGCCAATAACACCTTTAGAAGATTACAATTACACCATAAAATTGGTGTGTTTACCAAATTGCATGTAGGTATGCAATAGTGGTCGAGTAGTGGCCTTCAATTATCTCTATTTGCCCGCTGCCCTGCCATCTTCCCATCTGCTTGCCAGAGCTTGTAAATCAGTGAAAGACCTTATTAGACTAATTTACGAATATAATTTACCAAAAAATAAAAACTGCTATATTTTTCTCACGTTTTTCCAATCAGTCAAAAATGTTTAAAATACACTTCAAAAAGCACTGCTACATAAACGTGTGGAAAATTCCATTGCTGTATATTAGTGAAAACGTTTTGGCTCCGATAAGAAAAAATTTTTTTTAATACTTTTTCTCAATATTACAAAAAGTGTACAGTGTCTGTCAGTCAGACCATGAAAAGGCACAACTAGACCATATAAGCCATATCTGTACCAAACTTTATCCATGGACATGCAATAGTGATCGAGTCTTGCACCAGAAACAATATTTCAAATGGTATATAAAATTTTCCTTCAGACAAAAGGCACAACTAGACCATATAGGCCATATATTTACCAAATTTTATCCATGTACATGCAAAAGTGAGTCTTAGCCTGAAAATCAAAAAATGTATATTTTTATGTTTCCTTCAGCCAATAACACCTTTAGAAGTTATCACTGGGGTAAAATGGCCGCCTGCCTGCCCGGCGGACGGACATTTTACCCAAGTGATAACAATACCTTCTTCGAACATTGTTCACTGAAGGTAAAAAGTGAATAGGAAATTATATTTTTACCATGCAAGCCTCGATAAATTGCACATCATCACAAATGAGGGTGTCATCTATTATTTATTCTAAGCCTGTAGTGTTTTAATAACCTCTCTTTGGTTTAGTGATCTTTGTCCCGAATTGCCAAACAACAAGGATGAAAATGCAACCTGCCTCAGCATTGACATCCTTTCAGTCAATGAAGCAAATTCAGAGGATAGGATGGATGGATGATTGTGATTGGGGCATTACGTCCCGTATTTATGTGCATGGTAGGCCAATTAGGACAGGAGGAGGACATGGCAATGAGGCAAAGGATCATTGAAGCAGCAGTCCAACATAGAAACAGCAAGAGCTGGATTCGAACACTGGACCCAGTGATTGGCAGTCCAGCACGCTACCACTAGACCAACCCTCTCCCCCCCCCTTTATAGGATAGGAGGATACATACTTGTTGGATGGATAATAAATTAATTAACAGTGTATCATATATTTACAAAAAGGAAAAAAATATTCAAATATCTTACCTTGTATGGGATGTAGCCAGAAGAAGAACGCAATGCTGGGGTATGCCCTTGTAGCTTATGGCACCATAAATGATATAATTCATAATGGGGGGATGAGGGGGGGGCTGGGGGTAATATAATTAATTTCAGGGGAGGGCACTCTCAGAGAAACATTTCTATTTCATACACAATATGTATTATGTTCTGAAATAACATAATTTGTCACACTGCCTAGGCCTTGACCAACAGTTTCGGCAAGGGACTAATTTGCCAAAAGTACAAATACATGTATTGTGTCCTGGCTGATAGCCTCTCTTTGCCGAACAGCTTTAGCTGAAGAAACTGATGGAATTCAGTGACCCAATTCCATGCATGAGTAAATCTGCCTCTGCTTTGTAAAATGTACCTGATTTTTTTATGCTGATATTACTGACATTTATCAAACAAACAATTGATGTTATATCAACAGCCCTTGACAAATCTGTGTGTGTCTTAATTGTTTTTCACACTGTCACTTATATTGCTTACACCCAGTCTGGTGAAAATGAGAAACTGGATGCTGCTGCCACTGGCAAAAAATAATTTTTGTATGCTACAGCATTGCTGTCCCAAAAATAGTTCCAATTTCATTGCACATTCACAAAATTTCTATTGAACATTGATGTATACCAAGTCAGACTCGGCAATCACATTCTCTAAGGAAGTAGACAAGGCCATCAGCACACTCAGAAACAGCCCCGATGTCTTCCAGACAAAATTGTGTGTGTTCCTCTGATCGAAATGATGTGGACGCTCGCAGGAGCTCGCGGAATAGCACACTAATCACTAGGTGGCAACACAAGACAGCATATGTTCTGATCTGTGGCAATGCAAGAGCAGTCCACTTTCACCTTAAAATCAAAATAGGCCAGTTGGGTAGATGTCAGATTTGTGCAGGTTATTCACCACAGGAGATATTATGTCATTTAGGCCATCACCATAGGGCTTTATCCAGAGGTGTGATAAACACATATTCCTGATACCATGAGACAAACACTCAAACACTCAAACATAAATGATAAGTGGATAACAAAGAATATGGGATTCATCGCAGTGGAATACAGGCTTGTGATTGGCTGACGGAGGTGTGAAATGGTATAAGGGCATTAACACTTGCTAGTGACCCCCCTCTAGATCCACCCTGGTCAGTGGGTGGCCTAATTCATGCTATGAATTCCGATTTATTTGGCCACTATGGAAACACTATATGAACAATAACATTTAGGGGCAATTACACCATGTATATTGTGCTGGTATCAGCTATTTTAGTGTCATAATTCTGAATTGCGATGATTTCAGCTGCGAAAAAGGTTAAAGGTCGTATAAACGTCAAGGACTCAAGGTCATTATCGATTCTGTAAAAAGTGCGTTGTGTTTTCGAAAATCACATTTTCATCAGCATATTCTGCAGTGTTGATGGATGAGGTGGATAGTCAGTAGGGTGGGACTGGCGCCCCAATGTTTGTGGATAAAACCTAGCTTTTTTTTGCAGGTGAGGTTGGTATGAGAGTATTTGTGTATAATTTCAGCTCATTCCATTAATATTTAGAGGTGGCAAATTCCACTTGAAGTTTATCATGTAAATCCTCATTTGCGAGCCCTGGAAAACGCATGCTTTTCCAAAAATGAGACTTAGAATCAATATTTTTCGACCATTCAAAAACCATGGTGAGTCTTTAGGGAGGGAGCTCAAAACTGGCATAATTTTGTATTTTCCACTTTTCATCTCTTCACAATTTAATGCCCAATATAACAAAAATGACCCCCAAAACGCCTAAATTTAAAGATTTTAGCTCCTTATAATGGCCTTCCAACATATGTTATAGCAAAATTGATGTCAGTTCTGAACTGCCCTCCCAAAACCCTCCCCCATGGTTTTTCATTGGTCGAAAAATATTGATTATGAGTCTCATTTTTGGAAAATCATGCATTTTTCAGGTCTCGCCAAAGCACTGTGCACTAACGACAGGGGTACCCTCGCCATCAGGGTGGCCATTACAACTCTCACTTCGTGATTTCAAATCAAAATTACAAGAAATGGAAGGGGTGCGAGGTCTTCAAATTGTTAAGATAGGTTAAATGGCTTGTGGAATGAATAATTGTCAAGTGCCAGGCTCAAACATGCAATATGAAGTAAGACATTTATGAAATTAGAATTCACTCGAGGTGAGGGTACCACAAAAAACGAAAAATGGCAGGGCGAGGGTACCAGCATTTTGGCGAGGGTACCAACCTAAAATGGCGAGGGTACCAACCCGGAAGTGGCGAGGGTACTGCAAAGTTTGGGCGAGGGTCACTTCCGGTTGGCGAGGGTAACCACCAAAAGAGATTGGCGAGGGTAATGTAAGACATTGTCTGAGCAATCTTAGCAAAATGTCTTGTAAGGAGAAGCAATGACTCAGCCTATTCAATTGCCTAATAGATAACAGCCTGTACTGACACATTATTGTACTTCTGAAGTTATTGCCAGTCAAGAACTCCAATCAAGAACACAATTGCAATGCCCTAGTAATACAGGGAAATCTTCAAATTAATTGACTGCCTCTCAGATAAGGAAACAATTGCCCAATACTAGACATTCTGTAGTACCCCACTGTGGAATTCTGCAAATTGTGGCTTTAACTACATGAACCCGTAAAACTTATACAGAAAAAATAGATGAATATATAACCAGACAGCCTCTATAAAAGCTTTGGAAAAGTAAGCAGTTCACCATTGCTAAAACCATAATTAAATTCTCAACTCTAAAATCTGACTGGCACATTCATTAACCTGAGAGTCGATTCTTATGATCTTTATTAATCAGGATGGAGCTTAATCACAAATTTGGTATCACAATTTATGTTTCTGTATATATGTTTGCCTAGATAGTGGAGGAGTTGCTCGCAGACAGAGAGGACATGAGGAGAGTTGTAAATAGATACTAAAGTTTTTAAATCCAAGAAGTTTGCTAAAAATGCCCTTATCCCAAGTGATACCATCCACAGTGAAACTTTCTAAAAGTAATTATGGCTTCTTCCTGTATTGGTGTGTATTTTTGCAATTTTTTTTTGCAGTGAAAATAACATGCTTGTAACAAGCTTTTGATATGAGATTCACCATGTTTTTATGGTTATGGATCATCAGTCAGTGGTGCAAAAAGCACCATTTGATAGTCTTGCAGCTCAATACATCATACAAGAGCGAAGTGGCCTACTAATGTGGCTGTAACACCTTGACGACCCGAGGAACGTCCAGGTAACTCACAAGCAACGTTTTTTCCATGGCATTTCTGGGGCTATTTCACCCTCAGGACGAACCAATGACGAGTTAAAAACGTGTCTAAAACGAGTTGAAAACGTGTCTTAAACGTCCACAAAACTTACAAGAAACATGTGGATAACTTATGAATTGAATGCCACCCTTTTCAGTAGAAAACCGAGCTGTTCTCGCAATAAATTGGACGCATGAGAAACGACAGAGAAACGTGGAAAACGTTTGGAAAACTTATGAAAAACATAGAAAACAAATGAGAAACGACCAGAAAACGTTTATAGCGTACCGTCGTACCCCCAACGATCCTATAACTTATGAAAAACTTACTATCCACACGTTGGTGTACGTCAATGATTTTTGAACATGCTTAAAACTTTTCCGTTCTCTGGACGTATGACAACGTATTTCAACGTGTATCAATGTGTTTATAACGTGTGAGAAACGGATCTATAACTTGTTCAAATTACAAGAAACGTTCACTGGCGTGTTAAGCACATTATATACAGGCAATCTAAAACGGCTGGTGTGACAGGGGCTTAACATGTAATGTCATTGTAATGAGCTCAATAAAGTTTATTCAATCAATCAGTTATTTAGCTTAAAACCAAATACTACTCTCAAAATATCAACAACTCTGGACTTTTTTTACTGCAATTTCAATAAGAATGACTTTCTCTAATAAGATAGTGAAACGTAGCAAATACAGTTCATGTCATTGGTTGAGGCACTGCATTACATAGCATACAATGTAAATCTAATTTGAATGGCATAAAAATGTGTTTTAATGCCATTGACGTGTGAGTGCTTACCTGCTAATCTTATTCACTTATCGAACTCAGCTGGTGCGGTTTCTCCTTGAAGTGCAAAATGTCCTCAAGCTCACTGAAGCAGAATACCATGTTTTTCATTGATTCACTGCATCCAACTCATAGATTTGCAGGACGTTTCATTGGTCATAGACCAATCAGGAAAGCTGAAAATGCTACGTGGATACTAAGAAAACTGGCCAGAGAAACTCATACTAAATGATTCTGCTGTAAGCCATATACTTTGGTTTTAACATTAGCAAACATTATGTCATGGAAGGAGACATTTCGAAAATAGCCAAATACGGCAGATATAATCATTTGAAGATGTTCACCTTCATAAAGGTGGACATTTGGTCTTAGAGAGGCTGATATTTGGCTTTGATTTTTGTCCATTACCTAATCATTGCTAGCGTTCGGGGCGGGGGGGGGGGGCTGCAGCCCACTGGTATCAGGGCAAATATCAAATCAGGGCAAATCCTGAACAATATCAGGGCAGATCAACTGCTCCAGTCATATGCATAACATGTTAAATTTCAGGGCAAAATAGCGACAGCCCCCTGCGAAACGGCCATCCTGTATGCCTATGTACATGTATGTATGTATATATCTATCTGTGATAGCATCTATCTGTCTATCTATCTATCTATCTATCTATCTATCTATCTATCCATATATATAACTATATGATTTATTATCTTTCTTATCTGTCTTCTCTATTTTATTTAATGTATCTAGTAACATCATTATTGCTGTTTATATCACACTGAAACCATGGCTGAACAGCAAAAAAGAAATATTTATAGACCAGTCATTTTAGGTGGTACCCTCGCCATGACAATAATTGAAAATGGTGTTACCCTCGAGTTGCTTTTTTGGTTACCCTCGCCCTGGCGATTAATTTCAAATGAAAAATCTGATAATTCTGTGACCAATCACTTGTGAAACACAAGTCCTATGGTGAGTATAACATCCAGACTATATGCTTGACCAATATTGGCTTTTTATTTTATGTAATAAGCTCAGGATGACAGAAAATGACTTTGAAGCGGGAGTTTCAATGGCTGGCCTGATGGTGAGGGTACCCTCCTCATTAGTGCACAGTGCAAAGGGGACATTATAAACTTCAAGTGAAATGTGCCACCTCTAAATATTAATAGAATTAATAGAATGAACTGAAATTTTACACACATACTTTGGTACCTCACCTGCAAAAAAAGGTTAGGTTTGATCCGCCTAAGATTTCCAAAGTGTGGGACGCCATTCCCACCCTAGTAATCAGTGTTGTAGGGACTTGGCCAAAGTAACTTGTTAAATCTACTTCATAAGACTTCAGATTACTGACAACACAGTTGAAGATCAGTTTTTACGTGAGCTTTGGAGCCGGAGTCCGCTGGAGGTTTTTGGCTGGAGTCAGAGCCACAATTTTAGGTGCAGTCGGAGTCAGAGTTGAAAATTAATATGGTGACTCCTGAATCCCAAAAATAATTTATATAATTTACAAAAACGCAATTGCAACAATGTGTCACTGAAATATATTCCAAATTTTACACAAAACTTCCTAATCAAGTACAGTACAACTCAAAATGAAGTACGACTACCCCAGCAGGAAGGAAGAATCAGCCACTACTTTACCCTTTCACACCTTTTGGCTACCCCTGAATCACTTCCTACCTACTTGAAACTACCTTTTAAAATTACATTGTAATTACATTTAAACAACACCAATTTAAACTCCATCACCCCCATTGTTTTTGTTTTGTTTGATATTGTGCCCCTTTGCTAATTGCAGTTACATTGGTAGCTGTCTTTTATAAATATAGAGTGTTAATATGGGCTAAGGTTGTTGAAAGGAGTCAAAGGTAGTTGTAAGGAGATTTGGGGTGGAGAGGAAAGGAGGGCAAAATAGGTAAACTGAGGACCTTGGAGAGAAAATTTTCTTACTTTATTTTGGATTGTACTGTAGGCCTATTAGTGCGCAAAATCGGATCATATAGGAAAGAGGTGGATTTGAATCATTGACCCAACGATTGGCAGCCTATAGTACGCTACAACTGAGTTTGGGAGGCCTTTTATTTTCAGAATCGATAAAACGCTGTTTCATAATAACTATTTGGCCTGCATCCTGAAAAAAAGCTTCAATGTGTGCGGCTAATTTCCTATATATATATTTATGTTGGCAATAGGCCTACAATTCATAGCCAAAAGTGCAGATTCCAAGTTATTAGCACGAATAATGGTCATTATGCTAATATTTGGTATTTCAACAAACAAGATGGCTGCTTTGACACCGAAGCAGCAGCCAGGAGCCGCAATAAGCTTTTTAACAGAGACCACCAGTTTTTTTCAAGGCACGAGCAGCCATGACTTTTTGGAGCCTGCTAGCAGCCATGATTTGTGTAGGTGTGTGGATATTTTGAATGCGAAATTGTCTGAACAAGTCAACTTTCTGTATTTTCAAGAATCCCTAATGTCAACTGTCATCATAAATTTTTTGAATTTTGTGCTTCTATGTTGTAATATTGTTGTATTTTCAAATCATTTTACACATCAAAGGTATCTAACTAGACCTAGAATTTGGCCAATGGGTACAAGAACAAGGAGGGGGGGCAATTCGGATGGCCGGGGGGGGGATGGCTAAAAAAACATCATTAGCCGTTATTTTAGGCATAAAATAGTAAGTATACAGTAGTCCCTGCAATACCTGCATTATAAGACCGCCCCTTTTGCAGACATTAAGCGGCCTGCTGTGGGGGAGTGGTCTCGTCGAGGAGCAAAACGCACTAAAAATACTACTAAGTGCGGAAGAAAGGCGGCCATATAAGGCAAGTCAGTCTTACAACAGGGGGTATTAGAACACAGGTACCATTTTATATTTTGAAAATTATTATTGACTGTGCATTAAAATTTTGTCAGGCGAATTGGATTTGCTCTTTTTCATCTGACCGCCGCTGCAACCTTCCAGCACCACTGATTTCGATCAGCACATGTTTAGCCTACTCAAGTTTGATTGAATGTGAAATACTGATCAGAAAAGTCACTAAGGGACCGTTCAATATTTATGACCTGGGGAAGGTGGATTCGTCGGAAGTTACCGTTAAAATTTAATACCCCGTTTAGGTTTCATGTGGATTTTAAGTATACCCACTCTTGTGATTGATGCAGATTTTTACATAAAAAGCAAATGCAGACCTTGGGAAATTGCCCCTACAGATTTGCGCACTTTTGCGCACACATGTTTTATAATTTTTTACTCATGTTCAAAATACTTCAAATTTCATATCCCCCCTCCCTTAAAATTGTTCTAAAAAACTAGTACAGACCCATTGACACACGTGTGAAAAGTTAGTACCCCTTCGGGAAAACCGAAATCCCCCACCACCCCCCCCCCCCCGGTCATAATTCTGAACTGTCCCTAAGGTAATTAAAATATAGTCAATGGCTATTATTAATGTATGCATATTTTATATATAATATAATTTATGTTTCATTAAATACACCAGAATAGACCTGCTATTAATTTTTTACTACTTTGTACTGGATTTATGAGCTTAATTTTGGGTAAGTTTCACCTTTAACTCAGCTATAAAAAGGTCAAGGTTGGCTCAGTGATATGGTCACGTGCCACCGTCAATAAATGGAAGTGATATTACTAATAGACAGCTGACACATTCAAGTTAATATGTTTCATATCTCCGGGTTGTACATATAATATTGATTTGAAATTGATGGATGAATGGATGATTTGGGCATAATCAGTCAGGGTAATCACCAGTAGAAGGACATGCTGCAATGTATAGTGGCAGGCTGGGTACACTGGACCATTCCCATTCAGAAGGGAACTTTTCAGTGTTCCCGCTGGAGTGGCAATGATTGAGTTGTAAGGGAAATATGAGAGAGGGCAGCAGCAGTAGTCTTGAAAGTGCCACTTTTACCCTAAATGACCCACTTTCTGTACACCCCACTTCTCACTCAGTACTTTGTGAAGACACTAGCAGACTAGCAACAGGTGCAGCAGCTGTTGAAGTTCAAGTACTGTATAGCTCAATGGGAGTAGCTGAATCAAAACCCAGCTTTGATATGTTTGCAACCTGATAGAAGGGTTGTTCTTATATCAACCAGTTATTAATTGGAGAGTTTTTAGAATAACTAAATATTTAATGATAAACAATAATAGAAAACGTTAATTTCTTTTTTTTTTAAGTTAGCTAGCACTTAAATTTACTATATTTATTTTCACTGGTAGTTTTACATTTTAAAGAATAAAACAATGGAGCTAATAAAATGACCATAGACATTCCAGAGTTTTGAAAAAATTGTAACCCTTCCATGCCCTCACTATCTATCTATCTATCTATCTATCTATCTATCTATCTATCTATCTATCTATCTATCTATCTATCTATCTATCTATCTATCTAATTATCTAATTATCTATTTAACTATCTATCTATCTATCTATCTATCTATCTAACTATCTATCTATCTATCTATCTATCTATTTATCTATCTAATTATCTAATTATCTATTTAACTATCAATTTAGCTATCTAACTATTAATCTATCTATCTATCTATCTATTCAACTATATATCTATTTATCTATATATCTATCTATATATCTATCTATATATCTATCTATATACATGTATCTATCTATCTCTTCAGGTCTGCCTGCTCAATCAATCAGTGACCAACTTGCTGAACCAGGCAATCAATCAATCAGACTGTTATCAGAGAGTTTCCTGTGGCCCAATCCTAGGGGCCCAATAGTTATAGAACTGTAATTGCTGCAGGTTGTATCCTGTCCTCTTAGTTAGTATACTCCTACACTTTTCAAATAGACCAGATACATTGACAAGCTCTTAACCACAGCATGCCCTTGTACCTGCCAAGACCACAGCTGCTGGTTTCCTTCCATCTTGAAGACCACATGGGTTTATCAACTGGTCATTGGCATACAACTGGGGAATTCCGTGTTTGGTTGTGGTCTCATGGCAGGGCATTCACAAATACTGGAAAATTATATGGCTTGGCAACTTAGGGCAATATTATCATTGTGGAAGGTTCACCACAAAATTAATTTTGTGCCTACATTTTAGTGCATGACTGTGAGTGTATACTATATATATAAGACCAAAGGTTGATGACTAAAGGTGTCCAACTCCAGCAATACCCTGTGTGACACACAGATTCCACTACAATCTATTTTTACCCTCACATTTTACCCCCACATGGCCATCTCTGGGATGGTTGGCCCAACCACAGAGGGCAATTTAATGACATGTTTACAGCTGCTTGTCAGATCCTTATCCAGATGTTGATAGCAGCATTTTCTCCAGGATAATAACCGCAAATGAAGATATTATAAACGTTGATCTATAACCTTTATTTTATAATGAGCTTTGCAATATAAGTTTTTAAATATAAGCTGTAAGTCATGTCAGTGGTAAAAGATCATAGAATACTTGCAAAAAAGTAAGTAATAAATATTACATTATTACATCTATTGTCATTTATATATATATATATATATATAAACTTTTTTATTAATTTGTTTGGAAATTATACTATCCTTGTGTTTTCATTGGTATTTTTTATAAGGGAGGGTTTTCTGGTAAACATTATGAATCTCAAAATGTATGCATTCCAAAGAGGGGTGCCAAGTATTGAATGGGGCTTCAAGTACCAGACCCTGCCTGCCAGATTAGGGAACTGGCCATTAGAGGGGTTGTGGTTTAACCAGATATAAACAAACGACATTTAATGTCCCTCCTAAAAATAGACTACTACTGGAATCTGCTTCGCACCATACCATTGCCAGTTGGACACCTTTAGTCATCAGCCTTTGATAAAACACAATATGATACAGTCAATCAATATCTACTAAATATTGTGGGGAAAAAGGCATGCTAAAGTTATATTTTTTTATATCCTCATATTGAACTCCTTAATCTGCCTTTCAGTCAATCATCAATTAGGCCATCAATCAATAAATAAAGTAATAAGTAAATCACTCAATCAGTCAATTAACATATCTTAAAATCAAATGTAATATAAAATTCCATGTTGCTAAATGCTGTTCTCTGGGTATCATTGAATCTGATAAAATAGTCCTCTATGTGCACCTGCATTAATTTTGTAATGGATGAACTTCCCTAAAGAGCTGCTGTTAATTCTTTGCCACAAGGTAAACGGAGGATTCAATTATACATAGTAAGTATTGGCCAGCCTAAGTCCCTTCCTAGCTGCCAATCAAGATATCTTCATGACACAGAGTGGACTGGATGACATTTTTTCATATTTCTTATCTGGTAGCTAAGTATTTCAAGCTAATTAGGGCATGGTGACATACATCTAATATTATTCTCATGTCTTTAAAGAAAACATCTGGAGCTCATCATCTGCCCCTCCCTTTGTTATTGACCCATGTCTAATTCCCCAGTTTTATCTCTGAGTATGAGTTAGATGGAAAACGCTGCCTCTGAATAACTGCATGCACTGTTGTCTGAGAGTGCCCTATGAGTGTCAGAAAATTCATTGGATAAGATACAGTTCTGCCCGAAAGTTTACATACCCCTCTGCAAAATGACCTATTTCTCTATTTCCAGGGCAATTTCAACAACAATAGGCAAATCATACATGAAATACAGTGCACTGCATGTGGCTAAACACTTCTGAACCATTAAAAATCCAATAGCAATGAAATTCAATGATATTATCACTTAACGGAATTTTATGACAGTTTCAAAAGTTTACATACCCTCCTGTACTATCACTTATTTTCCAGCTTAGAATCAAGAACAGCTTACAGGATTTCACCACAATATGTCAAAAGTACTCAGACTACATCAGCAGTGACTTTAATCCATTCTGCATCACAGAATTTCTGTAGCTCCGCCTTCAATGTTGGTGTCGGCTGGGGCACGGTATATCTCGGATCAGCCCATAATTTATCAATAAAATTCCAGTATGGACGGTGTTGATAAGCTTTTCCCAACTGTCCGGAAAAAATATTAGGACAGGATTGGTGGAAGGTTTTGGATTGTTGTCCTGTTGCAGCGCCTTGTTTCATCCTGTTCCTAACTTTCACACTGAATCATGTCGGTTTTCTTCCAAAATTTTCTGGAAATCAGTGGTGTTACAACTTTTATTAGTCTTGACCAATTTTCCAATGCTATTTGCACTCACATAGCCACAATGTATCATAAATGCACTGCCTTGGTTCACTCTGTGAATGGTACAATTTAGCTTGCGTACCTGATTGACTTGCGTCTAAACATAGCGAGGGTGATTATGAGACAAACTTGGATGCAATACACCAGAAGCAGTTCAGTAAGTCCCAAGCCATCTACCGAAATGTTTTTGGATGGATGAGACTTAGCTGAGGTGTTATATCATTAAAATCCCTTGCAATCCCTTGCAATGTGTTTGCAGGAGTTCATTCAGAATTATGGCGACAAGAAGACCATTGCCAAATTGAACCAGGGTGGTGCGCTTTCAATGCTTTGCAGCTGTTTCAGTTCGAATAGCACCAGAAACATTGTCAAGACTGAAGAATTGTTTAATATCACTGATTTCCAGAAAATTCTGGAAGAGAACCGACATGATTCAATGCGAAAGTTAGGAGTGGGATAAACAAGTCGTAGCAACATGACAACAATGTTGAACAATCCAAAACCTTCCACCAAACCTGTCCAAATATTTTTTTCAGGACAGTTGGGAGAAGCTTCTCAAGTGGTTTAACAACGTCCAGACTGGAATATTATCGATTAATTATGGGTTGATCCGAGACAGACTGTGCCCCAGCCGAGACCAACATTGAAGGTGGAGTTGCAGAAATTCTGTGATGCAGAATGGATTAAAATCACTGCTGATGTAGTCTGAGTACTTTTGACATATTGTGGTAAAATCCTGTAAGCTGTTCTTGATCCTAAGCGGGAAAATATGTGATAGTACAGGAGGGTATGTAAACTTTTGAAACTGACATCAAATGCAATTAAGTGATAATATCATTGAATCTCATTGCTATTGAATTTTTAATGCTTCAGAAGTGTTTAGCCACATGCAGTGCATTGTGTTTCATGGATGATTTGCCTATTGTCGTTAAAATTGCCCTGTAAATATAGAAATTTGTCATTTTGCAGAGGGGTATGTAAACTTTTGGGCAGAACTGTAATTGGTTTAATAGATTCTTATCACTTTTCTTGAGGGTCAAGAAAGTGGAACAATCACCACAATGTCACAATCATAGCTACCAAGGTGTCCAAATGCATCCCTTTAAAGTTTTATTCTGGAGGTATGAAGGAAGGTGGAAGTGAAATGATACATGAATTGAAGGAAGGAATAGATCAATGCAACTGAACAAAGCAATTGATGAACAGGGAAATGACAGAAGGGAGAAATAAATGAAAGGATGAAGAAACGGAAAAGAAGGGAATAGATATACAAAAATAGCTTTAAGGTTGGAAGAAATAAAAGATTATTGTGAAGATGAGGAGGAATTAACAAAAGAAAGACAATAACGTAATTTACTTAGGCAGAAATGGAAAAATGACGTACAGTCTCTGACTACACCAAGAAAAATCACAGTCTGCTACTAATATTATATGTATATATATCAGTCAAGTCTTGACACTAATATATCATTGAATGACATTGATGTCTTCTCTATATCATCTGTTACTTCCCAAATAGGTGGATAGATAGATAGATAGATAGATAGATAGATAGATAGATAGATAGATAGATAGATAGATAGATAGACAGACAGATAGACAGCTAGACAGATAGACAGATAGACAGATAGACAGATAGACAGATAGATGAGGATGGGAGGTGGTCATAGCAATGAAATCAATGATTATCAGATTATAGAAACTGCTGTCCATAGGTCAAAGTGATCTGGCCAGAGCTGATTTGAACCTAGGACCCTTATCATTTTTTTAACATCAGAAAACACATCGTCTTTGAATTCTCAGCAGACTGAGAACTCGAATGCAACGTTATAAACTTGTGAAGAAACCAGCCAAATTTGGGGAATTTTAACAAAACCACAAACAGTTGCAAACCCAAGTCAAGAGTTTTCGTCACTGAAGACATTAAAATAGCAATAAAAGGGCAGAGGGCGAACCAGAAAAATGCTTAGGAGATACCTAAGACTCAAAAACCAGGGGGGGGGGGGTAGACATGCCTAGAACTGTAAGTTAAATACCTTAAAAATGTGTATGAAAGCCAGGGTCATGAACATGTTTTTGTGATTGTGATTGTTCGATGTTCGTCCATATCTAACTTTGCTAATCTTATCTTCTTTCCAAACAAAGCTACTCACTGAAGCAGAATATTATATCTTTTCATTGCTTAGTATGTGTAATTAAGAGATTTGGATGTTTTATTGCTTATGGGCCCATCAGGCAAGCTGAAAATACTTTTTGGTTTATACTGAGAAAGTAAAAAGCCAGAGAAACTCATAATAAATGAATTTGCTGTAGGCCTTTAGAAGCAATGCAGGAGCTTTTGACAGCGTAAAGATCACTTGTTCACATTTCTGTAAATATGTATCCCTTGACCATCTTTTAAATGTTTGGTAGAAAGTGTGGAAGAAAATGCACAAAGAAATCACAGGGCAAAAGGAAATGTATATATAGAGAAAAAAAACAAATATTGGAAAAAGTGGCAATAAAGCATTTAGGGGTAACAAACAAAATAAAAAATTCTTAAAAAAAAAAAGAATTGTAGTTTGCCGTTGCGCATGCAGTAGCCATGTAAGGGACCGTTCAGAATTTATGACTGGGGGGGGTGGGAGTTTTGCTGGAACTTCCCGTCAAAAATTGATACCCCCCCTTGAGTTTCATGCGGATTTTTAGTACCCGAACCCTTAGGTTTCATGCATATTTTTAGTACCCCCCCCCTCGACATACAAAGCAATACACACATATATATATGTTATACACGGCAATGCGTACAGATTCGCGTCATTTCGCAGACTTTTGCGCGTAAAAAAGTCCAAATATAATGAATTTATGCGTGTTTTTAAACATTTTTTAATTGTTGAAATTTCTTACCCCCCCCTTGGAAGTCTTGTCAAAAATTAATACCCCCCCTTGAAACACGTGTGAAAAGTTAGTACCCCCTCGGCCAAAACTCCCACCCCCCCCCAGACATAAATTCTGAACGGTCCCTAATTAGAAGAATCTATGAAGTAGTAAAGGAAGGCAGGAAAACCTAGTTTAATGAATCAGACAAACAATTGTGTGAAGAAACATCTATCTTTTTGTCTGTATTCCACCTCCCTGATCGAATCATTTGTGAAAAACAGGTAGTATGATCGATCCCATGCAAATACCAATAGGCCTACAAGCAGACTGGTCTCATGAGTAACCAGCTATTATATTCTGCTAACTGAGCTAACCAGGCATCTCACAAATTGAGGGCCTGAAAGTTTATCAGTTAAAAATAGTTACTCCCAAGTGCTACAGTCACCCCCTCCCGGATATTCATTTAACAAGTAAGTCTCTTTAAAAAAGGGTACAGGCAGAGGTTCTTTGCAAATAAATCTAAACAAATAAGGTCATCAAAAACATGTCTCTTTATGGACATTTATTGTCTTTTTTTTAATGGGACACACCACTCATAATGCCATATGTAATTAATCAATAAACTAATCATTTATCAATCAGCCAATCAATCATTTATCAGAAATTGATAAATCAATCAATTAATCAATACATCAAATCTATCTATCTATCTATCTATCTATCTATCTATCTATCTATCTATCTACCTATCTATCGGTAGGTCTGTCTATCTACTGGCTATATATATTTATATCTTACGGTTTATCCTGCTATCTATTATCTGTCTAACTTTCTATCTGGTTGTCCATATTTAAGGTCTAAAGATTTGTCAACTTTGGAAGCATAATCTCAGTTGCCACATCAACAGGCATTCAAAGAATAAACAAAGTCCATTACATTTTTAAAATTATTGTAATTAGATTTAAACTATCAATTTAAGTAGTGCATTAAAATATTAATATAAAGTATTATATTTCATGCTTGGCAAAGGCTAGAATTGAACCCTGGTCTGTGGGGTGGGAGGCCAGCATGCTACCAATGTGGCCACTGAAGCAACTGCAGAATCAAACAGAAATTTTAGTTTGTCATTCAAAACGCCTGTGCTATGCACCAGGCAGTCCTTGCATGACTAATGAATATAAAAATCAAAGGTCTTATCAAGTTTACTGTGAAGTTATAGAAAATACCTGTCTAAAGACGGTAATAGAGAGCTGGTTGGCATTGTATTGTTTACCTTATGAGGTGTTTTGTGAATAAGTGAACTTGATCTGCATTTAGAATACTTGTTTATGGTGAATTGAAAAGTTCTGCTTCCCCTCTGCCCACCATGGCTTTATGTTGGACAGCTTGAAGTTTCAAGGCTGCTTTGCCTCATTGGGGACAGTTTGGGGTATACTCGAAGGTTTTACTGTGAAGTTATAGAAAATACCTGTCTAAAGACAGTAATAGAGAGCTGGCTGGCATTGTATTGTTTACCTTATGAGGTGTTTTGTGAATAAGTGAACTTGATCTGCATTTAGAATACTTGTTTATGGTGAATTGAAAAGTTCTGCTTCCCCTCTGCCCACCATGGCTTTATGTTGGACAGCTTGAAGTTTCAAGGCTGCTTTGCCTCATTGGGGACAGTTTGGGGTATACTCGAAGGTTTTACTGTGAAGTTATAGAAAATACCTGTCTAAAGACGGTAATAGAGAGCTGGTTGGCATTTTATTGTTTACCTTATGAGGTGTTTTGTGAATAAGTGAACTTGATCTGCATTTAGAATACTTGTTTATGGTGAATTGAAAAGTTCTGCTTCCCCTCTGCCCACCATGGCTTTATGTTGGACAGCTTGAAGTTTCAAGGCTGCTTTGCCTCATTGGGGACAGTTTGGGGTATACTCGAAGGTTTTACTGTGAAGTTATAGAAAATACCTGTCTAAAGACGGTAATAGAGAGCTGGTTGGCATTGTATTGTTTACCTTATGAGGTGTTTTGTGAATAAGTGAACTTGATCTGCATTTAGAATACTTGTTTATGGTGAATTGAAAAGTTCTGCTTCCCCTCTGCCCACCATGGCTTTATGTTGGACAGCTTGAAGTTTCAAGGCTGCTTTGCCTCATTGGGGACAGTTTGGGGTATACTCGAAGGTTTTACTGTGAAGTTATAGAAAATACCTGTCTAAAGACGGTAATAGAGAGCTGGTTGGCATTGTATTGTTTACCTTATGAGGTGTTTTGTGAATAAGTGAACTTGATCTGCATTTAGAATACTTGTTTATGGTGAATTGAAAAGTTCTGCTTCCCCTCTGCCCACCATGGCTTTATGTTGGACAGCTTGAAGTTTCAAGGCTGCTTTGCCTCATTGGGACAGTTTGGGGTATACTCGAAGGTTTTACTGTGAAGTTATAGAAAATACCTGTCTAAAGACGGTAATAGAGAGCTGGTTGGCATTGTATTGTTTACCTTATGAGGTGTTTTGTGAATAAGTGAACTTGATCTGCATTTAGAATACTTGTTTATGGTGAATTGAAAAGTTCTGCTTCCCCTCTGCCCACCGTGGCATTATGTTGGACAGCTTGAAGTTTCAAGGCTGCTTTGCCTCATTGGGGACAGTTTGGGGTATAGCCCTTGGTGTGTAGTGTGTAAATGCAAGACTGAAAGGTGCAATATTTCGTATGCCTGCCCTTCCATTTATTGTCTTCTTTTTGATTTACTTTGTCACCATGTTTTCCCGTATATCTTTTAGAAAGAAAAATATTCTCAAATGAAGAGAGAATGGGGGTAGGGCATTCAAATCATAATTAAGATTACCCCTAGAGAGTATTTTGTCCAATACAAACATTGTTACTAATTAATTTTGACTCAATTATTCATTAAATTTTGGTGACATTATTTTCATAATTATATCAACAAAATATTCTTTGATTTCAACGCTGCAAAATTCGGAATAGGGCCTATTTGGATTTTTTATTTTCAGTGTTACTATAATTGACTTCAATTGTCAAGATTTGATCCAAAGTCATAAACTGTTTGCTTAATTTGTGACGATGAATTAACCAAAGTGTACCTAAAAAAATGTGAGAAAGTTTGTTTGCATCTACCTCGATTCCATATTTATGAGCAAGAGTGTATCAATGTATCTATCTATCCATCTATCTATCTATTTGCTGCATTCCTTCATTCCATCCTTGCTCCTCCTACTTTGCTTTGAGCTCATATCAAAAGTGAAACCACTATCTGTGAGTGGCTGCTGCTGATGCTGTTGGAATCATTGCAGCAGGAAAGTCTGGGGAAAGAAAATGGGAATTTTTTTTTTTAAGTTTTTGGAAAAGTGATTAACTAACTGCTTGACTGATTAGATGATGGATTGATGAGATTAATAGATTTATTTAATGACTAATCAATTGAAACAGGTACATGTAGGAGTGTGCACTTCATTCTGAAACACTCATGTTGACTAGTGCACCACATTCTACAAATGTACCAAAGCTGAATGCCCCTTATCTGACCCAAATTTTAACTGCTTGGGTCACTTGATTCATCCCAGCTGGATGTCAGAGAACATAAATTGTATCTAATCAATCAATTATGTACAATGTCAGGATGGGCTGCATCCTAGAAAGGGAAAACGTGTTCCTATAGCCTAAATATACAAAATCAGACAAATTGAATAAATGAAGTAAAAAAGAGACAATTAAAGAAAACACAACCAAAGAAAAAGAAAATAAGAAAAGAAAGAGAAGAAAAGAAATATAGAGAGAAAAGAAAGAAAATAAGAAAAGAAAGAAAAGAAAAAAAGGAAAGAAAGGAAAGAAAGAAAAAGGAAAAGAAAGTAGAGAAAGAAAGGAAAGAAAAGAAAGAAATGGAAGAAAAAAAAAAAGAAAAGAAAGAAGAGAAAGAACAAAAAGGATAGATAGATAGATAGATAGATAGATAGATAGATAGATAGATAGATTGATTGATTGATTGATTGATTGATTGATTGATTGATTGATTGAATTGATTAATTTATTGATTTGATATTGCTCGCCGACAATAATAATATCATAAGTACAAAAACATAGTTTCAGAACAAGAAAATCTTTTTTTTTTAAAAGATATATGCTGGCTGTAGTGATTACGATTTCAAAATTTACAATAAGAGTATGTTTTGCCAAAAGAATTTTAAAATGTGGTATAAGAGAAACTACAGATGAACCCATTATATGGTATAAGAAGCTATAAGAGGAATTGTAGATGAACCCATGATAGATCTATCTATCTATCTGTCTATCTCTCACCCTCTCTATCTCTTCATCCCAAGGGGGCATGCGATACTCCGGAGACACCAACTATTCTTTTGTAGTTTGCATCTGAAATCTATGTTACAGGCTTATGGCATAGTATGTAGTTCTTAAGCGACCAAACTGCATACTATTCTTAAGATTAACCTTGGATCACCCTGAACTTGATGACATCATCAATATCTGTGTTCCAACTCCGAGGATTTTCTCAATAGAATATATTCATAATAGCTTTCCTAAACTATTAGCATTTGAAAGATACAGGTGTATCAAAGGCCAATTTTAAGTAAAACTTCAGTTATTTGATGTAATTAACATTTTTCGCGGGTCCTTCTGGCTCGTACGCGGAGCACAGTAACTGTTGGCAAGTACGAACGGCGTCATTACAAGCAGGACGTCAAGATGCACAGGCAGAACTTTAAATTTTTCGGATCGGACGATTCTAACCGTGTCTAAGCAGGTATTTTCACAAACTGGAGTTTCGGAAAGTCTTCTGATATGTCATCTGCCAAAGCAGGAGAGAGTGGTAAGTAATTTTCGATATATATAGGCTATCAACACAGTTGAAATCACAGGAGCTCAGCAGCTCACAGTCACAGGCCAACTCATCTGTCATCTACTGATCTAGGTACTATTGCTAATTACCCTCCAGGGGCGGATATAGAAGGGCTAAATCGCCGAATTTTGACAAACAAATCTGAGAAAATATTTAATCTGCTAGCTGAGAGCACTGACTGTGTTTTAAAAGCAGGCCATCCAGCAGACGTCATTGCTAATATGGGCCTACCATTTTTAAAAGTTGTTTCAAGTGAACAAATCTAAAAGCCTGCGAATTGCAATTCTGAAATTGTTTAGTTGCAATTAAGATCATATATGCAGAGCAGCATATTAACAGAGCTGTTGAACATGATCAAGTGCCGAAACTAATTACAATCAACAATCTCCTGCCCTCAGTTCTTTGCCTCTTTCAAGTCTAGTAATTGTATTGCCAACAAATTTGATGACAAACACTGTTTATTTTACTTGATAAGGCCTATTTAAATATAATTATGATGATCCACTGCATATCAATGGTGCAAGATAAGAATACCATACATTTATATAGTACAATGTATCTTGTTTCGACACAAATCATTTAATCTGATTTAATCAACATTTAACAATGCTTAAGCCTTGATTATATGGAAAATGTGATCAAATTAGGTTAAATGACTTTGAAAAATTTTAATTGATTAGATTAGATCACATGTAATCATCTATTCATGATTAAGATTAGATTAGCCCCTACCCTGTTGATATGCATAGTCAAAACAATGATAACTTACTTTAAACATTTTTTTTTCCAGTTTGACCTATGGGGCATCCGACATTCTGGTATTACAATGTCATTATCTGCAGCCAAGGAAACATGAATGAAAACATCTAAAACTGCAGATTCTCGGTAATGTCTCCTGGGTTTGAAAATGCAGACAGGGCATGTTTTTGTGTCTTCCATTGGACTCTGGCACCCTGCAAATGCTTGTGATATTATCATATTAGTATAAAAATTATAGGGATCTGATGCACATACTGCTCAAATTAATAAATACATGCATAAATATTTAATAAATATATATATAATTCAATGTGTTATTTGCTGGTGTCATTTTAGAGTCTTATACTTGTGGCCAATAAGAATTTCATGGATCTTCTCAGGTATTATAGAACATTTTTGGTCCCAAGTACAATTTATTAGATTAAAGATGAACCAGTATGATGTCCAATGATATACGAGTAGACCAACCAGAGCATGTACTGACATGGAAAACTGCTCATTTTGTACTCTCAGTACTACTCTGACTAAGCACAATAAACAATACTAAGAAATCCTGATGAAGGTTACTCTTGCCACTGTTATAATTTATTTTATTCTTTTGTTTTGCAGTGGATATAGTTAAGTTGTACTGGAAGTGTACAGTTTGCTCGTCAGAAGCCATTAAAATCCTATGAATCCTCGTCACACTCCAAGGCATTCAATGGATCAATTTGTAGGTATATACAGAAGTTATGCTGCTAATTAATATTTGGTAACTATTGAATTCAGGAATGATCCTTATTTTTGTTGACATGTAGAATTTGAATAACATTCATACATACAGAAGAAGTAAAAGTTCTTGATGCAATATAGTTAAACTAATTTCTAATGCTCAAAATGACTTGAATCATTCTTTGACTATTACGTTCTACAATATATTTACTTTCATGCCTCGGCCTTTGAAAGATGGGCGTCCCGCTTTTTGCATTGGGTAGCTGTCGCTCATATACTTACTGAATTTCGTATGAATGGATCTCTTAACCACGTACTGACTTTTGTGGGGTCAGTCACATTTAATATTACTTAAATATTAGTAACTATTGAAAATGTTGAAAAATTTTTTTTTTTTCTTTTTCTTTTCAGCTTAAGTTCACACAGGTCGAGCCAGGGTATTCTTATTAGCTGAAGACAATTTCATTTAGACATATATCTGCATGTAACTGATCTCTTTTAAGAATCTACTGAATTCATATGATTGAGCCCGTAACCAAGAAAAATTACTTAGGTTATTGCCTGGCTTGTAACACAGTATAGACCCTAGATTTGCAGTGGGGTATCACAATCATTGTCTTCAAGAAGACCTCAGAGACTTAGATGTTCCATTGAAAATGCTAAGTACAATTAGGACTTAATTCTCTTTAATCTGCTTCACCCAGATAAAACTCAAATCTAACCAGCAGCGATTATCAGTTAGTTGTAAGAACTCGTGTGAAGAAATAAATTATAGTTAATTGAATCAGATTTATGCAATTCTGTGTTTTTGATTTGGGTGAGGATATTAAAATGTTCCGCAACAGTAGCATGTGAATTTCATCCAATCATTTGTTTATTTGAGAATCAAAATAAAATAAGTAGATTGGTCGCTCATATCAATCCATTATATAAATTCAAAAAGGTCTGAAATATCTCCTGTGAATTTCATTTCCAGATTTTGATTCCTTGAGTTTGGTTAGGCCTTTCTGTGTCTTGCGTCTCTGGTTCTGAGTCCGTCTTTTGACAAACTCCGTCAATTATTCACAACTTCATTGATGAAAATGTCAACCTATAACATATGGCATGTGAATTTCATTGAAGTGCAGTAGAATATTGGAAAGTCTTGACCATGCTCGGCGGAGGCCGCAAAAGTGACGCCCAGTCGGACTCATATTTATAGCAATTTAATAAGAACTTAATTGTCAGTTAGAAATGGTCCTTCTGTTATTTGGTCAAAAATTGTCTATAAGTCCTGATTATTGATGAACATTTTGACCTCTAATGGTCCGATTTCTGCAATTTTTTTCTCAAAGGGGGTCAACAAGATCGACTTGGGTGATTTTCACGGCGTCAACAAGACTCGTCCAACAATAAACAAGGGTTAAAACCTGGAGCATACTATACAATCCAATACATTGAGTACCTGTCCCCTGGAAATTGTCCCCTGGAAATTTCACCTGCAAAAATCCTTGTGAAATAGGATGGAAGTCTTATTTTTTTCCTCTTGGCTTTCAGATGTTTCTGGGTGTATTGGCAATCCTGAGAGATCATTCAGTTTCAAATTTGATTTCTTTTCATGATCTTTTTAAGTACATTTTTAATGTTAGATCTATATATCTTATTTTTTCTCAGTGATATTTTAAAGTTGAACCATTATATTCCCAGTTGTATGCCTTATTGTTTTATCATGTTATTTTGATTTTCCTATGATTATCTGTTCAGTGTCTTTGTTGTTTGACAACAATGTCGATTACTCATTCCCATACAATTGAAAATGTCAAGTACCGACAGTCCGGAACTTCACATGTGAGTTTCATTAAAAGGATTTCTTGTAATGTGATTTCTTCAGTCTTCAGCTTGGTTCAAGCCTCAATCCAATGAATCCATCATTGACAATGTCAATTATTCACTCCTTCATGAAATCAAAATTTAATAAGCCAACATTTTGCATGCAAATTTCATAGAAATTCTCTTCTACACCATCGTTAAATTTGATTCTTCATCTCCGTTCTGCTCTCGACCCATCATTTCACTATCAAAAGCAATTTTTCATTCCTGTGTCAATGAAAATGTCAAGTGCAGACAGTTGGGCACTTGACATGTGAATTTCATTCGAGCTCTTTACAGATAGGCAGTCTACTGGAAAAATTTATTTTCTTATTTTCAATTTGCAAACTGGCTTTGCCACTTCATTGACAGTTTTCTGTTGGTCTCCTTATCTTCTTATTTGATGAAATACCTTAAGTCATTGAATTAGTTTGTTTAGTGTCACCAATGCTGCTAGATATAATGAACTCTGAATCAGCTTATAAACCATAACTAATGCAAACAAAACATTTTTAAGCCATTGACATCACACAACCAAGTTGAAAGTAGATTTTGAAACTGTTTGGACCCTGTCTACAAGTGGACTGCTCTTGCATTGCCACAGATCAGAACATATGCTGTCTTGTGTTGCCACCTAGTGACTAGTGTGCTATTCCGCGAGCTCCTGCGAGCGTCCACATACTTTCAACCAGAGGAACATACACAATTTTGTCTGGAAGACACCGGGGCTGTTTCTCAGTGTGCTGATGGCCTTGTCTACTCCTTAGAGAATGTGATTGCGGAGTCTGACTCTGGTATACATCGATGTTGAATAGAAATTTTGTGAATATGCAATGAAATTGGAACTAATTCTTGGGACAGCAATATTGTAGCATAGAAAATCAACTTTTGTGCCAGGTGGCAGCATCATGCAGTTCTCATTTTCACCAGACTGGTTTGGACCGCTAGTCTTCAAACAGCTGTAAAAGGGATTTTCCTTCAACTTTTCTTCAACTTGATTTAAACCTCAATCTAAAATTGAAAATCAATATTTATTATTCACTGTTTTTTTATTATTGAACCAAGTTTTATGTAAAAATGTAATGAACCATCATTTGGCATGTGAATTTCATAGAAATTATCTTCAACACTATCATTACATTTGGTTCTCTATCTTGGAACTGTTCTGCTCTGAACCCATCATTGCGCTATCAATAACAATTATTTATTCCTGTAAACATCAAAATGACAAGCAAGAACAGTAGGGAACTTGACATGTAAATACCCTAATAACTCAACTATATATATATCACTCAAGGTGAGCTGTTACCACCAATTTTTAATCCTCACCCTGCGGTGCATGCGTTAACTCAATGATCGCTCTCGATCATGGCTAAGCCATTCCCGTTTGCTTCAAGGTCAATTATTCATAGCATCAGCTCACAGCCCTATACATAAATGCAACACAATATATATAAAAAATTTTTTGGTAACAAAAATATCCGTGCCGCATTACAAAGCAAACTACAATTCTTTTTTGTAAAAGAATTTCTTGTTAGTCACTAAATAGGTTATTTAGTCACAAACTGTTTAGTTAGTCAAAAACTGTAAGTCAAAAACTGTGTGTTAGTCAAAAACTGTTAGTTAGTCAAAAACTGTTAGTTAGTGAGAAAGTGTTATTAGTCAAAACTGTTAGTAGTCAAAACTGTTAGTCAAAACTGTTAAATAGTCAAAAACTGTTAGTCAGTCAAAGACTGCTAGTCAGTCAAAAACTGTTAGTTAGTCTAAAACTGTTTGTAGTCAAAAACTGTTAGTAGTCAAAAACTGTTTGTCAGTCAAAATGGTTAGTTAGTCAAAACAGTTAGTATTCAAAAACAGTTTTAATGAAAAACTTTTAGTTAATCCAAAACTGTTAGTTAGTCAAACTATTGTAGTCAACTACTGTTAGTAGTCAAAAACTGTAAGTCAAACTGGTTAGTCAGTCAAAAACTGTTAGTAGTCAAAAACTGTTTGTCAGTCAAAACTGTTATTTAGTCAAAAACTGTTAGTTAGTCAAAAACTATTTGTAGTCAAAACTGTTGGGAGTCAAAAACGAAGTCAAAAATGGTTAGTTAGTCAAAAACTGTTAGATAGTCAAAAAATGATAGTTAGTTAAAAACTGTTAGTCAAAAACTGTTAGTTAGTCAAAAACTGTTAATTAGTCACTAATTGTCACTAACTGTTAGTCACTAACTGTTAGTCAGTTACCAACTGTTGTTCAGTCACCAACTGTTAGTCAGTCACCAATCACTAATTATTAGTTGGTCACTAACTGTTAGTCAGTCACTAACTGTTAGTCAGTCACTAACTGTTAGTTAGTCATGTAAGTCAGCTAGTCCTTAACTGTTAGCAAGTTACTAACTGCTAGTCCCTGACTGTTAGTCATTTTGTCCCTAACTGTTGTTCATCAGTTGGTCACTACTGTTAGTAAGTCACTAATGTTAGTCCCTTACTGTTAGTAAGCACTAACTGTTGTTGATTCACTAACTGTTTGTTAGTCTTTAACTGCCAGTTAGTCACTAACTGTAAGTCACTAACAGTCTGTTAATCACCCCAAGGATGTGCCACCCAGAAATTGGACCTATAAATAGAACAAACTGCTCTCATTACTATTCACCCCCAATTGTTACAACTCACCCCTAATTATTTCAGGTCCTGCAACAATTGTATCTGCACCAATTGGTCGATTAATAAGTGCAAGGTGTACTTTTACATCAATGCAACAATATTAAGTATTTGTGATCATAAGATATTTTGTAATGCTCTCGCTGATATTACTAAATGGTGTGGACCAAACCCGTTGACACTTTTCCGTATGGGGCAACCAGTATAGTATGCTGGCTGCAGAGCCAATACTGTACTATAACAAATCTTGTCCTAAAGTTCAAGAAGCCAGCATAAAAAAACTAAAAACCATTTATGAGCTCTCCGGAGTAGCCTTGTCTTAAAGAGATAAAGTTTTGCCTAATTAGATGTACACTTAAACCTCTCTATTACGACCACCAATGGTTCTGTGGCCATGTGGCCGTAATAGCGAGGTGGCCGCATTATAGAGAGGTTGTCAGGATGACCACTAGAGGGCATTGTGACCAGTAGAGGGCTCTGTAATCACTATAGGTCACTGTTACCACGTTAGGTACTTTCTCAGTGCTAATTGCACTCCCCATCTGACACCTTCTGGTGTAGTGAAATATACCATACTCCTGAATCAGAAGTTAAAGTCTACTTGTGTTAAAGTAAGTTTATATTAGCAGAAAATTGTCCAAATATAAATCAAGAGTTCAGAGCGTTCAATGACACTTACTTTATAAAGGGCAGGAGTGAGGCCAACATTATTGCCAGTGCTTGTCATCTCTTAAGCACTAATGTAAAGCCCCTCAAGTATTGTGAATTTGTTATATCACATATACATCTTTTAGTGTCTATATTGAATTATTAAATAAAATTTCCTTAGTCAAATTAATCAAAAGGGGTACACTTATAAATACAAAGCTAGATCTCAATTATACAATTCAGCAGCAATTACAGTGATTGGCTTAATTGCAATTCAGAAAACTTCACAGTGTGACCTCATCCTTCAATACCAATCAGCCAACGAAATACTCAATTTATACAATTAAATGGGTGCTGGATTCTCAATTGAAACATGCATGGCTTCAATACAACACTGCCTGTATTAGGTGAGGTTAGAATGGCCTTTCTGTACCACCAAAAGTGCCCGCATTAGAGAGGTTTCATTAAGCATAAAAGACAGAGAAAATATTTGGTTCCAGGCCTCTGTGGTCGTAATGGCGAGGTGCCCGTTTTAGTGAGGTGGTCGTAAGGTGAGGTTGAAGTGTAGTTATATTATAAAAAATATCAATATCCATGCAGCTATGGCAAATTAATAACCTGATGACATTTTAACAGCCAAAATTGATGTTCTTAAAAATTAAAAAGTCGTTTCTTTGTTAGCTTGCCATTTCAGGTCAGTTATTCATTCAAATTGCATTTGATTTAGATCAAGATGATAGGCCAATCTAATTTGTGTTTCACTTGACAATCTACCTTTATTTATCTTAACATTTTAAAAGTATATCTAACAATACTGTGGTGTTAAATTAACTTGTCACTCTATGATGCTTTTCTTTCTGCTACAGATAGAGCCCGGAGTCACTGAATTCTGGCATCATGACTTGACTTGAGTGCTTGGTGACTTGACTTGAAAGACTTTCATGACTTGGACTTTTGCCATGACTTGACTATTTTTTGACTTGACTCAACCAACTTAGGCGACTTGAGAAAACTAACTTAAGTGACTTGCAACCCTCGAAATACAGCTAACACTTTGATATAGAATTAGAGTGGACTGTGGCACTGTGAAAATGGCCGTCATCATGCTGATGATTTGTCATGATCAAACCCAATACTTTCAATGTTAATTTGATAGAGATGAAATAACTCAATTTTTTTAATAGATCTTAATACACACAAGCAATGCTTAAAAAAACAGACACATGAATTATTCTTCATTTTACCAAGTTATTCAATGAATGAATCTGAATTAGTCTAGACAATAAAGTGAAAAACTGGACCTGCTTTAGGCCTTCTTTGAAATTATCTGACTAATACCTAGACATCAAATTACGGGCCGAGGCCAAACATAGTGTCACTGTTTAAAAAAATACCAATCAACAAACTTTTCAATAAAAATGTAAAATCTGTAAAATCATTAATTTACCAGTCAGTATTACATGTCAATGGGTAATATTCCTATAATTAAAGACTTTCAAAGCAATATGTTACAAAGTGCAATCAGCTTTAACACCTACTGGCTTGATCTTTGCTATTGAGGGCCTCAATTGCAACTTATTGAGTTGAGGGTGAAGCCAAGGTTAAGAACCCGCAGAATTGCAATTCACATTATTTGACAGTTTTGACAACCTGTGCAATTAATTCTAATTGAAACATTTCAATGAGGATCTAGGTGGCGGCGGTTTGACTATCTACAGGCAGTGGCAGCTTAGACTGGTCATGGCTTGACTTGACTTGTGCATGCCATGACTGACGGCGGCTTGATATGGCGGCGGCTCCGGGCTCTAGCTACAAAAGTTACATACAATGTAGTAGCCCTACTAAATATGTTTGGACTCGCAATTGGCAGTGAGCCAACAACGATGTCCAGCATATCTGCATGGGCACTGCTAAAGTGTGCTGACACAATTCTTGTCCTCAGCTGAGAGGCAGCATCTTTATTAATAAACAATGCTAAATGTTAAAGAAAAGGAGAGCTTAGAAAATGGAGCAGAGCTATTAAGAGAAAGGTCATAGATAGGAAAGGTCATGAATAGATAGATAGATAGATAGATAGATAGATAGATAGATAGATAGATAGATAGATAGATAGATAGATAGATAGATAGATAGATAGATTAATTGATTGATTGATTAATTGATTGGTCGTTCAATAGATAGATAGATAGATAGATAGATAGATAAAAAGATAGATAGATAGATAGATAGATAGATAGATAGATAGATAGATAGATAGATTGATTGATTGATTGATTGATTGATTGGAAGATTTAACACAAAGTTGACTGTTCAATCGATTGTATAATGATTTCATGCCATCTCCAAAGAACAAATAATATTTGATTTGATAAATATAGGCCTAATGGGCTTATATCCTCCTCTCTGTGTTGTTCCCCATTCCCCCCTTTCATGGAGTATGTGAAGTTAAAGTTTGCTGCTGACCATTCTAGACTAACACTAATAAGAGGAGAGGGCATCCCCATAACTCAGGGCTTACTAAGCTCTGTGGTGGGAGAATGGGAGAGGGGGAGGGTGCACCTGTTGTACACACTTCTGAACATACTGATTTGGGAGGGGGTATAAAGTTAAAGGGGGGGGGGGTATCAGATAACAGAGGAGTGCATCCCTCTGTCCTCTGGTAGATTTCCTTGGAACTAATAGTGGGGCCAAAATGAGCCCAGATGGGGTGAAGATTCTACAATTCCCGACCAAAGAGTAATGCTGGAATTTCACACACAAGTTAAATCAGAGTTGTTTCAAACTCTTACGAGCGCATTTTTTCCCCTACGAGCGCTTTTGTTGAAAAAAATCATGATGAAAGAAGAGAATTTTGCGCATCTTTGAGTGAAAAAATCGTTTTGATACGACAATTAGAAGTGGTTCAAAATGGACTTTGAAAGTTAAAAAATGGCAAAAACACGGGTTCTGTCATTACCAGCTACAGCAGAATGCTGGCAATCATTACCCCCTGACTGGGAATTGTTGGATTTCTGCCATTCCCGAAGAACTGGTAATGCTTTTCCATTACTGGGAATCCAGCTTTTCCCCTGACTGATAATAGTGCACAATGCCCTGTGCTTATGCATTTGTTAGGCTTATACCATTCAACACCTCTGTCAGCCAATCACAAGCCAGTATTTCACTGCGATACCGCCATATCCTTTCATTTCTTTGTTGTCCACTTATCATCTAATGTCTGAGGGTCATTCCGTGTCAGATCAACAAGTGGCTTCCACCACCCCGTCTGCGAATTGGCTGAGAAAATTATATGTTGTTTGATGCCTCAAAGGATGAACTTTCTGAAAGTTTCAGCTCAATCGGTCAATTTTTCATGATTTGGCTGAGGTTTGAAAATTTGCTCAATTTACCAATTTTTCAGGCATGGTTTTGACCACAATTACATTGTTTGCTCAATAAATCACTTAATACTCAACCTTGAGCTTTGAAATTCGGGATCTACACTATCTGGACTATGGAAAAGAATCTTTGGTAGACATTTATTGTTTTGCTATAACGATAATACAACCGTGGTCTTTTTAAATTCCCTCCTCAAAAATCAATGTTCACCACAAAAAAATTCAAATCTCCTATAGGTATTCCGGGTATAGATACAAAATTCCTAGGACATATTCTACATATGTATGGTCAAATAATAGTTGAAAATTGGAGATGTGTTCAGCCTCGTTTTTTTTATATAAATTTTTGAAAAATATTGTATATTTTTCAGTATGTAAAAGACAAAACTAGCTGGAACTCAAGAGGTACATGTGACACATCCCTGAAAGTTTCCTACTATCTTTCGCATCCATAGGGCATAATACAGAAAAAAATTCAGAAACATGTTCAGCTTACTTTTGGTTCCTCGGAATTTTGAATATTATTCTGTCTGTAACAGCAATGCAACTGTTGAGTAGACCTTCTGCAAAAGGTATCATAGACACAGCTTTTAAAGTTCTCAGGTATATTCTACATATGTAGTGTAGTGTCCCCCGCGGACATGGGGGCTTACCCCCGCGGACATGGGGGCTTACCCCCGCGGACATGGGGACTTACCCCCGCGGACATGGGGACTTACCCCCGCGGACATGGGGACTTACCCCCGCGGACATGGGGACTTACCCCCTCGGACATGGGGACTTACCCCCGCGGATATGGGGACTTACCCCCCCTGACATATGGACTTACCCCCCCTGACATATGGACTTTCCCCCCGCGGACATGGGGACTTACCCCCGCGGACATGGGGACTTACCCCCGCGGACATGGGGACTTACCCCCTCGGACATGGGGACTTACCCCCTCGGACATGGGGACTTACCCCCTCGGACATGGGGACTTACCCCCTCGGACATGGGGACTTACCCCCGCGGACATGGGGACTTACCCCCGAGGACATGGGGACTTACCCCCGCGGACATGGGGACTTACCCCCGCGGACATGGGGACTTACCCCCGCGGACATGGGGACTTACCCCCGCGGACATGGGGACTTACCCCCGCGGACATGGGGACTTACCCCCGCGGACATGGGTACTTACCCCCTCGGACATGGGGACTTACCCCCTCGGACATGGGGACTTACCCCCGCGGACATGGGGACTTACCCCCGCGGTCATGGGGACTTACCCCCGCGGACATGGGGACTTACCCCCGCGGACATGGGGACTTACCCCCTCGGACATGGGGACTTACCCCCGCGGACTTGGGGACTTACCCCCGCGGACATGGGGACTTACCCCCGCGGACATGGGGACTTACCCCCGCGGACATGGGGACTTACCCCCGCGGACATGGGGACTTACCCCCGCGGACATGGGGACTTACCCCCGCGGACATGGGGACTTACCCCCTCGGACATGGGGACTTACCCCCTCGGACATGGGGACTTACCCCCGCGGACATGGGGACTTACCCCCGCGACATAGCCCAACCTCCTTGGCTGCCCCACTTAGCATGGTGTCATGTACTGGTAGCAGAGCTCTGTTTGTGCATCTCATGCACACCATTCTAGTTTCAATGCTCAAAGTTAAGTATTAGGTGATTTATTGAGCATACAGTGTAATTGTGGTCAACACTATGCCTGAAAAACTGGTAAAATGAGCAATTTTCAAACCTCAGCCAAATCATGAAAAATTTTACCGATTGAGCTGAAATTTTCAGGAAGTTCATCTTTTGAGACGTAAAACAACATATAATTTTTTCAGCCAATTCGCAGACGGGGTGGTGGAAAATTTCTCGAAAATCTGATGATTTGACACGGAATGACCCCTGAGTGTTTTTCTCATGGTATAAGCCGGTTATTCACTAAGGGATCAGGAATATGTGTTCATCACACCTCGTGCTGAAGTCCACGGTTGATAAATCACACACCCCCTCTCCCCGAGGTGAATAACTATACTTACCGGACATGAGGGGACACAATATTGAGGCGAAGGATGATTAAAACTTATTATTGCTGTCCAACATACACCGAATGGCACTACAAACGTATCTATGTTGTGTAATCAAGAACCTCATCTGTGTGTTGAATACATAATAATAATAAAAATAATAATAAATACTTTATTAATCATATTCATGAAACTTGTTGCGTACAATCCTTTCATAGATACACTACCCTCCAAAAGTTTGAATACACCAGAAAAGGTGCGATTTCTTTCAAAAATACCTCATCTTCAACACAACTTTTGTTTTATACTTACATCAACAATATGGAAATTCTCATTCAAGCTATAAGGTGTCCATATTTCATGGTTTTAGATCATTTTGGTATAAATTTATTCAAATTTCTCTATGTCCCATTTTTTCATTTTTTTATAAACAGCTATAAAAGCACTATTATCTTCCATATTTATGACATTTTATCATTTTTTACACATTTCCACTGGTTTGTGATGATTTTACAAGTAGTTTCAGACCAGAAAATGGCCGTTGAAAATCGGACAAAAATACTGATTTTGGCTATTTTTGGGTAAAAACAATGCTGAAACAGCTTAAATAAAATAATTTTAATTTTAGAAGATACATTTTATGATTATACTTCCTGGTGACCCGAAATTATCTAAATTTTGTATTTTTGAGTGGTCAATGTCAAATTTTTAAACGGTCTTTTCGGGGTCTAAAATAACTGTTACGATCATGTTAAACTCTGGAAACGCTTAAACATGATTAAATTTCATAAACCTAGAAGATAACTTGGCTTTGACAATTTTCTAAAATATTCCAAAATTTAGGATATCGAGAGAGGCCATAAATTTCAAACAAAATGACATAAAATGACAAAATAAAGACAACTTCTGACTTCAGTGTGACTTGTTTTATTTTTTGACATAAATGTTAAACAAAAATTCCATGCAAAATTAAGTATTTTTGAAAGAAACAGCACTTATCCAGGTGTATTCAAACTTTTGGAGGGTAGTGTACATTCATTCAAGACAACTGGCATACATCAATCATTCATAACTTAATTATTTTACATACGGTGCGCACAATTTTTGGGGGGGCAAGCGACATTTCCCCGAATTCCAAGATCTAGATTTAGTACTATTTCAAATTAAATTGTATAGAAATAATTAATTTTTCCATAGTCTTTACTTAGTCATCTGCCGGGATTTATTAGCCTTTTTGTCCGAATCTTACTCTTTCCGAAACTTTGGAGGGGGGGGGGTGCGAGATTGCAGAAGCAGAGCCATTTTGCAAATAACACACAGATACGGTGCAAATGCAATAGTTGACCTTGTACATCATACTTCTTTTGATAATGTTCTGGCATGCAAAGTATTTTTTCTTTTATAGTATTTGCATATTTTAAAGAAATACAAAACTGGTGGGAGCCTATGTCAAAGTCACATGACAAATTCCAATTAGAATACAACCATAGCAGTGATCACAAACTGTTATACATTGTTTGTTACTATAAAATATAATTTGTGCGTTCAGCAGTTAGACGTGAGATAAAAATGTATAAGAATCTGCAACTTATAGAACAAAAAACACCCAACAATACCTGTGAATTTTGAGAAATGTTTTTCATAGTCAACTGTCAAATTTGATAGAATCTGTGACAAATATATCAAAACATGCATGTACAGGGCATTTCTTGGACTTGTCATATGCTTGTGTATGGATGGATTAAATCGATCTAAAAGCCCTTATATACTATGTCTATCAATGGCTGGTACTTCCGCTCATGGGAGGATCCCCTACAATGCCAAGAAACATGTTTTTCGGTCAATGGAGGGTATCTTGAGCGGTGGCCGTTCGTCTGGCGCATCTTTGTTAATTCCTGGTCAGCCCTGCCTCCCTGTACCAGGCAGCTACCTTTTACACACTTTACAGATGGACATCATACACTCTACAACCTTAAACTGAGTTTTCACACCATTCCAATAGCTTTATCCCCTTCATATTGTGGAATTGGGGACATGTTGAAAACCCTGGAGACCTTCCTCATAACTCAGGGCTCCCTCACCAAGCCCTGATCGCCAACCCTGCCTGAACCTGGGGTATGCGCAGCCTGCCAGCGGCAACGGAAATGGGTTACCTAAAAGGGCATGAGGGTGATAAGGGGTACAGCTGGGTGTTTTCTGTGTCACCATCACTGCTGATAGGTGCATTTAAATTCCAACTTCAGCTCATGCATATTCATCACACCCCAGTCTATTGGCACCCTCGCAAGCAGAGTTTGAGTGAAGTCAAGCTCTGTGGTAGGAGAATGCTGGAGACTGCCCCTTCAGTCACCGGCCAAGTCCTGCCTGCTGGAATCAGCGTAGACTTATTTTATTAAAATGAACACTCCAAAAAATATGTTTTTTATGCCTTTATTTGTATTTTGCACTTACAAAATTGTGCTGTTTACGGTGAAATGAAAAAAAAAGATCATAATTAAACAAATTACCAGTGACTAGGGGGTGGGAATTTTATCGGAAGTTGCCATTAAAAATTGATACTTCCCCTTCTCTTTCATGCGGATTTTTAGTACTCGGGCAAATTCCGTAAAATCAGATTTACAAATTTGGCACTCTAGCAGCTTGTGTAGCTCTACCATTATATCCCAGCTATTTCACTGTTATATAGGGATGAGGCCAGGTAATAGGGGTATCAGACAAGCCATCAACCAAAGCTCTAAGTGAAATAGGAGTTGAGCTACATCAAAATATCATTGTTTCCGACGTACATCATGTGATGTACGTCCGAAACGATATATATTTACAAATTTGGCACTCTAGCAGCTTGTGTAGCTCTACCATTATAACAGTGAAATAGCTGAGATATAATGGTAGAGCTACACAAGCTGCTAGAGTGCCAAATTTGTAAATCTGAGTTTACGGAATTGCCCCCAGACATACAAAGCGATACACACATACATTTTATATATGCCCACATTGGACAATTGCACATATAACCATTATACCTAATTAATAAAATTTTGTGAGTAGAATCAGAGATTTCTTGTTACAAAATTTTTAATTAATTTTCTTCAAAACAATGAAATTTGAACTTGGACCAGGACCATTATTTATTCATCAAATACAAAATATAATCAACCACGCCAACATGGCCTATCGAGAAAATAAAAATCTAAAAAGTGACTATGGAAGCTATTGATGCCTCACCGAATACATTTATTGCTAATTTATTTATTGACGACCATGAGCAACACTAAAACATTGGCGGGCTATTGGTTTTATAGATGTAATTTGTACTTAATGCTCGGCAGCGCATTTTAAGTTAGTGTTTAAACAGTACAGGCTTACTCACCTTCAGAGGAGTATTGCTTTGTATCATTGCAGGAATCTAACAACAAAAGAAAATGACGCGAATACTTGTGTTCATCTTGATTTTTTATCTGTCGTATGCCGCTGGAACAATGGGTGAGATTTTAAAAATATTTTTATTAATTGTTTAGTTTCATGCATGAATGGCTGATGATGAGATAAATGTAAAAGTAAATGTAGGATTTTTTATAGTCCGTTACACCGACGAAGTCAGTCTCAACAGACTTTACAATTGTAAAACACCCTTGGTAGGCCTGTTCAAGCATGAGCCTTTCTCAACTCCCTGGGGAGTATACAGCCAGGCAGCCGCTACCAGCGCACACAATGCTAAGTCACTCTACTGTTTCCCAAACTTTTGGGGGGGGGGGGGTGATCGCCCCCCCCCTACCGATACGCCTATGAATTGGCACCTCTAAAGATGAGCAGACTAGATGTCCAGGGTCTTTCAGTTGCCCTAGCATAAAATACTGAACAGAACACACCTAAGGGATCGTTCAGAATTTATGACTGGGGGGGGGGTGGGAGTTTTGCCAGAACATCCCGTCAAAAATTGATACCCCCCCTTGAGATTCATGCGGATTTTTAGTACCCCACCCCTAGGTTTCACGCATATTTTTAGTACCCCCCCCTCGACATATAAACGAATACACACATATTTAGTGTCATACATGGTCATGCGTACAGATTCGCGGACTTTTGCACGTAAAAAAGCATGGATAATGTTAGTTTATGCGGGATTTATAAAAAAATTTCTTTGTTAAAATTTATTACCCCCCCCCTTGGAAGTGTTGTCAAAAATTAATACCCCCCCCCTTGAAGCACGTGTGAAAAGTTAGTACCCCCTCGGGCAAAACTCCCACCCCCACCAGTCATAAATTCTGAAAGGTCCCTAAATTCCATATATATCCCTGCATATTTCCCCGCTTGATTGCATATTGCCCAGGGAAAAGCTCCGTATGAGGTAGTTAAGGTGGCGCTGTTGTTACACATCCTGTTAGATCTGTCTACAAGTGGACTGCTCTTGCATTGCCACAGATCAGAACATATGCTGTCTTGTGTCGCCACCTAGTGACTAGTGTGCTATTCAGCGAGCTCCTGCGAGCGTCCACCAACTTTCGACCAGTGGAACACACACAATTTTGTCTGGAAGACACCGGGGCTGTTTCTGAGTGTGCTGATGGCCTTGTCTACTTCCTTAGAGAATGTGATTGCCGAGTCTGACTCTGGTATACATCAATGTTGGATAGAAATTTTGTGAATGTGCAATGAAATTGGAACTATTTCTTGGGACAGCAATGCTGTAGCATAGGAAATCAACTTTTGTGCCAGGTGGCAGCAGCATGCAGTTCTCAGTTTCACCAGACTGCTGTTAGATCATAACAATGTCTTGAGAAAAGAACATGTTTTAAAAAAGCCAAATTCCTAATCTTATTTTTGGCAGCAACATAACACCATGCAGAATTGTCTATGTACTAGTTATTGTTGGCTATATCTATGCAAATTGTGTTGAAACTGTGACACTCAGTTTTTGTGGATTCTGATTGTCTAAAAACCGAGGAACCTGACAGCTCCTGACATGGTGTAGACAACCTACTTCAGTCCCTCAGTGTCTCGATGAAGAAAAACCTGAACTCTGCCTATACGAACGTACGTTACAAGAAGAATGAACCGCTTCTCTTCAAGGGACATGAACACCCGCTGTCGAACTTCTACCCAGTCAGAAACTTCACCTTTAATGGGAATACCTTCTTCACAAGCGAAGCAGCCTATGTTTACGAAAAAGCAGTCCATCACAAGAACTATTACGTTGCAGAGGCTGCTCAGAATAGCAAGACCGGTATACATGCGAAAAGACTCGGTGACAAAATTGTGACAAATGCATCCTGGCAAAGTCGGAAAGTAGATGTCATGGACAACATAGTGCGAACAAAATTGAGAGTGTGCCCAGATGCAAGAAAAGTGCTGCTTAACTCTGATGAGAGAGAAATCGTAGAGGACACCGACCATGAGTTCTGGGGCAGAGGCAAAAATAACAGTGGTGAAAATATGCTTGGGAAGCTGTGGGTGCTCCATCGCAGAAAGTTGAAGAACAACAATCGAAAGCCAGCAGCCCAGCAATGGGCCACTCGGAGTCAACAGCCAAGGTGTTACCGGTGTGGCGAGCCCGGTCACCTGAGCGTGAAATGCAGGAAATCGGAAACTGTTGACTGCTGGTCTTGTGGCAAGCGCGGCCACAAGCGTAAACACTGTTGGAACATCGGACTCGGACGGCCTACAGTGACCTACACATACTAGATTCTCGGCCAAGATACACAGGCCGTTGTCGATAAATTTGACATGAACTATACTGATGACTGTCTTGTGAAAAATGTGAACAATTGTGATGCTTGTGTGAATGAAATGAAAAAACAGTATGGTAATTGCATGAAGGAAACAGATGTTTGTGACGAAGTTTGTGTAAATCACGTGAAATGTGTTTTTGAGATTTGTGTGAATGATGTGAATATCTGTGACAATGTTTGTGTGAATATGGTGGATAATATTGATGAGAATTGTGTGAATGATATGGATGTCTGTGATGAAGTTTGTGTAAATGATATGGACAGTGTTGATGAGAATTGTGTAAAAGATTTGAACAATTGTTACGAATTTGCGAACAGAATAGGCTGCATAGAGAGTACTTATGTGAATGAGATAGACATTTCTGATATAGGCATTTCTGAAATGAATGTGGAACTAAATGAGAATTGTGATAGGCCTAACAAAAATAATGATTGTGAAACAGAAAGTGATTTGAACAGTAGCCATAGCAGTCAAAATAGCATTGAAAATACACAAGATATTGGAGCTCATGAGAGCCTAACTGATGAAATTATTGCAAATGAATTGGATATTAGTGTGATAGACTCTGATTTAACTCACGATGATGTTCAAAATGTTTTTAATGCTAGTGTTGAGAATGAGGATGCTTATGACTCTGAAAGAGACAATAGAAATGATGGTAACTGCAATGAACATGAAATTGTCAAACTGAGAAATATTTACCCGCAAAATATGATTATAGGGCATCTGAATGTCAACAGTCTTAGCATGAAGAGTACAGAAGTGTCAAACCTGATTGTCAATGGCAGATTTGAAGTGTTTGTATTAAGCGAGACAAAACTTGATAATTCAAAGCGAGACGCTCTTTTTGAAGTTGCAAATTACTCAATGTATAGGCAAGACAAACAGTCAAATAGCGGAGGGCTGATGGTTTATGTCTCTAAAAATATTCCTTCAACTCTTGGTAGCATTCAGATATGCAATGACGAAATAGAATGTCTATCAGTAGAGTTGTGCTACAAAGAAACAAAAATAATGATATTAGGCATTTATAAGAACCCAAAGACAACTCCAATAAACTTTAAGCAGTTTTTTGAGAAAACATGTGAAGAAATCTTAGAGAAGCATGAACATGTTGTCATTATAGGTGATCTAAATTTTAACATGCTACATAACAATATGCTTTCTCAGATATGCCCGACTTTCAGCTTAACTAATCTGATAAATGAACCGACCTGCTTCAAATCTAACAATGCTACTTTGATAGATGTTATGCTTGTGACTAAACGTAGGAAGTTTATAAAAGGATTCTCAATTGATACAGGAATCAGCGATTTCCACAACCTAATAGGTGGCGTCTTAAAACAGCATGCTCCGATACCGACAAAAAAGACAATTTTCTACAGAAAACTTAATGAAATTGATTATGAAAAAGTTAACCATGAGCTTTTCAGGATGACTATTGAAAACAGTCTAACCAATAACGATGCAAATGAATCTTTTAACAAACTGCATCAGCTGTTGATTGAGCTTTTAGACAGACATGCACCGAAAAAACAGAAAGTAATTAGAAGGAATGATTTCCATTGCATGAGCAAAAGGCTTAAAAAAGCAATTCTAACTAGAAACCAGTGGCGGAATAAATTTTTCAAATTCAGGACCTCTCACTATCTAGCACAATACCGTAAACATAGAAACAGTGTAACTTTGATAAAACGTCAGGAAATAAAAGGCTATTTTGAGGAAAAATGCAAAGGAAGTACCAAGAATAAGGATTTTTGGAAAGCCATTAAGCCTATTTTCTCAAAAACAAAAACTAAATCTGAAGATATCCCTCTGCGAGAGGATGATAAAATTATTACAGACCGTAACGAGGTATGTCATATTTTCAACAAGTTCTTCAGTGAGATAGGGTCAGAGATAGGTACTCCTGAAAATAATCACAGGCCTCTAGAGGAAATAATAACTGGTTATGATAACCACCCAAGTATAATTGTCATTAAGAGAAATATAAATGAAATGAGTTCAAATTTTGAATTTTCTGAAGTGACAGAAAAAGATGTCCACAAAGTCATATCTAAACTATCATCCAAAAAGGCATCAGGGTACGATGAAATCCCGGTTAAATTTATTAAGATACCTTGTAAAACCAATAACGCAAGTTGTAAATGAATGTATAAAACAAAGCAAGTTCCCAGATAGAATGAAAATGGCTAATATAACGCCACTTTACAAGAAAAAGGATAAACTGAATAAAGATAACTACCGATCGGTTAATTTACTCATAGCCCTCTCGAAAATTCTAGAAAAGCTGCTTGCAAATCAGTTGTATAAACAAATGGAATCTTCTTTCCATGAATACCTATCGGGCTTCAGAAAGGGTCATGGCTGTCATGATATACTAACTCGTCTGACTGAAGACTGGCGTCAAGCACTAGATAATGGAAAAACTGTTGGAGTAGTTGCAATAGACTTATCAAAGGCATTTGACTGCATGCCACATGGTCTGTTAATAGCTAAAGTACGTGCTTATGGTTGTAATATGAATGTTTGCAAACTTTTGAAGTCGTACCTGATAGATAGAAAACAGAGAGTTAAAATTGGTGAAACTTCATCTGAATGGACTAACAACATCAAGGGTGTCCCTCAAGGATCTATCCTAGGGCCTCTACTCTTCAACATTTTTATTAATGACTTTCTCTTCCATGAAAATAGCTCTAAAGTTTATAACTATGCAGATGATAATACCCTAAGCTATGTTGGAAAGGATATAAATGAGATAAAGTCTAAATTGCAGGGCGATTGCGCATTAGCTATGAAGTGGTTCAATGACAACAGTATGAAAGCGAATGCTGATAAATTTCAATTAATGTTTCTCAATCGCCGCCAATCATTTATGGAAGAAACTCTAGAACTCCAAGGGTGTACTTTAAAAGCATCCCCAGTAATAACTATACTTGGGATAGAATTTGATGAGAAGCTTAAGTTTGGTGGTTATATAGATGAAGTTTGTAACCAAACCAGTAAACAAATAAATGCTCTGAAAAGAATGAAGCACTACCTAGATAGACAATGCAGAAAAGTAGTGTACAACAGCTATGTACAAAGCAACTTTAACTATTGTCCAACTGTATGGATGTTTGCTGGCAAATTGAACATGGACAAACTTGAGAAGACCAATAAAAGAGCTCTAAGATTTGTCGTTAATGATAATGAGGCAGACTATGATAACGTATGTCGAGAAGAAAAAGTATTGAATGTACAACGGAGATGCATAAAGACAGTAGCTATTCTAATGTATAAGGTAAAAACCAATAATGTTCCAAATTATGTTCAAGAACTTTTCAAACGAAGACATTCAGTGTATGACATTAGAGATAATGACTTGTTTAACATTCCAACCTTTAAAACTGTAGGTTATGGCAAAATATCTCTTCGATACTACGGGTCAAAACTGTGGTCGGAAATTCCTAAAGAAATAAAAGCTAAGTCCTCTATTCAATGCTTCAAAGATGCTTTGACAATCTGGTTACAAAATTCTGATAATGTCTCGAGCATGGATTTCTTGTTTTAGAATACATTTAAAATATGACGATTATAAATACAAACATATGTTATATGTACTATATGATGATTGTTCTTTGTGATATGTTATGTGTGCTAATCATACCGACGTGTGCGACTCCTGGTGCTACATTTGTACGTTTGTCCTTAACTAAACCTTGCTAAGTTTGTACATAGGCTTTGGCCAACTATTTCTTAGATTAGATAGTTCTGTAGTTTCTTATAGTAGATTTTTGTAGTAATCACTTATTTGTATTTTCATATTTTACTGCTTGTCGTACAGAAGCATCTGCTTTTATCCTTGTATATCTTGTATATCTTGTGATTGACTGAATACGACGTTAAATAAAATTTTACCTACCTACCTGACCCAGTTTAAAATGACATCACAGCTGACATCATGCTGTTGAACTGTGATGTCAGAGATGACTCTATTCTAGCATTGCAATATATGTAAATTAACTACAAGCTGTGATGTCATTTCAAACTGGGTCAGATTCCCCAGCTTCTAACCAATGCGAATCCACCAAACTGAGCATCACAGTTTCAACTCAGTGTCAGAGTTAAAATTGGGTCTGGGAAAACCCATGTAAGTTTGACATCACAGCCTCTCAGCCAATGGGCTGCCAGAACAAATATACATAACATAAGCCATGTGTTAACAAACAAATTGTCAAAGCCTTCTGTTTATACCAACTTCCATCAAAGTTTAAAGTTGTAAGTTAGCAAGTCTGTAGATTTATCAAACAACTCTGTGGGGATTACAACAGTTGTCTACTGTGAATGCTCACCAAGCTGCCATTTGGTAGGATTAGACTGGTGATTGCTGTGATAAATCATTGGGATCAAAAATGTAATGCTTCCTTCAATATATCAATGTTTGAACTGTGATGACGTAGTTTACGGTCAGCCCATTGGCTATCAAGCTGTGATGACGTAGTTGTAGGGGCTATCCCTGATAAAACTCTTACTCTGACACTGTGTTGAAACTGTGACGCTCAGATCAGGAGGATCAACATTGGCTAGAAGCTGGGGAATCTGACCCAGTTTGAAATGACATCACAGCTTGTAGTTAATTTACATATATTGCAATGCTAGAATAGAGTCATCTCTGACATCACAGTTCAACAGCATAGAAAAAAAAACTTGAGATTCCACGTAAGTATGACAAGGACTGTAATATGACGAGGACTGTAAATTTGATCCATCCAGCCATAATAACAACCACATCAATTTTTTTTTATTTTCAGTTGGTCACTACAACTGTACTGCGAACCATGTTGTCTATTTACATGACATTGAGGTAATAACTATGTAATTGTCTAATATTTAAGATTGCTATGTTAAGAAGGTTCTCAAGTTGATTTAGAATTCAATTGATTTAGAAAATAATGAAATATGGAATCCATATATATGATTCCTGAGAATTAAATATGGAATCCATACACGATTTGTTGCCAAATGGCCATATTTTGTTTTCTAAATCAATTTGAGAATTCTGAATCAATTTGAGAACCTGTTAAACTTATCATTTGTTGTTGTTCGTTTATTTGACTGTTTTATCTTTTTCTTTTAAGTTTTGGATTAATACATTCAATACGGTTGAAGAATGTGCTACAATGTGTGACAACAGGACGTACTGTGTTTCTTTTGATCACAACTTGAGTCTGAAAGGATGTTATTTGCAGTCTCTTTCCCATCCCCAACTACGCAAATTACTTATCGAAGTCAAATATGACATTTTTTATACAGCGTGTACAACAAGTAAGTACAATTTTTTTTTTTTCAAACTTCATTTAGTTCCCTCATGATTTGGTAATTGCTAAATTACATGTGTATAATCTCAGTAGAGAAGCTCTGACTTTGCTTACCAGCTATCTCCAAGGGAGACCAACGAGTTAAAAAAGGTAACACCAGAAACGATTGGTCACTCATAAAGAAGGGAGTACCACAGGGCTCCATTTTGGGCCCTACGCTATTCAACTTCTTTAAGAAATTTCTGAGAGTGCTATTTCACGATTTTGGTCAGAGAGGAGCATCCCAGAGTAGATTGCTAAAATTTTTATTCTAAATTTGTTGTCATGTATTAAAATGATATTGAAATAATACATTTCAGCCTGCGGAGATCCAGGCTTTATCAGCGGCACAACAAGAACTCCATCCACGACGAAAACTGTATATGACCACGGGGAGGAAGTTCGATACACTTGCCCCGCTGGCGAGAACGTCGTTGGTGGAACTCCATCCAGATCTTGCGGACGCCTTGGCCAATGGACTGGATCCCCGGTGCAGTGCGCAGTGATTCTTGGTAAATTTATTATTCAGTTCAGTTTTGTGAACAACCGAGGCTCTGGATGGGGTTTTGCGTCCCCCCTGTTCCTTGGCCATTTTACTTTTAATTCCCTGTCCTGTTGCAATTTTTACCTTCAGCGAACTTTAGTTCGAAGAAGGTATGCATGGTAATCACTTTGGCCAAAATTAATGTTGTCTGTCCACTGGGCAGGCAAGCGGGACAGATAGTTTCTGAGCAAGCTTTCGACCCCCATTGGGTGTACATGGATGAAATTTGGTACACATATAGCTTATATGGTCTAGTTGTACCTTTTGATGGTTTGATTGAAGGATATTCCAGACTTTTTGAAAAATTTAAAAAAATTTTAGATAAGTTTTTTTTGTTTCCGGGCCGAGACTCAGTCACTATAGCATGTATATGGACACAATTTGCTACATATATGACCTATATGGTCTAGTTGTGCCTTTTGATGGTTTGATAAATAAACATGGTACACTTTTTTAAATATTGAAGAAAATAAAAAAATAATTTCTTCATTTACGGCCAAGACTCTGTAACTACTGCATGTAGATGGATGAAATTTGGTAAGGGAGACCGGGGAGTCACACAACTCAACCAATCATTGTTTACTGATTTTATAACCCCACTGGAGTCTTTTTGAAAAATCTTGACCCCTGGAAGGGAGTCTGGTAGGCACACGATCTGTTAAAAATTTCCAGTCACAAAAAGTAATTTTTTACCTTCAACTTGCATGCAATGTTAGTCTTATCAAATAGCTGTTGAAAAAGTACAGTTAATTCGCTTACCATGTAGAAATTTCTTTAAATCATGATAACAACAATCAGTGAAAATTTTGATAACAACGGCCTTGGTCATCGGTTTTTGGAATTTTCATCAATCGGGGCAGGTTGTCACAAAAAGGCGGGGCAGGTTGTCACACTTTTTGGAGCTGGTTGTTACCTATTAGGATCAGGCTTTATAACAAAAAAACTAAAACAAATATAAATTTGTGCTTTATACATGCTATTGATAACTGAAGATGAATCCAGATATTGCACTGTGTTTAGATAAATCGATTTCAAATTTATTTATAAAATTTGCAAAAAAAATCTTAAAAATCCACCTCCAGATCAGATGCGTTCCTGCTGATTTGTAAGCATTCATTTGAAGCACCCTTGTACACAGTAGCCTGTTTGTTAAGGTCTTAACTGGGCAAGTAAAGGATTCCTCATACACGTATGTCCAAAATAACCTTTCTTGGTCAAGATCTGCCCTATAGAGTTCCACTTCCTGCATCCGAGCTCTTGTCCAAAAGTGTGACAACCTGCCCCGAGAGTGTGACAACCTGCCCCGAAAATGTGACAACCTGCCCCGAATTCCGAATTTAAAAAAAATGTCCAATAGGACATCAAAATTTCGAATGATATAGGTATATATTCACCAGATAGTCACCACCCTTTTGCCATTAATATAGAATGGCAGTGCTCCTGCATGCTTTATATAGAAATAGTAGCATGTTTAAGTTTTACACACTGTGACAACCTGCCCCTGTGACAACCAGCCTGGGTCTCCCCTACACATATAGCCTATATGGTCTAGTTGTGCATTTCGATGTCCGATTTATTAATATTTTGTACCTTTTGAAAAATTGATCAAAAAAATTTATAAGTATAAAAATATTTATAAGTATTTTTTTTTTTCGTTTCCAGGCCATGACTCAGCCACTATTGCATGTGCATAAATTAAATTTGGTATACATATAGCCTTTATGGTCTAGTTGTGCCTTTTGATGTTCTGATGGATGAATATTGCATACTTTTTGAAATATTGAAAAGAAATGTAAAAAATAACTCAGTCACTTCATCCATCTACATGCAACATTTTCAGAAGCAGGGCCTTATTGGTCACGAGTTGCCATGACACTTTCAAGTAGAAACATTCAAATTAGGCCAGACATCATTTATCTTTAGATTCTCGGATCTTTTTGAAACACTAAGTCTTTTTCTATCGTCGGTCAGTATGAACAAAAAAAAAGCTGTAATCTTGACTTTTTTAAATGCTGATTTAATAAAAATTGTGTGTGTACAAGCTAAATTTTTTCCCCAGAAAATTGGTTTGGTCAGTTGATCCGAGAAACTAAAACTTGAATATGTCTGTCCTTATGTCGCACTCTTGTTACTTGTCAATAATTATTTACTAGTAAGTTGCCCATATATTGGAGGGAACAGAAAGGTGTACAATGAAACAGATAGATTGCCCGTACTCTATGATTTTAATTAATGTGGAAGGACTTCAGTTGACAAAAAATATAACCTGGTGCTGAAGGGAAGGGAGCAACAGAGAGAGACCTTGCTGGTGCTGCCCTCTTGTGTATAGTGTAGAAGTCAGCTTTGAACTAATTATCATTAATTAGGGCATTTAAGGAGTGCAATGGCTTTGAAAATGGGAGAGTTTTGCCTTGAAGGGTAAAGGAGGGAAACTCTGAAGACCAGACATTGACGAGAAATTGAAATAAACCCTGGATGATTTTAATTATACAAATGTCTTGTTTTTCAGATCTCACCACTGAGACGTACAACATGACCGCTCCAAAAACCTACGACATGATCCAATCAATTGTGACCTACAACACAACCAAAATTTTCACGACTCAAAGTCTCATCGAGTGCGCTGTCATTTGCCGGAACGGCCATGGAACAAAATACACTGCTTGCAAAAGATTCATGTTCTATAAGGACCAGAAGTATGATAATTGTCATTTGTATGTGGTTATGTAAGTCTATGTACCAATGTGTATGTGTATATATATATATTTTTTTTTTGTAAATACCATTATGAATAGAATATTTACTCTTTTGTGTTTCTCACGTTTTTGCAAATGTTTCAATAGTTTCTGTCAATGTCTCAGCAATTTTTTAAAGTTTTCTAAGAAATAAATATATGACAGACCTATGTCTAAACCATACATAATACAAAATGAAAGATTGTTTTTTATTTCAGTTATAGTGGTACTCCCAAGTAATTATGTGAAAATTATAATTTTTTCAATATATCTCTATTACTTGAAGAGCCGAGACTTTTCGAAGTCCATGTACTAGGCTTTTGTGGAATAACTAGAAGCTCTGCTGTGATATTACCACTGGCATGACAGTGTGAGAGTGGCCCAGGGGTTCAGGAACAGGGGGGGGGGGGGGCAATTGCCCCACCTGCCCTTGTCTGGGGGGGGGGGCGCCTTATTTTACTAAATTTAGGCACAAATCACTTAAGTAGTATAATTCAAGATATCATTGACGCCCTTGACATTTTTTCGAGCGAATATGATTTGCCACATTTTTAAGACACCTACAATAATAGCTCATAATCTTCCTAATGGCCCAATTATCGTGAAACTAGCCTTAATTCTGACCAAGGTATTGTATTTTGATAACTAATATTCAGATTATATGATGAGACTTAGTTTTTTGGCAAATTATCCCAAAGCAGAAAATGGGACAAGGCTCCCAACTTACCCCGATTGCCCCAAAATCTGGATCTCTGCTTCTCCTAAGGTTCAAAGCACCAAATATGTGTGTAATCAGATTAGCATCATGCCTATAACTTGAAATCGACACAACTTGGAGCTGAAGAATGTATTACCAACATGTGGGGAAGTGGCTATTCTGCGCACATTGAGCTATATTCGAGGTCTCCATGACCAATAGTTATTGAGATTTTTTTACACACAGAAACAGAAATACTCTTTTTACCAATACAATAGTTTGGATTCTGAATAACAAAGATCATCTCCAGTATTCTCCAATACTCCCTTCAGCACCCAATGTTTTTGCTGAACCATATTTTAGGTGCTAGACAATGGTAAAAATAGGTTATGTGATATTCCTTTGAAACATGTGTTGATAATAGCTTTACATTCATTGATTTCAACTCCAGTCACCTACAACAAAATTTTAGTCAGTTAAGGAAGTAAGTCATTTTTGTCATGATGCTAGAGACAGTGTGATGCTAATGATAATTTGGGTAAAATTCTTTGTAGAGACCATTGCAAATCTGGCAGTCTGGCAATATGTGCATGCAATGATCTTATGGACACCAGAGACATGTTCACAGTGATTTTGGCCCAGAAATATGGAGTCAAAATAGAGCAGCAGGGCATTTGCCAATGACAAATTGAGAGGGACAACTGACATGCCACATGGTCAAACAACCCTTTGAATGAGAATCCAGTTTTAATCACATTTAAATGGGTGTCAAGTTCAGAGTCTATTGACCTGAGGCTCGAGACAGGGGATTATAGCCAGCAATCAGTGCAAAACAATACAACAAGATTAAAATCTTGTCACCTGTTTCTTGAAAGAGCCTCATGAACACTGTCAAAGCAGAAGATATCAGAGCTGAGCCATCGGCTTTTTGCCAAAGATATCTCAATTGAGACATTTTCAAGTCGATTTATAAACATGGAATTATTTATTTACTAAACCTTCATTGCAAGGGATATACCTGGAGAGGGCAAAATAAACATATTGCCCTGTAGACGACAATATGCAAGGTAAGAGATCAAAATTCTCCTAAAACCATGTCAACACAGAAAACTTTTGCCAACTTACCTTGCAACTTTGAAGCCATTTAATTCAGAATCAAAGAAGTCTGAATGTGTACTTTAGCATAGATATAGCCAACAATGACTACATAGACAGTTCTGCATGGTGTTATGTTGCTGACAACAATTAGATTCATAGTAATTTGACTTTTTTTTAAACATGTGCTTTTCACAAGACATTGTTATGATCAAACAGGAAGTGGAACAACAGTGCCACCTTACCTACACATGATGCCATCAGAAATACTCAAATTGTTTGGTTTACTTAAATGATACAGAGCTATAGATTATTGCAGTTATTTTCTTGAGTTCTCCGACAACGTCAGACACAATGTTTTCAGAAACAAATCCCCCTTTTCGCACTCAAATGACCTGTGTGGACAGGACTGATAGAAATCATGAATAGTCTCTAATGATGGGATTTTTATTGCTGTCACGTTTTACAATAAAATTCCCAATGATCAAGTTCACAGTAATTGACCTTGTTGTAGGCTATTTGAATTATTAATTTAAGGAATATGACATATCTGAACTTTGTTTAAGTCCGATCACCTAAAATTCTGCAATAGGCCAATCAATTATATTTATTATATGTGCCTTAGTACATATTAATAGTAAGGCCACACATAATTGATCTTTAGCTTCTCGGATTCCTCTCAAGGCACTTTTTCTAGGGTCGGTCGGTCGGATAAAAAAAAAGGTGAAAAAAAAATTTTTTATAACGTCAAAAAAAAAAAAAAAAATTTTCCATCGGCAGGAAATCTATTGTGTCGGCGGGTCCGCGAAGCTAAGAATCAATTATGTGTGGCCTAAGTATATAATAGAGCGATATAAGTGAGAGCAATACAACTGCATTGGTCTTATCGTAACTTGATTACCGGTCTCTCCTTGTTTGGCAGATCACATTATCAGCCCTTATACCATTTGACATTTCTGTCAGCCAATCACGTGCCTGTATTTCCTTGCAATAATTCCCATATTCTTTGTCATCCACTGATGTATCCCACCATGTTTACCTGTTTGAGTGTTTGTTTCATGGTATAAGCTGGTTATTGTCCATTGGATCGGAATTCGTATAGGTTATTCACCACGGGAGAGGGAATATGTGATTTATCGCCCGAGGGCTTTAGGTGTGATAAACACATATTCCAGATCCCATGGTGAATAACTGGCTTATACCATGAGACAAACACTCAAACACTCAAACATGAGAGGATAACTGAACAACAGAGAATATAGGAATTATTCCCCTGTAATACTGGCATGTGATTGGCTGACAAAGGTGTCGAATGGTATAAATATTTATCTGACCTTGGGCTAAAGCCCTCAGTTAAATCACAGTTTCCCTCTCCTGTGGTGAATTACCAGTCTTGGGAGTCCTCGAGGCCGGCCTCGTCCTCCACTTTTCAGATGGTCCATGTCTTGGTCTGGGCCTTTGTGGCTCAAGCCTCGGTCTCGGCCTCGGATGTCCCAGCCTCGACTACAACACTGTGAGTAACCCATTCTAAGTACGATGTAAGTGAAGAGCAATATTATAAGAACACTAGCTATGGTAACAAGGGGGAAAACACTTAGACACTCCTGCCAGTAGGTCTTTTCTTGACGTATTGCAATTAAGAAAGTTGGTCCCCCAATAACGAGAAAGGATGGATGATTTGGGTCTTATGTACTGTATTTATGCTACATGAGACTCATTCTGACAGGAGGAGGACATCTGCAGCAATGAGGCGAAGGCAGATTGAAGTTAAGCTGACCCTCCCCCTTTATATGAACAGGCCAATATTATGATATAAAAAGACATTTAAGAAGCAATAAATGAGCAATATGCATGGCTGACTGCACTTAATATCAATTTTTTCTATATTTTTTGTAGTTATATATATAGAGCTAGAAATTGATTGTATTGCATATATAGTACTTAATAGAAAAGATGTAAAGGTCACCCGGAGTACAAAGTAATTATACATGTACTCTTACTATCCTTCTGGAAAGTACATAGAATATGAACAAGAAAAAAATAAAAATAAAAATAGAGTCGATTTTTAAAGCAAATTCAGCTTGTTCCACATATTTGACCCATCCGTATTTTATGACGGCCGATCCCGCAAAAAGCATCCCACTCCGCAACCTCGCACCTGCATTTTATTACGAAATTCTGCTGAATAGAAGCATCACCTCAAAAATATTGGAAATTTGGTGTCTGACACCGTATTGCTCTGTCAATGTGATTGGCCTTGGTGTATACGCGATACAGTGTTATGGCATCCTCACTTCTCGCCAATTTCTCGGGGTAGCCTTGTGAAAGCCCACGCTGATCTCGTCTATCTGTATTTCAAGAAGAGATAACTTAAAGATTAACTCTCCTCCGACACATTCTTTTTACTTTCTAAAAGGATAGTATTTAAAACAAAATGTCTTCACAGGGACGCAATTTTTCATCGAAAAAAATGTGGAGGAAGGACTCATGTACCTAACGCCACTGGAATCAGCCATCGGATCCGCGGATAAATAAAGTCAGTCAGGCTTTTTTAATATTATGAATTTTCAGTGATGGACATGGGGGGTAGCTTCAAGGGGCTGAAAACTGGGGGAGTTCTTCCTGGTTGCAACTAGTGATGCACCGATAGTGAAAATAGCCGGATACCGGATAATCCGACAACACCAACTGCCGGATACCGGATAGTTTTTCTGAGTTTGCGGTTATTATAAATATTTTTTTCAGAGAGCTGAGAGATATCTGTCTGGCAGGAAGACTGTTCCTCTGATGGAATGTTTTCCGTTATGTTCTGTAACTGAATTTAAATTTTGAAGATAGTACTTAACGTCATGTTTTTGACTGTGTTCTTGTAACATTCTTAATTTTATTTATAAACCAAGTTTTTTTAGCTTTTCACAAATTTTTTAGCATCCCAGATATCCAGTTCTGACACCCTAATTCTGCCAGATACCGGATATCCTGCAATTTCCAATATCCGGCTGGATACCAAATACCTTGCCAGATATTCGCGCATCCCTAGTTGCAACTCTTCCAATGGTCAGTGATGACAGCACAATTTCCCGTTTACTTTTTCGCCAGCAAAGAGACCTCCAGGTACTATTAGCCAAAATTATTCTCTGGTGGCAGGAATTTTCTCCCTTCTAAAAATTTGCCACACCAGCCCCCTATTAAAATATACACTCTAAAAAATTTCAGACAAAATTGGTTTTTTAAAAATCCATGTTGCTTTTGCATTGAAATTTGGTTTTTCAAAAAACCATTTTGAATCTAAAAAACCAATTTTGTTCCGACATTTTTTAGAATGTACGCCAACGGCCCAACGCTCTCACTGACAAATTGGCCACTCTCTTCAATGACTGTTTAATTGTGGCTTATCGCCTCAGAATGCAACTGAACACACATTTCAATCTCATTGTTATCTTTGTAAGGGTGAGCTATTGCCCTATTCAGGACTGATATTATAGCCCACTAAAAGAGCAGAGATCTGCCTCACACTGGACCAGTGGTTTCTGGGGTGGATCTAGGAATTTTGAAAGGGGGGGTCCAGCGGCGAGACCCGAAGGGCCAGATCAAATTAGGCCGGGGATCGCTATGTCGGGATTGAATTCCTCAGATGGAAAGGCCCTGGACCCCCCCCCCTTGATCCGCCCCTGGGTTTGTCCACGTTGACTGGATCAGCTTTTCCCATGGACAGTGATGGAAATGGACATTTTTCGTCTTGAGAGCTCTTGGCTGGCTCGCCAGAGTCACGCTATTCGAAATTTTAAAGATTTTCAAAAGGGGAAATATTCTGCTACCAGGGCCTTAACGATAATGCTAGTATCAATTTTGTGATTCATAAATTTTTTTGACAATTTCTAAATTCCTTAACGTCACACCTGTATCTGTTTCTTTGCATGTCCCAACTGGCATTTTCCGAGAATTCAAACCTCCATTTCAACTGTATTATTATCTGAATAGACTATATTTTTTGAATGAACATCACCAGAACAATGTCCTTGAATGTCCCTTAGAACAAATATAGCAAACCGGAATTTGTCATTACCTCAAAATGTCATTACCGCAACATGTTATTACCGCAACATGTCATTACCACAACTCTTCACTACCCCCACAAATTCAAAAATAACTGGATATCGGTTAACCGCAAAGCGGTGACAAAACTTCACCTATCATAGTAATTATTGGCTGTGAAATGAAAGTGAGAAAACACGGAAATGACATTGGAAATGACATTGGAAATGACATTGGAAATGACATTGGAAATGACATTGGAAATGACATTGGAAATGACATTGGAAATGACATTGGAAATGAACTTGAACATGAACTTGAACATGAACTTGAACATGAACTTGAACATGAACTTGAACATGAATGTAATTGCACACATCCTGCACATGTAATATTACATGCAATATCACACACAATATCACATGTAATATTATGCAGTATCACATGCAAAGTTACATGCAATGTATTAAAAACATACAATATCACTAACATACAATATCACTTGCATGCAAAGTTACATGCAATGTATCATGCTAAATCATATTACATGCAATATCAATTTATTACCTGTAATTTTGCATGTCAATTAAAATGTACATAGTGTGCACAGATATATAGAAGTACTTATAAACTATCTGTCCATGGACTAGTTGTGATGTGACATATAGTCAGCAGACAGATAAACCCTGCAATAAACCCTTACTGAAACATGTCAATCGGTTTGTGGCCATACGCTGACTGATGCACTGACTGATACACTAAAACAACAATATTCTGAGGGTCAGGGGAACTTTTAAACGGTCAGAGCTACAAGTAAAAAATTCAGAGAATGAAACTAGAGTAGAATTTGAGCTTCATGAATATATATATAGAAAATAACATGGACCAGTACATGGTCCAGTGCATGGACAGTGCATTGACCTGTAAGTTGACCAGTGCATTGACCAGTACATGAACCAGTGCATGAACCAGTGCATCAATCAGTTCATCAACCAGTACATCAACCAGTACATCAACCAGTACGTCAACCAGTACATCAACCAGTACATCAACCAGTACATCAACCAGTACATCAACCAGTACATCAACCAGTACATCAACCAGTACATCAACCGGCTTTCCAAATCTATAATCAGATTCTCTGTAACTTTATTAGGACCGGAGTTACGACCGATTGAAATGATGGTACAATTAAGCAATATGGACTTCAGAAATTTATGAAAAAATTTAGTTTTTAACTTAAAATTACTCTAGAACCAAAACGGTTCAATGGAAACATATATAACTTACCAGTTTTATGTAAACGAAATATGAAAATATGCTCAGATAGCTTCATTGAAATAAAATGATTCTTTCCTTGTCAAAAAGATGATAAATTGTGAAAATTTGACAAAAAACATGACATTTTAATGGTCCGGCGATCTTTTTAACTGTCAGAGCTACGACAAAATGTTCAAATGTGCCAGCTAGAGGAGAATTCGGGCTTTTCATATCTGTTTTCAAATTTTCTGTAACTTAAATAGGACCGGAGATACAGCAGATTGAAATGATTTAAGATATTCCTGAAAATATGCAGTTTTAACTTGAAATCACTCTAGAACCAAAACGGTTCAATGGAAATATTTATGACTTGGCAGGATTATGTAAATAGAAGTTAGAAATATGTCTAGACAGGTTCATCACAATAGGATGATTCCTTCCCTGTCAAAAAAATGATATATTGTGAAAATTTGACAAAAAACATGAAATTTTTAGGGTCCGGCGATCTTTTTAACCGTCAGTGCTACGACAAAATGTTCAAAAATGAAGACTAGAGGGCAATTTGGGCTTTCCAAATCTATTTTCAGATTTTCTGTAACTTAATTAGGACCGGAGCTAGGGTCGATTGAAATAATGCTATAACTGAGAAATGTGAAAAAATATCGTAAATTTTTCCTTCATTTTTTGACCTTGTGACCTTTGCGGTGTGACATAGATAAATCCGAGGACCCTGAAAATGTACATGATGCCTCTAGACTATTGTAGCAAGTATGTCTGCCATTTTTGAAACAATATCTAGATTCCTTGTCTGTTTAAACCTACAGGACACAGAAAGAACAAACAAGGTGGAAAACTTTTTAAATTTTAATTATGGCCGCAGTGCCTCTCAAGTCAGGCAAACATCAGACGAGACAAACAATCACACAGATTCATACACACAAATGAGAAATTGACACACAGATAGAGAAATTATACATAAATCTCTTGGCCACGCAGGACCGTCACAATCGTTAAATGTAAATTTACATAAGGCATAGTATGTATAAATTACAGAAAATTTTTTATATAAAATAATTACATGTGTGAACTTAATTTAAAATTTAAAATGAACCTGAGCATGGGTACATGAAATGGAGACTAGGCTATTAGGCCTTTAAAGGAGACGAACGGCTTAGTGGGGCACCGAGATAGAAAAATAAATTTTGAAAGATTATAAATAAAATTTTGAGTTTTTTAAGATTATAAACGTAATTTTGAAAGCTCTGAAGTTCAAATTTGTGGAGTGGGTGGGTGGGAGAATTTGTGAAGTGCGACGTGGCGCCAAAGTGCGCAGGGGTTTTATTAACAGGCTGTTTGTAACAGCTTAGACTGTTGAAAACAAGAGGATATGCCCAGTGGCAAAAACAGAAAAGCGTGTGCACAAATTACACTGGAAAAACTGGTTACACAAAACTTACAAAGACCTGAGAATTTAACGACCTCCAAATTTCTGTCTCCCAGTTTAACTTGTCTTAGTTCTACACTAAGACTTATTTAAACCTACAGGACACAGAAAGAACAAACAAGGTGGAAAACTTTTTAAATTTTAATTATGGCCGCAGTGCCTCTCAAGTCAGGCAAACATCAGACGAGACAAACAATCACACAGATTCATACACACAAATGAGAAATTGACACACAGATAGAGAAATTATACATAAATCTCTTGGCCACCAGAACCCGACCAAGAGATAGCTAGTGGAAGTGACCCGTGAAGAAAGAAAAGGAGGCTAGGCAGTTACTCGACTAGAGATTGAGCTAGGTGAGAGTTAGCCTGAGGAGGGGGGCGAGTATAAATGTTAAAGGCATCGGACCTCCAGCGCCCTAGGCGCTTTATCTGATAGGATTGAAGGCCTGATCTTGCGGCCTGGGTGGCCGCGCCTGCCCTAATAGAATGGGTGGAAAATAGGGTGGGGTTGAACCCCGCGGCAGCCACGAGTGACTTGAACAGGTGGTTGTAGAGGGGATAGGTTAGAACGGATCCAGAGGACAACTGGAATAAAGGTTTAGAGAGGGATGGATCTGACCTCGACAGAAAAAGGTGCATAATGCACACTGCACAGACGGGGGACCCTGAACAGCCCACAAATACCGTAAAACCATGGGAAGCTGTCTCGGACGAGATGACTTGAAAACTCATGGAGGGGGGGGCGCTATCTGGAAAAAACTTAATTGATGACCTTAGAACCAGGGTCCCGACGGCATAGTCCGAGCAGAGCTCCGAGGCTCTCAGACATGCAAAATACTGGAGTGTGACTGCCGAGGCGAGAAGAAGATGATCGTATGAGGATGAGAGGGAGGAGAGAATGGATTGAAGGAGATGGAAGGTGAGAGGGGTCGGGCGACGAGGAGGGGGACCACTAGTAAATACAGCTTTAACAGCTAACTGGACTCTCGGTGTCCAGATTCGGGGCTCCGGCAGGCCTATCGAAACTACCCACGCTCTGAGCCCCGAAAGATAAGATCTAATGGTGGAGGAAGCTAGGGCCTCCAGATGGAGGAACGCAACAAACCTTAAGAGCCTAGTCTCACACAAAGGAAGTGGCTGCATATCATGGGATGCCGAGAATGAAACATAACGTCGGACGGCTGTTGAATAGGAGGATCGACTTTTAGGGGCCCAGCCCTGAGAAACAAGACCTCGGGCATGATGGTCGAGCCCTGGAAATAGAAAGAGGGGGCATTAGAAACCTACGCCATGAATGCCTGACTCGGCCATGTCATGGATGGAGAGACATGGGGATTTCTGGCCTTAAACTCATCTATGCGGCCCCTGCTCAGATCGTCAGCGTCGATGTTATCGTTTGTATTGATATACACGACTGCTGCGGAGATGTTAAAGGATTCGAGACACAAACACCAGCGTCGGACAAATACCATGAAATCCTGAATGGGCGAGTACAAACTATTCAGAATGCTACAAACAACCATATTATCCACATGAAATACAACTGGGCGTCCCTCCAGCTTGGAGGCCCAAGTGAACAGTGCTGACAAAACAGCGTGAAATTCTCGCCAGTTGATCGACCTGAGAGCGAAGAGAGCGAAGGAACCGGAGTAACTGACAGCGAACCACTCCTCCTGGCAGAGGGCGCCAAAGGCGCTGTTACTTGCGTCAGTAAACACGTGAAGTGCCCCTGACCAGTCAGGAGCGTAAAAGGATCGACCGTTATGGGCGTCGATGCATTCCGCCCACCATGCCAGGTCTTCACACGCCTCTCTCTTGAGCCTAACGGAATGATGGAGGGACTTAACTGACTTCGCAGCGTGAATCAAACGGCTAAGAAAGGCTTTTCCACATCTGACAACTCTAGCTGCAAACGAGCATTTCCCTATGACGCTCAAAAGCTTCCTTTTGGATAAGACTCGAAGAGCAAGCCAGGAGTTAGCCTCCTCCTTCAGCTCGCGGAGGCGCTCCTGGGAGATCCTGAGCTCTCCTCTCTCAGAATCGACAACTACCCCTAAAAATTCGACTACTGTATCTGGGGATGAAACTTTCGAATCCTGAATAGAGAACCCCGCATTCCTACAAATATCCAACAGGCAGTCCAAACTGGACTGGCACCTCTCGGGGGACGAGGCCAGAACGAGGAAGTCATCTACGTATCGCACCAAGTGGGGTACGCCGCCCCCCGCGGTAATGATCCGCTCCAGTGCAGAAGCAAAGGTATTAAAATGGAAAGGGGCCGACCTCAATCCGAAATTCAACACTCTGGAAAAGTAGTAGAGGGACCGCCCGCAGGAATCTGGCCAGGTGAAGCCCATGAGGTGCCAGTCCAGGGGGGATATAAACACGTGTTTGTAAGCATCGGCCAGGTCGGCCTTAGCCATATAGACCGGACCTGGACCGAGCTCCAAACAAAGACGAACAGCGTCGTCTACAGAACTATAAGAGAACGAAAAATCATCAGAATCTATAAGAGAATTAACCGAGCCCGTGGCCGGGAATGACAAATCATGGATAACCCGGACTTTTTGTGAATTTCTCTTCGGGAAAGCTCCCAGAGGGGAAACAATATAGCTCTCGTAAGGGGGAATCCTAAAGGGACCGTGCAATCGACCGGCTGCCAAGTCTGCAGCGATGACCTCAGACACCTGAACACGGAACTTAAAGCTGGATGGCCAGTTGGGAGAGACTATGACTGAATCCGCTGGCTGGCGACCTACCCTGACCCCTAGTGTAATCTGAGAAAGTAAAGATTCAACCTGGGACGATGGAAAGAGACGAGGGAGCTCGGCCTGCCAGAATGGCAGCTTAAGTACTGGATGAAACTGGGGCTGAACCCGTGGCAGACTTACATCCAGGTTTTGGGCACACTGCTTGGGCGTCTGGGCCCCCACACCCAGCGCATTTGTGCAGACGCCAGCACTTTTCGGCTGTGAACTTGCACTTCTTGGATTGAAAGTTAAAGCAGATTTCTGTCTTGGAGACAGGGCCTCGAGATTGGGACTTGCTACCACCCGCACGAGCTCCCCCTTTTTGAGGACACTCGGCGTACGAATGATCAGGAGAGGCACAAACTGAACACTTGTTAACCTGCCTGGCCGCACCAGCATGAAAGGTCGTGACAAATAGAGCATGATCTATGAAACTGAATGCGAAGGAACGGGCCTGAGCCAGACGTTGTCTATGCCTGGCGTCATAAGAGTAGACAAATGGAAATTTGAACTTCTGAGCTAAATCGATAATGAACAAGCGATATTTTACCATCTCGGTGTAAACATCTTCACCGTGAGTTTTGACAACTAGCATTTCATATGAAGCCCATGCCTCAAGCCACTTCAGTACAGAAGTTATGGTTTTCTTAGATTTTATGGATTTAACTTGAACGTTTCCTGCATTATCGATCACACTGCGTATTTCGCCATTATCACTGGTATTATCATTAAGGAACTCTTCCAGGTTAACAAACTCACCCTGGAGCGCTCTAGCAGAAGAGCGATAGTCAATGAATTCAAGTCCAACATTTGCACTTCGGCTCTGTGGTGGCGCCATCGTCGGCCTCGGTGGCGCATCGCTGAATGAAGGGAGGCCCCAGGCGGGGGTACTTCTCTCGTGCAGAGCTGGCCTCGGCGCGTAGGTGGGAAACAGCTGGGGGCCCCGGTCGTTCGGGTATCGAGATGATGCCCCTCCGTACGCAGCTGTGTAGATGGGAGCTGAGGTCTCTCTGTCGTTCCACGTGGGGAAGCCATGGTTTCCGAAGGATGCGAAGGCTCTTCCATACTGGGATGGCATGTCTGGAGATACTAAGGGAACACGGTTAAACGATGCGACAGGAGGGGCAGCATGCATTGTTGGGACAGATGGATCAAATGCTGCCTGGTCATTTGCAAATTTTACTCGACTATGTCTTATAGGAGACGGAGCTGTAGCCCCTTGAGCAAAGTTAGCATCGTGACTGGAACTGGCTGTTGGCCCGGGGTTGGCACCCGCACGTTGGCCCTCCAATGAATAATTGTCCCAAGTGCCAGTTTGGTCCACAGTCTCATAATCATTATAAAGTGTTCCATACCTGTCTACATCATCGTATTCCCGGGGGGAGCTGTACGGTTTCCTTTGGTCGACACTGTCCGTGGAGTCATTCAGTGCGCCTGGAGCGGGGTCTGAATCCGGTACAAGGATGACTGTACATTTGCTGCCTGTCCTTCCTGGATGCCCTTTGCACGAACGACCGCAACGGGAGCACTTCTTAGCCTTCCTGGTTCGAGTCATGTCGGCGACCTGGGTGTCGACGAGAAAGGAACGGGTATCAGGATACTTGTGAGAAATAGCACAGCCCCTGTAGGGGTATTGAAAGCAAGGAAAATTCGTATAGAAACGTTCTCACCCGGATGGAGGGTTCCGGCCCGGTCCGGGCACTGTCAGATGCAGAACACGTGCTCGTCGACACTTTTTTCGTCCCCGCCGCAACTCGCCTCCTCCAGGTAAAAGGGGGCCTTAAAACAGCAGAAGCCCCGTCTTCTGTCGCACTCTTAATGAGGATGAAGGCTGTTGAAGAATATGAGTTCTCCGAGCTGAATCAATAGGAGATAACTGCCTAGCCTCAGTAGAAGAAAGTGCACTGTGCTATGTGCTCTGTATGAAGAATTTGTGAAGTGCGACGTGGCGCCAAAGTGCGCAGGGGTTTTATTAACAGGCTGTTTGTAACAGCTTAGACTGTTGAAAACAAGAGGATATGCCCAGTGGCAAAAACAGAAAAGCGTGTGCACAAATTACACTGGAAAAACTGGTTACACAAAACTTACAAAGACCTGAGAATTTAACGACCTCCAAATTTCTGTCTCCCAGTTTAACTTGTCTTAGTTCTACACTAAGACTTATATAAAAAATTAAAATGTAAAAAAAGCAAAACAAATTTTTTTAATATTTGACCTTGAATTTGACCTTGAAAATCATTTTTTAGGTCAAAACCAATATGATTTTCAGAATGGAAATATGTGAAAATGGGGGGTTCAATTCATTATTGTAACTCTCTCAGATCGATATTTCTATGTCAAATACGCGATAATTTGTCATTTTTCAACATTCTCCGGTATGCGATATTTGGAATTTTGTGGAAAAGTAATGTAAAATGTTACAGGACTTTACATGTAAGACTTGTCATTTAAATGGAAAATGAAATTTGCCCGTAATTTTGTGTGATATGATCACTTAAAGTAAATGAAAAAACTGACTTTGAAGTGGCCTGTGACCTTGAAAAATAGGTCAAGGTCATTCCGATTTTTACAGTGTAATATGGTCATGTAATAAATACTCCATATATGTGATTTTTTTTAGATATTTTTGAAGAAATTTTTGTACGGAATAATAATAATAATATTTACGAAAACAAGAAACTTCACCTATGTAATAGGTGAAGTTTAATAATTTTGGAGAACAATTTAAATTGAAAACAATTTTGGAGAAAAAAAAATTGGAAAGTTAAAATGCACAGGGTTGATTAGGCCAAGAAACAGACTGACATCAAGAAAACCATTTTTGCAAGCTGTGACATAATAATTCCACTTGAATGAAGATAAGTTCGCAGAAACAGAGAAGCAACAAAGGACATAAAAGACTTGCGTGGGAGTAGAACCGGTCATTAATGCCAAATCTAGTGCTTAACTAGACAGTTATTGGACTTAATCTGATAAGTTATCCTATAAACGCAGCAACTAAAGCAGGTGTACAACAGTTATCTTTCATGGAGAAAAGATTTAGACTCAGGTCAGAGTATTTTAGAGTGCCATCTGTAAGTTAGTGAAACGGTGAAATGTTGCCATTGCCCATACTAAACATCCTCAACCTAACTGCTTGTAGAGGCATGAATTCTCATCCGATGAGAGGGAAAAAACCTATTGGGTCATAAAGGCCAATATTTGAGGCACGTGGGATGACAATGACAGCCAATTTCCTTTGCTGTAGTTGGAGTTAGGTATGGGTCAAATTCTTTGATAGGGTAAGTGAAACACAGGCCCAATGTTATTTCACAGGGAAGGGTGGTTCACTTACTTTTCAAAAGCTTTGACCCATACCTAACTCCTAGAACAGCAAATGAAATTGGCAGTCATTACCATCCCACATGCCTCAAACATGAGCCATTATGACCCAATAGGTTTTCCTGTAATCAGATGAGAGTTCAGGCGTCTACAAGCAGTTTGGTTGAGGATGTTTAGCATTGATGCAATGGTAACATTTCACCCATTTCACTAACTTACAGGCGGCACTGTAGTTAGACGCGGCACGAGTGCTTTCACCAAAAAGTCTGAGAGCTTGTAATGCAGTCACGGCCACTTGCTAAGAACATTGAGTTCATGATATCCAACAACATCATTTGCCAAGAAGTAGGGCTAAAAAATTTTATTTTATAAAAAAATGTATTTTATAAATAAACATATTACTAAAAGAATGAAGCTGGAGAAAACTAACTTGCAATTGAAATACACTGCTAACATTATTTGAGGGAAGAGGGCGGCGATACCTGGTAGTTCCAGTTATGGCTGTTTCAACTAATATGAATAAACTGTCAAAAATTAAATTAACATGAAATGATAAATTAGGGTTACAATTGGGGTTGGGATAGGGTTTGAGTATAGGTAGACCCTGTTTTTGTTGTTGTTTTTTTAATAAAGTTTCTGCATCAAATATCTTTTCGACATTCGATGATATCTTGCTGAAATAGCCACAACCGGTAACAATGATGAAAAAACCCCTCTAATTGTTCCCTTACTTTGTGTGAACAGTGTATATATATATATGAAAATGAATCAAAAACACCAGAATATTGTCAAACATGTGTGTCAATTTTGTGACTGGTAAAAAATAATGGTAAACACAAATTCTAATTCAAAAACAGTAAAATAAAAACTTCAATAAATTCTCATAATTCATTTATTTGCATTTGCAGTAGTAGTCAGCCATTGTTAAAAATATGTCATCATAAATATCTCATCATACGCTTTTTCCCTCCATTTTGTCAAACATTGTACAAACATATATATAACAGATTCAATTAGTCATACATTTTTGTCATGCATTTTGTCATGCATTTTGTCATACATTTTGTCATACATTTTGTCATGCATTTTGTCATGCATTTTAAGTCATACCATTTCTCACTTTCTTAGTTACACCTTCTACCATGCATACGTCTTGTGAATTATTTTTGTCATACACATTGAAATTCTCATGCATTTTCTCACACATTTTGTCATGCATTTTGTATTGTATTTTGTCATGCATTTTTGTCATGCATTTTCGTCACATATTTTTGTCATATATATTTTAAGTCTTACAATTTTCACACTTTCTTTGATATCATTTTTACATTTCATTGTGCATGCATATTGCATACACCTGGTCAATTTTGTCATAAATAATGCCACCATTTTAAAATCTTAGTCATACATACTGTCATGTATTATATATACAGTATACACTGTCATACATTTTTGTCATGCATTTTGAAACACAATTTGAAATACCTTGTTTGTAACACAATTGCAACCAAGTATTATTCTTATAAATTTTTAAAATTAATATTTTGTCATGCATTTCGCCGTATGCATCATACATTTTATTATATATTTTTTGTCATATATTTCGCCATGAACATAATTATACAGAGCTTTTGTCACAATTTTTGTCAAAAATTGTTTCATATATATATATGCAAAGTACAGAAATGGAATAGGTGCAGACAAAAATGCAAAATCATGTATAGGTTTACAGAGTATTATATTCAATGCAAAACAACACAATCAATTGTATCTGTTATCTGCAGCACAAGTACAACCTATCGAAATCCTTTCCCATGATTCTTCGTAAATATAATGGCCATTAATGTTACATGACACATTCTCCGGATCGCGTCGAAGAACTTTAATTTTGGCGTAAATGATGTCACACCGAGATACTTTCAGGGGACTCCTGCAATTGCCGCAGCTACATCGAGCTTCTGCTATCACACGAGGATGTCGGTATTGGTCGAAGTTCATGACGTTGAACCAAGGACACAAAGATCTTTCTTGAAGCGAGTCACCAGAAGAAGGTGTGTAATCTTCTGAACAGTTGTCTGATCCGTAAAAGTATACGTCAGTCGACCTACGACGTCTTGATCGGTACGTTCTGATGGTTTCGTTCAATGCATAACCATGGCCATGACTCATCGACCTATATAGCTGATTATCGAGGTCGTACGGGTCATGACACACTGACCTAGATTCCTCTGACCTATTTATTGTCAATGTCAATATGAGCAGAAGTAGAACATGGAGAGTCTGCAAAGGAAATAAATAATATAGTCACAAAATATGATTACAAATGGCACCAACATAAATGTCTAGGGAGTCATCAGTCAAAGACAACTGGCTCAAAGCTCAGTTGAAACGCCAGAACATTGAAAAGTTGTCTGTCACAATAAAAAAAGTACTTTAATTTAAGTTGAATGCAAAATGCTAAATTGAAATAAAAGCCAAATGTTTGTTAGGAGTTTCTGCTTGTTTTCCTCAGATTGTACGTATTTTACCCCTCTGTTATACAGATCCCAAATTTCCATATGATGTAAATTATAAATGTAAATGTAGTAATTTTTATTGTCCACTACACCGGCGAAGTCAGTCTCAACGTCTCAACAGACTTTACACCCTTGGCAGGCCTGTTCAAGTATAGAGTCTTTCTCAACTCCACAGGGAGTATACAGCCATGCAGGCAGCCGTTTCCAGCACACACAATGCTACAGTGCCATCTGTAAATAAGTGAAATGCATGATATTGTGCCATTGCACCAATACTAAGCATCTTCAACCAAAGTCATGTGTAGGTAAGGTGGCACTGTTGTTGCACTTCCTGTTTGATCATAACAACGTCTTGAGAAGAGCACATGTCTAAAAAAAAGCCAAATTACTATATGTCTAATTGTTGTCTGAAACATAACACCATGCAGAAGTGTCAATATAGTCATTGCTGGCTATAATATTATCTATGCAAAAGTGCACCTTCAGATTTCTTTGTTACTGAATTAAAGGGTTTCAAAATTGCCAGGTGAATTGGCAAAGTTTTCTGTGTTGACATGGTTTTGGGAGAATTTCAATCTCTTACCTTGCATTTTATCATCTACGGGGCAATATGTTTAATTTGCCCTCTCCAGGTATATCCCTTGCAATGAAGGTTTAGTAAGTAGATAGTCCCATGTCAATAAATGGATGTTAAAATGTCCAATTAAGATTTTCTTTGGCAAAAAGTTCATGTCTCTGACACATATTCTTATGTTCTGACAGTGTTTCAAGAGGCCCTGTTACCAAATAGCAGGCTGGATTATCTTGTTTAGCATTGTTTGGCATTGACCGTTTGTTATAATCACCTGTTTCGCACCTCAGGTCAACAGAGTTCACACTTGAAATGTGATTACCACAGCAATAGGTTGTGTGACCATGCATCATCCCAAGTCATACCATGACAAAATAGCCCATAACCTTTGCTAATTCATGAATACTTAATTAACTTAATCACAGTTTGAAATTGTTGCTTCAGTTCTGAAATGAAACTGTTTGAAAGTTTGCTTGTTTTACACTGTTTTTCTTAGTTGCCAGTAATCCTCTAAGTGTCCATAATCTGACTAAATCTGCCTGCAAAATGCTTATGACCTAAATAAGCAGCCAATCACAGAAAAGATTGGAAATAGCAGAAAGCCCTGTCCATTTTAGCAGGGCTTGCGTGGGGAGGATGGTGACCATGCAAAGTACTTGTGAAAGAACGAACATTGAGCCTGTGTAACACAGGCCCAATGTTATTTTATACGGAAGGGTGGTTCACTCACTTATCAAAGATTTTAAAAGACCCATACCTAACTCCGACTACAGCAAACAAAATTCGCAGCCATTCATTGTTATCCTACATTTGGGCAGTTTTACGGTATTTGCACTCGGCCGATTTTTCGTCTTTAAGCAATTACTCTGAGAAAAGTATGACAGGTACGCAGAAATTTGTCTTGGTGGCAGTCTTGCACTATATTGAAGTATATGTGTACCAAATATTACCTTGCTACGATGCTTACTTTTGAAACAGTAGGCGATTTATGACCAATTCTTGCACTTTTTTGTGTCTCACGGAGAGTTTCACATATTTTTATGGCAACACAGAAAAGCAAAGGCAGGCACTTGTGATTCATGTTAATGATTCGTGTCTAGACCCATGTCTTGGGCATAAAATTCAATAGGTTTCATCTGGATAACTTATATACAACATGACTTGGGTCCTAAAATGTAAAAAATGGCAGATGTCAAAAATTTTGTTTTCGATGGACCATCAGTTGCTTTATATGCTGGTATGAGTAGGTATCAAAGAATGTGTATACTGTTTGTGTAAATTTTGAAGCTTGAGACATATCTCAAGGTAAAACAGAAACATTTGTTTCACTAACTTTAATTGGTTTTCAGAATGTGAGGCTTGAATGTGATGTCAAAAAAAGCATGTCCTCTCCAACCCATAGAAAATACACTAAGTGTTTTGCAGGAAAAACAAGCTATTTGTGTATCTTTTGCTCAATCATGTGCCTTTACAAGTATGTGACAAATACAAGTTAAAAAGATATCCAGGCCATGTTCATACATTTTCTTAGAAATTAAAATTCATGATGTCAAAAAAATGTCCTCTCCAACCCATCAGAAATTTTGCTCTGATTTGTGCGTTTTAAAACTGGATTCATTGAAGGAACGGCCATGGTTATACAAATTAAGTAAACCTGGATGCCTAAAAAGGGTTTTTATAAGTATTGAAAATGTCAAATATATTATCTTTCATTATCTATTACACTATTTTGAGAAAATCAAAATTGAGAAAAAAGTTTATTTATTTGTGTCATATATCGATATAATTGTAATTTTTCACTATTAACTGAATGACTTTAAAGGATAATAACCAAATATCTTGCTAATGGAGCCATCAAAGATGATTTTTCAAAAGGCGCCTGATTTTCGGTCATTTTCAGCGGTTTTTTGCTCCAAAACACTATGCTTGACACAGCCGAACACCGTGATTTTCAATCGTACAGTTACAAAACTTGACATGGGGTTAATAGGATACCTAGGGATTATTAACCATGGAAATCATGTGTCTTTTGAGACTAGTACCCTACTCAACAGAAACTTTCAAGGTAATGGCAAACCAGATTTCCGTAATTTCGTAATAAAAATGGTAAAAAAAAAAATTGTGGCATGTTTAATCAAAATTTAAGTTTTGTATGGGTTTTGATGTTCCTATGCAACAATGTGGCTTGATTTCCAAGAGTAAGAATGGGTGAAAATTGTTTCTGGACGGACATTTTTCCTGATAAACAGTTTTTTCAAGAATCAACCCTTGCCTACTTTAAGTAGCGGTATTTTGGTAGTGAACCACCAAATCACTTCAGTCCTCTTTGATTATAGAAACAGTAATATGTTAATTTTATGATAGGATGATGGAAATTCTCAAATTCCAAACTTTATTTTGACCCCCCATGAGACACTTTGAGTGCAAATACTGTAAAACTGCCCATTTATGGCCCAATATGTTTTCCTCTCATCGGATGAGAATTCGTGCTTTCACAAGCAATTTGGTTGAGGATGTTTAGCATTGATGCAATGGCACAACATCATGCATTTCACTTACTGACAGTCGGCACTGTAAGTCACTCTATAATCGCCATCACTGCCTCTAGCCAAGTATCCATTTACACCTGGGTGAAGTGAAGCAAAGAGTTATGGAGGATCTGCTCAGTTCCTCCATGCCATGGTTGGGAGTCGAACCAACAATGTCTCAGTTACCAGGCGCGCAACTTATCCACTAGACCATGGCACCTTTTATTTGATGCAGGCATTATCTTCAACAGGAAACAATCCTTTAGATGGAAGTATAGGCCCTATGCAAATTAGCGAGTGCATATATATTCAAAAATTTTATTGACCCTCTATTGAAATTTAGCCGCATGAAATTGGCGCTAATATGATTTTCCCTTTTTCGTCTGACCGCCCCTGCTGCCCATGATTCCTTCCAGCATCCGTGGTCACAAAGAATTATCGGTGCACAGCACTAGCCATTAATTACAGTCCTCATCATACTTATGTGGAATCTCAAGTTCTTTTCTATGCTGTTGAACTGTGATGTCAAAGATGACTCTATTCTAGCACTGCAATATATAAATTAACTACAAGCTGTGATGTCATTTCAAACTGGGTCAGATTCCCCAGCTTCTAGCCAATGTTGATCCTCCTGCACTGAGCGTCACAGTTTCAACACAGTGTAAGATTAAGAATTGTAGAGATAGCCCCTACAACCACATCATCACAGCTTGATAGCCAATGGGCTGACAGTAAACTACGCATCACAGTTCAAACTTTATATATTGAAGGAAGCATTACATTTGTGATCCCAATGATTATTACAGGCAATCACCAGTCTAATCCTACCAAATGGCAGCTTTGTGAGAATTCACAGTAGACAACTGTTATAATCCCCTCAGAGTTGTTTGATTAATCTACAAACTTGCTAACTTACAACTTTAAACTTTGATGGAAGTTAGTATAAACACAAGGCTTTGACAATTTGTTTGTAAAAACATGGCTTATGTTATGTTTATTTATACCATTCGACACCTCTGACAGCCAATCATGAGCCAGCATTTCACTGCAATAAAACCCATATTCTTTGTTGTCCAGTTATCCTCCCATGGGAGAATAATAAGTGAAGCTGTGAAAAAAACACAGCAACAAATGACAGTTTCTGTTTTGTCTTATGGTATAAGCCGGTTATTCACCGCGGGATCGGCAATATGTGTTTATCACAGCTCGGGCTAATGCCCTCGCTGGATAAATCACATATTGCCTCTCCCTAGGTGAATAACCTATACTTGTTCTGGCAGCCCATGGCTGACAAGCTGTGAGGTGGAACTTGCATGAGTTTTCCCAGACCCAATTTTCACTCTGACACTGAGTTGAAAATGTGATGCTCAGTTTGGTGGATTCGCATTGGCTAGGAGCTGGGGAATCTGACCCAGTTTAAAATGACATCACAGCTTGAAGTTCATTTAAATATATTGCAATGCTAGAATAGTGTCATCTCTGACATCACAGTTCAACAGCATAGAAAAGAACTAGAGATTCCACGTAAGTATGACGAGGACTGTAAATTATATATATCATCAATGAAAAACTTTAATAATACAAAACACTCACCTTGCAATATTGCTGAAGCATCTGGGAAGTGTTGTGAAGCTGGCATGATAATAACTTTATCATTATCTGGAGTTGGTAGAACAGCTGTATCAATGAAGCAAGGCACAATGCTTATCAGGTATCAGTGTAAATGATAAGTGAATTCTGCTGCAGTCCAGTGATAATATTATCATACAAGTATAGGCACTATTAGGCAGCAAAAATATGACTGATAATGTTGATCATTAATGATAGATTGTCATAGCAATCTACAGGGACCAGCTTTTATATGGAGGCTCTGAGGACGCCCTCACAACAATCATTATGACGTCACAATGACGTAATAACCGGTAGGGGGGCTAGCCTCCCCCTTGTCACCATAGGGAAATGTCCTATCACTAAGTTATAGCAAATTAATAAAGATAAAACAGTGTTCTCAGCAAACAGAAGAAGGCAATTAAGCCACAATAACACAGACCTCAAAATAAACACAAAAGAAAATAATTATCAACATTGTTGGTCTGGTTATTAATTCCTGATTTGAGAAACTTTTGGATCATCAGACTCCATGCCTTTTGTTGAGTATTGTTTACAGTTTGAAATTTATAGTCTGCCTACGATGCATGCTATCCCACCCACAACAGAGGTCTGTGACAGCGAGAAGGTCCGTCGTTCTGTATTTTTGCACCAATCACCTTGATAGGCGAGAAAGGAATCATTGTTCACTCTTAACGCAAAAGGTTTGTGATGGTATAAAGAACCCACAGCCAAACATTTTTGTTAAGGGTCCAACTGAATTGAAAAGGTTCAATACTGGACCAGGTTTTGTTAAGGGTTCAACTGAATTGTTCAATACTTGGTAGGAAGGCACTATGTATGATGGAGCCCATTGCTCCGAACTTGAGAGAAAGGGGTTCCACTGCGGGAGTTCAGTGCAGCTGGATTATCTAAGTGTTGTTTTTGCTTGCTTTTGGAACTTTTTAAAATGTGGAAGCTGGCTTGCTGCCAGGTTTTTGACCTTCCCTAAACTTTTATATAATAGATAGATAGATATCATTACTTGAAAGTATTTCCTTGATATTTTCATCCGGGACCCCATATTTCCCCGAGACCGGAAGGCGTTTTTCTAATAATCATTGTGCATTACTTTAAACAGGATATTGAACCAACCCATCTTTGCCTCAAGGTTGGGTCTTCTTCCTTCTTTTATCAATGAATAGTATTTCTTTTTTCTTATGGAGATACAAGGAAAATACCAATGAATGGATACAGATAAGATTACAGGACAATACACAGTCACATTGGTAACAACTTTGACGTCATACTTATCATACATTTATAGGTTTCTATGAATAAGGAAAGGAAGTCATCCTTCAGTATCTGGGAAATATGGAAATAGACAATAACAGTACCCCATACTGACAATAATGATAATAATCTGGTTGGTAACACCGCTTGCATGAACCATATAATTAAGACATCAGAGAGGATTTTTCTGTGATCCTTTTTTTTTAGTACTTGAAATGAAATCATGGTGTATGTAGGTCCCTGACATTACTATATTTAAAATTCTGCACTTATGTGTTTTTAGGCCTATTCATAAGACGAACACCGATTAGTTTCATTATGAATTTACGCAATTCTATTTTCTATCGGAAGTTTCTGATGGAAGTCAACTTCCTTAGAAGCTTGCTCACTCTGACAGCCTAATGTTGACTAATTTCTCCATCTGGGGTATATTTGTTTTATAAGTGAAAGGTGTGTATATTATAAATTTGAAAGGCGTTGTGCAACATTTCAACCTTAATAGAGTTTCCATTTTTGCATATTAAGAGATTAAATTTGTTCTTGCAATTTTGGAATATCATAAAAGTTGGTGTGAAGCTAAAAGTAACCGAAATAAACATAAAGGTCATGTAAATATCTTCCCAACCATTGAGAACAGCAATTACCAGTCCAATCAATGATATCACATTCATGGAGTAAACAAATAAGTCATTTCTCTTCCTTGTGAGGATAGTTATCAATACAACTTACCAGAAGCTTCCCCAAGGTCAAGACCGATGTTGATTTGCTTCGTGAAGTTCATTCCATATTCATTTATAACTAAGATTTTTTGTCTGCCAAAAAACGTTAACAAAATCATACATCCATGGGTTGCATGGGCCAGGAATTGTACACAGGTCCCAGATGTCAGTACACTTTTAACAAAAGAGTTTTATATTAAACCTTTAAGGGTTCTATAAGCTGGTATAGATAGGAAACCTAGCACGTTATTTTACTTTTAAAAAGTTCCAGCAGCAAATAAAAACAACACTTATAATAATCCAGCTGCACTGAACTCCCACAATGGAACCCCTTTCTCTCGAGTTGGGAGCATAGAGCTCCATCATAGGGCCTTAATTTCCACCAGTATTGAACTTTTCAATTCAGTTGAACCCTTAAAAAATTTAGAACCTTTCTTTGGCTGTGGATTCTTATATATACAGTGTACAATCAGGAACCTTTTGCGTTAAGAGTGTATGTAGGCCTATATGCGGATGTTTAGCATTGACCAAATGGATAAACATCACTCAGTTCACTTTACTTGAAAGCGCTGTAGTAGCCCATCTTTGATACCTGTATCACTTTATCCAACAGGTAACTTTGACAACAACATGAAACAAAAACTAAAGTTTTGGAATAAAATCTCTCAATTTTTTATAAAAATAAATCATTGAAATATCAATTTCATCAAATTTTTCAAAAATTTCATTTAATTCTCAAGATGTTGCTGTCAAATTTGATTTGATTTGATTGATTTTAAAGAGTACGAATTCTCTCCATGAATCAGTTCAAATTCTTCACAAATTTGATTTCATTCTCAAGATGTTCGAGACCTAAAGATACAAATTCTTCATAATTCGGTTACATGATTAAAATTTACATGTTCATTGACATTCAAGAATGATACCATGGTGCCCTGAGAGAACACGGAATTGAAAATATTTACTATCACGTTCCCTTATGATGATTATTTTGTTCTCTCATGATCAATGCAGACTGGACCACCTAAGAGAGGATTGTCCGGTATTTACAAAAGTGGTCCAGTCCTGGTCCGGTACAGGGTGAGATGGTCCGATTTTGTTACTGGACCAGTCCAGAAGCGATCCATTGGCATGTCAAAAATGATACAATTTAGATTTTAAATAAGCTATATGATATGAATTTAATTTGTAGAAATGACAAAATTCATGCAATACCCCTCATGACATCAAAAATCCCTGGACCGGTCCAGTGCCGGACCGGTCCAGTGCCGGTCCGATCTGGCACTGGACTAGTGTTTTGTAGGTGGTCCATTAATTTGGAAGTCCAGGGCTGGACCGTGGGCTGGTCCGGAGCAAGGCTGCCCGGTCTGCATCACTACTCGCGATAGTTTGCATTCCGTCGCATACATCATGTCACTTCGGGATCTTTCACTTTCTCAACCAAAAATTATTGCGTTCCTTAGCGAATATTATCATGCTCCCTCATAAAAATTATCTAATTCCCCCACGATGATGCAAAAGTTCATGAGAGAATGACGATAATACATATTTTTAATATTTGCGATAATATATATTTTCAATATTTTAAATTCAGAATTTGAAACTCAATTCCCCATAATTCCACGCCCTCTTAGTAAAAGGTTCCGTAACAGACAAATATGATAAATAATATAGATAAAAGATTGATAAGTATATAGATGTTCTTTTGTTTCATATTCAAAATCACTAAGTTCTAGTCAATGTTTACAAATTATCTATAAAATCACCATCATCATCACAATTTATAATCTGGATCCTTTTTTGTTAAACTGAATCACTGCAAAATTAATTCAAATTGAGTCTGCAACAATTTACTGCCAAATGCTGAAATCAGTTAAAATTCATAATTAAAACTTTATTCCCTGCATAATAAAAACATCACATGTAAAGCATGGTGGGCTGACATTTTAATAAACCTATTTGCCAAAAGTAGCATCATTACGATTAGCATGTACAAAAATAACAGACAAATTTATAAATAGATTGACAAATAGATTGATAAAATAATAGATAAAGCAAATCGGAAGCTAATCATAGTTCTTTTATGACCTTAACCTCAAAGGCCTCACATCTTCGGCAAATCTTTATGATTCCACAATCGGAGAAATCTGGAATGATCTTAATTTATCGCAACCTTTGATCGTATCGCGATCTGACAATTCTGCCCTCGTTATCTAAACAGCTGAGAAATGTAGATATCATGAAGAGAATGGCCGCGACAAAACCAATTATTCCAGCAACCATAGCGAGACAAAATGACCAGCCGTAAGGTTTCGCCATTCCTGCGTCTTGACGAATTCTCTCGTTGAAGATTATGACTCCCAGCATATTGGCAACCACTGGAAATGCAATATACAATGAATAATATAATATACGTATATATACACCATTCAACACCTCTGTTAGGCAATCTTTGATGTCCACTTACATGTATCGTCTCATGTTTGGCTGTTTGTCTCATGGTGTAAGCTGGTTATTTACCATGGGATCAGGAATATGTGTTTATCACACCCCGGGCTAAAGCCCCTGGGTGATCAATCACATATTCTCTCTCCCCTGGTGAAAAACCAATATATTTTGTGTAGCAATGTCCATCATGCTGTGATAGACAGATGTATAGGTTATCCACCTCAGGTGAGAGAATATATATTATAATTTATCCAGCGAGGGATTTTGCACGAGCTGCCATAAACACATTCCTGATCCGATGGTGAATAACCGGTTTATACCATTTTATAACACAAACAATCAAACATATAAAAATAGCTGAACGACACTCTAAAAATAAGTGTCATACAAAAACCCTGATTGTTTTTTTGGGCTTGTCCTCCATATTGTTTTGTTCAGAATGGTGTAGGTTTTTTTAGAAAACCAAATTTCTATGCAAAAGACCATTTGGTATTATAATAAGACCAAATGGGTATGGTGGTATTTTGAGATCTACCCACGAGTGCGTCAGCATGAGTGGGTACAGAGGACTCACAGGATATCTACACAAGTGGAAGTACATCTCAAAATACCACCATGTAGGCTACAGCCATTTGGTCTTATTTATACCCCATACTGTAATTCAAAAGAAAGCTAGACTTCACTCAGATAATCAATACTCAACAGTTGCATCAGCCAATTAGAGCACAGAGAGCTTGGAATAGCGTCGGGCCAGGACATCACAAGCACCACCTAAGCCATTTCCACTTTGATAAGATTTCGATATTATATATAATTATATATATTTGTAAATTAAGAGGCTGAATAAACCTGTCTGTCTGTCTGTCTGATTTTTTCTGTACTAAACTTTTGGAGTATATTTGACTTACTGCCAACAGTCAAGAGAAGAACAATAACAGTCCAAGTTCCCTTTCGCCTCTTCCTTTCCGGTACGCAGACGAACGCCGATCCAACGAAGAGGCTGATGGCATACAGGAGAGCTCCGAGGAGAAGCTGAGCCCTGACTGCCAAGTACCAACGACCTAGAATAATTTTAGAAGTGAGTCTTTGTACCAGGGGTGCCTGAAGGAATCATGGGCAGCAGGGGCGGCCAGACGAAAACGGGCAAATCATATTCGCGCCAATTTCATGTGACTAAATTTTAATAAAGAGTCAATAATAATTTTCAATATACTTATTAATTTGTGCATTAAATTAATAAAATATGGCTTAATATTTTTTTCTTTAAGATCTAAAGGGCACCCTTGCCCACCTTGGACAAGGGCAGGAGGGGGTATTGCCCCCCCCGCCCCCCTCCCTGTTCCGGCACCCCTGCTTTGTACATATAATACTTGACCATTTCACATTGATTGATAGCAATACTCAAAGGTATCATCAAAAGTATTGTCTCAAAGAAAAGAAATCTAAGAGAGAGAAGAAACACGAAACATATTCTTTGAACAGGAGATAAAATATATAAAATTGATTATTTTGCTTTGGCAACAATTACATCAACGTTTGATAACATTACTTTACAGACAAAGCAATAAGAAAACATCAAGTTAGAGCAAAGGTTGTAGCTCTGGGTTAGGCTAGTATGATACATTAATGACATTTTGTGTACTGAAATGGCGCTGTGCTGCTGTTCTTAACAAACCTCCTATTAGAAAACGGGCAGAAGAACATTTATCATTTGCATAAAGTTCTAAACCAACCGTAGATACAGTACCACTTGTAAGTAAATGAAACAGGTGATGTATTGCCATTGGGTCAAAGCTGAGCATCCTCAACCAAACTGCATGTGGACGCAAGGATGTGTGCATATATATATGTGAAGAGTCCGGAAGGACAATGTGCGATGCATGTGGAATACAAAATTGCTGCCAATTTTCTTTGCTGTACGAACAGTTACATTGATAAGTAAGTGAAGCCCCCTCCCCATTGAAATTGTATTGGCCTAGTGGTTCATTTTCTTCTGAAAGACTTTGACGGTTTGACCCACACATAACTCTGACTGCTTCAAAGAAAACTGGCAAATACCATTCTCGTAATGATCGAACACGTTTTTATCTTATCAGATTAGAATTCAATCTTCCGCATTAAGTTTGGTTGAGGATGTTTGGCATTGATCCAATATTAAAACATCAACCCTTTTCGCTTTCTTACAGGCGGCCCTATATTACATAGTTATATCCCACAACAGGCAGTGAAGTTCTGGCAAAAAACCATGTGATTCACACCATGTGGTTCATCGTTGTGAACCACATGCATCTCATTATCTGACATTTTTATGTAAACTATGGGTAATGAAGTGATGATGTCATAATGTTTTGACGCTCTCATTGGTCGGTGTGGTTGCTAGGGATCTTTTTGTGGCAATTCAAACAAAATAGTGCCTTGTTGAAATTGTTTTAAATTATTTTTACTGGAGATCTATTTATATTGTGGGATATAAATAAAGCTAAATAAAACTCGTGTTGTATACTTCTGTGACCTGATATTCATGAGGTTCATTGCTGTGAACCACACTTCCATTAAGTGTTATCATAGTCTCTACATACCGTTACTATCTTTTATAGCGAAATCAACCTGGGCACATTCCATATTCCCGCCATTGATGGAGCAATCTTGCCACAAGCCGTTGACTTTGTCGCCCCCTTTTAGCCAATATGGTGTTGCTATGGCAATTGAAAGACAGACGGTGGCTCCACAAGTGGCGAACAGGCCGAGTAACCCTGACGCCCAGATGACTCGTGGCGAACACATACTGAGAAATATCTATCTAAAAATAATAATAAGACGTTAAATCTACTCAAATGAATAAGAAATAAGGCTAAAATGAAAAGCCTGATTGTTTTTTTTTTGGGGCTTGTTTTCGGTAGTGGTCCAAAATTATATGCAAAAAAATCAAATAAAGGTAACAAAATTTGAAACTAAAATGCTTACCCCCCTTTCGGAACAGCTCTTAGAGCTTTGAGGGTGAGTCAAAACATATTCTGTATACACTTTTTAAATGTATTATGAATCATTCAAATCAAGTAAACAAACATATGATATATATATATATATGCAAAATTTCAGCCAAATCAATTATTATTATATTGAGAGGTTGCACAAAGGCTGTGAAATTCAATATAATTCAACATTCGTGCAACTGAAAAGTTCATACGTCCACATTAGGCCGTACCAAATTTCGACAAAGTTAACCGATCAGAGCCGAACCTTCCCAAAAGTTGTGAATGGAGTCCAGAACACATCCTGCGAAATTTCAGGTCAATTGAAGATGTCCTTACGCCGGTTCACCCCTACTTTTGATTTTTACTTAAAAAAGGGCGATTTTTGGTCATTTTTGGGCTGTATCTCAAGAACCATTCAACCTAGAGAGCTGTAAATACACTCAAAATGTGCGGAATGGTCATATTTGGTATGGTCCCCACTTAGTTTGACCTTCTAGGTTCAATAGTTTCTGAGATATTTGCAGAAAACTGTTTTTATTGTGCTCGTTGGTTATAATGTTGAGCTTAATTGTGCTAATAGTCCAGTCATTTGAGGGTTACAATCAGTAGACCCACCAAAAATTGCAAAATAATGCTTAACACTCTTATTCTTTTCAATTTACTTAATAAATATTATAATTTTGCTCAACCAAAGCACTGCAGCAATGGCTAGTTTTGCCATTGAATATATGGCCTTCTCATCAGACTGATGAAAATGCCATTTTCGATTATAATTTCACTGGTATAACTTACCTTTTAGTCAATTTCAGCCATACACTTGTAGTATTAACTTGAAAGATGAATCAAATAAAAGGTTAAAAGGTATTAACTCTATCCAAGACCTCTTCTCCATGGTGCAAACAGCGCTTTAGTCAACAAAAAGGTAATTTTTAGCTTTAACTGTCCAAAAGGCTCCTACTTTCCTCAAGAGTATATAGAATATTGCTGTGGAAAAAGCTTGAAGCTATAATATGAACAGAAGGATCTAGCTGTCACCCATTTACTAAACATATGAGTGTTTCCCCAAAGGGTTGTGTTCCTTAAAATTGAATGATAGATTAATTTTTATGGCAAAATGTTATTACCGTTTTCATATCAATGCATAGAAATCCATGATATTTGGATGTCACTCTATGGTCTGCCAACAATGATCTGTTATAACTATATACTGCTCTTCTGACCACATCAAGAGCATGAAATCAAACACATACTGAAACATCAGTTGACACTTTCTAAAACCAAAAACATGTTGCTCTGACATGTGAAAGGCTCTATTTGGGTAAATTGTACTGAAGATTATAGGGGAGATCATTGGTCATATTTGGTATGGTCCCCACTTAGTTTGACGTTCCAGGTTCAATAGTTTCTGAGTTATTTGCAAAAAAAAATTTTTTATTGTGCTCGTTGGTTATAATGTTACGCCTAATGGTGCTAGTAATCCAGTCATTTGTGGAGTACAATCAGTAGACCCACCACAAATTGCAAAATAATACTCGACTCTTATTCTTTTCAATTTACTTAATAAACATAAGAATTTCACTCCACCAAAGCACTGCAGCAATGGTTATTTTACCATTGAATATATGGCCTTCTCATTAGACTGACGAAAACGCCATTTTCGATGATAAGTTCATTGGCATAAACTTCACCTTTTAGTCAATTTCAGCCATACACTTGTAGTATTGCCTTGATATGCATTAAAGAAAGCAGTAATGTAATGCATTTCCATGTACCACTAGTTACTGTCTGCTCTATCCTGTGTCTCACTTTGTTGATGCAAACATGGTGGCCCGATTGAATCAAGACAGTTGAAACGTGCATGGTTTAATGTCAAGTTAGGCATAATTCTATTTCCTACTGTACATTGCTGCCATTCTGTCTTTGAAATGAAGTGATTATAAACTTAGGGACTACAGTTGGACCAGGTCACAGGTTATCAACTGGTCCAAACTCTCCTCACGGAATTATACCAGTGTGTCCTATCTGACGAAAAAGTAATGCCAGGTGGGAGGCATTCAGAATCAATTTGCAACTGAAACATCTTCTGGTCAGCCTTCAATAAATCAAAAATGTTTTCTTTTTTGTCCGAATAAATGTTACAATATTAGATATCTCAAATGTTGTTTTTTTTCTTGTGTGTTTGTGGGTTCTGGTCATTAATAAAAAATGCCACATTTGCCTAAAATCTTGGTAATTGCCAGCTCAGCAAACAAATTTGAAGGAACATGTATAGGAATTTTCCAGTTACAGGCATGATAGAATGTTGAATGTTGAAAAAACGTGTCAAGTGACTTGTTCCTGTTTGTATAAATGATCTCCCCTATGATCTTCAGTACAATTTACCCAAGTAGAGCCTTTCACATGTCAGAGCAACATGTTTTTGGTTTTAGAAAGTGTCAACTGATGTTTCAGTATGTGTTTGATTTCATGCTCTTGATGTGGTCAGAAGAGCAGTATATCGTTATAACAGATCATTGTTGGCAGACCAGAGAGTGACATCCAAATATCATGGATTTCTATGCATTGATATGAAAACGGTAATAACATTTTGCCATAAAAATTAATCTATCATTCAATTTTAAGGGAACACAACCTTTGGGGAAACACTCATATGTTTAGTAAATGGGTGACAGCTAGATCCTTCTGTTCATATTATAGCTTCAAGCTTTTTCCACAGCAATATTCTATATACTCTTGAGGAAAGTAGGAGCCTTTTGGACAGTTAAAGCTAAAAATTACCTTTTTGTTGACTAAAGCGCTGTTTGCACCATGGAGAAGAGGTCTTGGATAGAGTTAATACCTTTTAACCTTTTATTTGATTCATCTTTCAAGTTAATACTACAAGTGTATGGCTGAAATTGACTAAAAGGTAAGTTATACCAGTGAAATTATAATCGAAAATGGCATTTTCATCAGTCTGATGAGAAGGCCATATATTCAATGGCAAAACTAGCCATTGCTGCAGTGCTTTGGTTGAGCAAAATTATAATATTTATTAAGTAAATTGAAAAGAATAAGAGTGTTAAGCATTATTTTGCAACTTTTGGTGGGTCTACTGATTGTAACCCTCAAATGACTGGACTATTAGCACAATTAAGCTCAACATTATAACCAACGAGCACAATAAAAACAGTTTTCTGCAAATATCTCAGAAACTATTGAACCTAGAAGGTCAAACTAAGTGGGGACCATACCAAATATGACCATTCCGCACATTTTGAGTGTATTTACAGCTCTCTAGGTTGAATGGTTCTTGAGATACAGCCCAAAAATGACCAAAAATCGCCCTTTTTTAAGTAAAAATCAAAAGTAGGGGGTGAACCGGCGTAAGGACATCTTCAATTGACCTGAAATTTCACAGGATGTCTTCTGGACTCCATTCACAACTTTTGGGAAGGTTCGGCTCTGATCGGTTAACATTGTCGAAATTTGGTACGGCCTAGTCCACATGCAATGATGGATATTTTTATGGTTATTACTTTTAAAAAATGCAAAGAAAAACAAAATGGATTTACCTTTTAACTTCTCAATGCATACATATCCAAAGGGAATAGTCAATTAGTTACAAGAAATTGTGGATATATTTCTGTGTAATTGAGCAATGGTTATATTTACTTAGGAGGCAGTAACTTTTTTGCTGTTTGGTGAACCAATAAATGGTTGCTTACGTCATAAGAATAAACATTGCTAAATAAATAGGTTTGTGTCCAAATATATGCCGTATTCATCCAGTCTAATATAACCATAAAATACAGCTTGAGTGGTCAATTTATCTAACATCAGCTTTTTTCATTGTATTGCATTAAACAGCCCCTGAGGTTATTGACATAAGATGGATGGATAAATTGGGCCCTATATTCTATATATTTGCAATGTGGCAGGCTAATTAGGACAGAAGAATGGTACAGCATCAAAGCGAAGAATGACTGAAATGAAATCGATATCGATTTTGATTGAATCCACCCCAGAACACAGCAATAGGTCTGTCTCCATATGGGATTATGACAATGATTATTGGTTGGTGGTAGCCTATAAAGTAAATGGGATAGGCTATTTTTGTCTTTGGGGAAGCCCACCTGATGACATATTATCTGGTTTGTTTGCAAATTAAATGAAATCCTGCGACCAACAGTCAATAATAATCTAGTTGTAATATGTTGACTTAGATAGATATAGTATGTGCTGTACTCTATCTATCTTACCAAATAACTGCTGTCTTAACAACACAGTTACCCAAATAATCAATCCCTTCAACAAACAGACTCATTCAGTCAGACTCCTTGGCATGGTCGACTCAACAACACAAATTACTTTTTTTGGAAAGCAAAGGGGATTCCAACACAGCTCCTATTGCTTGGAGATGCCTCATATACATAATTCAGAACCATAAATGATGACAGACCTATTGGACCAGGACCAGGAGGCTAACTGAGCATAATACGGTTAATCCTTTGATTGATTACCTTTTGTATTCTCCTTTCTTTATTAGGTCATCTAGAGGGAAGGCAATGATCGCAAGGAACACAAACGACCACAATGGAATGAAAAAAGAATAATTTGGCCTAATTTTTAAAGTGATTTTTTAGGCTTATGAACTTTTGAATCGTCAAATTACCTTTTGTTTCCTGGAAGAAGTTTTTAGAATTTTATTTCTTCAGAAAAGATTTCAAGTGATAACAACTGTACAAAAAGTTGTCTGAGGTTTAAAGAACATTGCATTTTCCAAAAATAACCTCAATCTATCATTAAGAGTACTTTTGATTCACCCAAGCATTTTTTTTACTCTGAAGAAGGACTTTTGATTTTACTTACAAACATGTCAGTACATGTACCTTTTTCCTAAAGAACTGTTGATTCTTTTACAGATCAGAGATGATTTCATGATTGTAGACACTGACTGAATGTGATTTTTTTCCTAGGACATGTATTCAATTGGGAAAAGTGACAAATAAAAGATTTATGACATCACTTTACCCAATAGACTAACATGGCATGAAAAACATTCAGGCTCAGTGTCTACAAATTTGGAATCGTTTAAAAAAAAATTGGATTCCCTTCAATAATTTGTGATAAAATATTTTTCAAACTTTAGATTTTTCTGAAAATTTGATCTTCTATAGAGAAATCCTGATATTCTGGAGAACCCCTTGTTTTCTAAAGAAGTCTTGGTCTTTTGAAAACATCTTGGTCTATTGAAGACCTCTTGGTCTTTTTTAGACCTCTTGGTCTTTTGAAGACCTCTTGGTCTTTTGAAGACCCCTTGGGTCTTATAAAGAACTCCTGGTTTTCCAAAGAACTCTTCTGAAGCATCTTAGGTTCTTTGATTCTTCCATATGAACCTTCAATTTTTCTTAAGTACATGTACTTCTGATTCTTCTAAATAAAGTTTGGATTCCTCATTAGAACTTGCGCGATTCCCCACAAGAAGTGGGATCCCATCGATTCCCACAAAAACTTAGGACTCCCAGAAAGAATTTTTATATTCTTCCTATAATTTGTCTGAAGAATTTCTGAACTACATGTACTTCCAACATGACTACCCACGATAAGAGCTAAGTCACGTGGTCACACTATCAACCGAAAAATTCCAACCGGAACGATGGCCGCAATGGTCTAAAAATACCCGTTTCCTTGGAAACAGTTTTTCATATTCCAGGAATAAGGAAGGAGGAAAGATTCAGAGGTGGTCAGCAACCAGGAACAGAAAAATGAGAAAGATAATTTCATGGTATCCACATCATATCATTGAACAAATATGAATTTCTATAAATAGTTATGGGTAGTAATAACGGGTTACTTACACAACATCATGGGTGATAACGATCATAATTTTCAGCGCTCCCAACTTGAGAGAAATGGTTTCCATTGTGGGAGTTCAGTGCAGCCGGATTATCTAAATGTTGTTTTTGTTTGCTGTTGAGTAATGAACCTTTTTGGGTTCCTTATCTATACCAGCTTATAGAACCCTTAAAGGTTCCATATAAAACCTTTTTGTTAAGAGTGCAGGCTTGAGTAGTTTGCTTACAAGGCAGTGCTGATATTTCATCACTGAAATTGTTCCTAGTCTAAAGCTTAGACCTGGCTTAACTCGGTTAGCGAAACCAGGCATTGTATGTCCCCCGGGCAGTTAAAATTATAAAAGACTCTCAAAAAGTCAAAGAAAGATTGGACTAATATTTAATTTATTCTAACACTGATTTCTTTTATAATATCATTCTTAGCCCAATATATGAAGATAAATTCCTTTAAAAATGCAAACAAAAAACTTATAATCCCACGTTTGTATTTATACTAAAGTAATTCAAAGTGTTGAAATCTGTTTAATTCACTTAGTTCTCAAAAACAAACAGCTGTGTTGGTTGTAAGTGTTATGTAAATGCTAAAGCATGAAGACTACACGACCTGGACCCAACAGATAAATTTTGAAGAGGATAATTTGGGGGCAATAAAAAAAAAAATTGGAGGGGGGAGAATGGCAATTTTTTTGAAAAGGAGAATTTTTTTTTTTTGCAATACAAGCAAGGTGCAGTTCTAAGTAAAGGGTTTAGCTTTCATTTAAGCCATAATTTGTCGCAAGTCAGATAAAATGATTGCGTCAATAACATTTGTTTCACCTTTCAACACCTCTGTAACCCAATCACAAGCCTGTATTTCACTGCAATAAATCCCATATTCTTTGTTGTCCACTTGCCATCCTCATGGTTGACTGTTTGTCTTGCGGTAGGCCTGTAAGCCACCTATTAACCATGGGATAGGGAAAATGTGTTTATCACACCTCGGACTAAAGCCTTCGGGTGACACATATTCCCTCTCCCGTGGTGAATAACCTATACTTAGTGAGTCACCAAGTGATACTGAAATTAATTAATTAATAGTGACACAACTTATTCCGGGACTGTATGTCCCTTGAAATAAAAAATGAAATTATATCTCTGCGTCAAATTGCTCCTTTATTGTTTTTGTTCAGAGCAGTTAAACAACAAAATATCAGAATCAAATTTTAAATATATAGTTTCATCAAAATCCATATATAGAAGATCATATCAAGAGATTTCGATTCAGCAGAGTTTCAGACCGGAATGTCGCCCACTTAATTTACCAAGCTTTTCTGCAGCACCCAGTCCGCGGCCATAACATCTTTCATTCCAGTGATCCTGAGAGAAGACTAAAGTGTACGCATAGCACCGAGGTTCCAACGCACACTGTTCTTGGCACCAGGTGACATTTGTGGTTGAACCAAAAAGGAAGATGGCCGGCCTTCTATCGCCTCCGCCTTGAAGGCCTCCGAGCAGTCCTGATGTCACGGAGTAACCTGGTTTGATGTCCCAACATTCTATAAAAGAGGTTTGATCTGATTTAGATTCTTAGTCATGAGCAGAACATTCTATAAAAGAGGTTTGATCTGATTTAGATTCTTAGTCATGAGCTGAACATTCTATAAAAGAGGTTTGATCTGATATAGATTCTTAGTCATGAGCTGAACATTTTATAAAAGAGGTTTGATCTGATTTAGATTCTTAGTCATGAGCTGAACATTCTATAAAAGAGGTTTGATTTGATTTAGATTCTCAGTCATGGGCTGAACATTCTATAAAAGAGGTTTAATCTGATTTAGATTCTTAGTCATGAGCTGAACATTCTATAAAAGAGGTTTGATCTGATTTTGATTCTTAGTCATGAGCTGAACATTCTATAAAAGAGGTTTGATCTGATTTAGATACTTAGTCATGAGCTGAACAAAGAGGTTGAACATTCTATAAAAGAGGTTTGATCTGATTTAGATTCTTAGTCATGAGCTGAACATTCTATAAAAGAGGTTTGATCTGATTTAGATTCTTAGTCATGAGCTGAACATTCTATAAAAGAGGTTCAATCTGATTTAGATTCTTAGTCATGAGCTGAACATTCTATAAAAGAGGTTTGATCTGATTTAGATACTTAGTCATCAGCTGAACATTCTATAAAAAAGGTTTGATCTGATTTAAATACTTAGTCATGAGCTGAACATTCTATAAAAGAGGTTTGAGCTATTTAGATTCTTAGTCATGAGCTGAACATTCTATAAAAGAGGTTTGATCTGATTTAGATTCTTAGTCATGAGCTGAACATTCTATAAAAGAGGTTTGATCTGATTTAGATTCTTAGTCATGAGCTGAACATTCTATAAAAGAGGTTTGATCTGATTTAGATTCTTAGTCATGAGCTGAACATTCTATAAAAGAGGTTTGATCTGATTTAGATTCTTAGTCATGAGCTGAACATTCTATAAAAGAGGTTGAACATTCTATAAAAGAGGTTTGATCTGATTTGGATTCTTAGTCATGAGCTGAACATTCTATAAAAGAGGTTTGATCTGATTTAGATTCTTAGTCATGAGCTGAACATTCTATAAAATAGGTTTGATCCGATTTAGATACTTAGTCATGAGCTGAACATTCTATAAAAGAGGTTTGATTTGATTTAGATTCTTAGTCATGAGCTGAACATTCTATAAAGCATTGCGACAGAAATTTAGCATTGTTTGTACAGTCCATAAAAATCACCACAATGAGATAGGAAGTTCTGTGAATTGTAATCTGACTAGAACTAAGTCTGAGGTGGCACTGCAGTGCACTTTTGTGACGTCACAGCCCATTGTATGTCGGATTGGCACCATTACAAATGTCAACATTTTGCGAAATTGGACTGCAATATTGACAAATTGCCAATATCGGACAAAAAGGGCAAAAACGTCGTGAAAATTGGATATTGATATTACAACAGAGCTAAGCTACACATAGGTAGGTGAATTTCTTCTGTAGGACTTCTGGTTGCTGAGATATCTGGCCAAACGTCTGTCCTCTGCTTGACATGACAAACTATAGATTCTTAGTCATGAGCTGAACATTCTATAAAAGAGGTTTGATCTGATTTAGATTCTTAGTCATGAGCTAAACATTCTATAAAAGAGGTTGAACATTCTATAAAAGAGGTTTGATCTGATTTAGATTCTTAGTCATGAGCTGAACATTCTATAAAAGAGGTTTGATCTGATTTAGATTCTTAGTCATGAGCTGAACATTCTATAAAAGAGGTTTGATCTGATTTAGATACTTAGTCATGAGCTGAACATTCTATAAAAGAGGTTTGATTTGATTTAGATTCTTAGTCATGAGCTGAACATTCTATAAAAAGGTTTGATCTGATTTAGATTCTTAGTCATGAGCTGAATATTCTAATATGATATTGCCGCAGCATAGAAGACGGGACTTGTAAATAATCAATTGATTGAAAATATATATTTTTTTTTTGCTAATTTTTTTTTTTTAGGATTTCTTTTTTTTGTGGAATTTTTTGAAAATGTATTTTGTTTTTTTTGGGAAATGTTTTTTTCGGGTTTTTTTGGTTTTTTAAATTTTTTTTTTATTTGAGAAATTTTTTTTTTTCAGATATCAGTGGATAATGTTTTTTTTTGGACATTTAATTTTTTTTTGGAAAATTAAGTTTTCCGGAAATTTTATTTTTTTTTGCAATTTTATTTTTTTTTTCGGAAAATTTTTTTTTTCGGAGAACGTATTTATTTTTTGGAGAACTTTCTTTTGTTTTTTTGTTTTTGGAAACTTTTCTTTTTTGCGGAATATCAAACAGAAGAAGAAGAAGAAGGTAGTCATGTTGTAGTCACATGTGAAGAGAGGCAAATGCCAGGATCATATTATGGGATGTCTGAATTAAAATTTTTGATTGAACCATCTGGATCACTCCACTCACATGTTAGCCATAAGGGACGAGAACCTCGTTTCGCTCGGTGAGCCGGTGGCTCTGTCCCGTCTATAAAAGAGGTTTAATCTGATTTAGATTCTTAGTCATGAGCTGAACATTCTATAAAAGAGGTTTGATTTGATTTAGATTCTTAGTCATGAGCTGAACATTCTATAAAAGAGGTTTGATCTGATTTAGATTCTTAGTCATGAGCTGAACATTCTATAAAAGAGGTTGAACATTCTATAAAAGAGGTTTGATCTGATTTAGATTCTTGGTCATGAGCTGAACATTCTATAAAAGAGGTTTGATTTGATTTAGATTCTTAGTCATGAGCTGAACATTCTATAAAAGAGGTTTGATTTGATTTAGATTCTTAGTCATGAGCTGAACAACCTAATAAAAGAGGTTTGATTTGATTTAGATTCTTAGTCATGAGCTGAACATTCTATAAAAGAGGTTTGATCTGATTTAGATTCTTAGTCATGAGCTGAACATTCTATAAAAGAGGTTTGATCTGATTTAGATTCTTAGTCATGAGCTGAAACGCAGCACATGAAATTTGTGGTGATCCTTCCACCAATGACACAGTTCACTCAGTCACGCTCTTAACGCAAATGTTCTTAATGGTATATATTAAGAACCCACAGCCAAAAAAAAATTGTAAAGGGTTCAACTGAATTGAAAAGGTTCAATACTGGTGGGAAGGCCCTATGATCGAACCCTATGCTCCCAACTTGAGAGAAAAGAGTTCCATTGTGGGAGTTCAGTGCAGCTGGATTATCTAAGTGTCGTTTTTGTTTACTGTTGGATCCTTTTTAAAAGTTTAATAATGAACCTTTTAGGGTTCCTTATCTATACTAATGATACAGCTCACTCTCAGAGCAGCTACAATGCAGTGTCCATGAACAGACCGTTAAGTGCTTCGAGAAGATCCAAAAACTCAATTAAGTCTGTCGTTAAATACCTGTCGGAGTTGGTACAGGGTAGAACCTGGTGAAGAGTGGACTGGTCGCAACGTCAGACGTGTCGCCATAAGTTGAGCAAACAAACTTGTCGTTCACTTGGTCAATCGCAATTGCCCGGCACTTGTAACCATGCTTAACCAGGCACTTAGATACGCATTCTGTTTGGAATCCCAGAGGAGCGTCCGACTCTCTCAGATGAGGTCTGAAGTGGGCTTGTTGGACTGAAAATTCAAAACGGGATCTTAAAATTTGAACAAGAAAAGTAGTGGGAATTTGGGGGTTCGAAGCCACTTTTACTGAGGAACAACTTAAGTTTAAGTTTAAGTTTATTTGACCATAATATATATACACATTTATACATTTCATACAATCAACATTAGTGTCTCACACATTTTGTATGGTTGGCTGATGCTGATAGCATATTTGCCATTACCAAATTTTAAGAAATTATTAATAATACAATGTATTTGAATATATATATGTTATTGATGTATTTATAATTTAAAAATTGAAATAATTGGGGAAGAGTGAACATGACGTGAAATTGACTACAGGATATGTGCATTGTCCTTCACTATCATAAAATAATAACAAGACCATGTCTGAGCAACTTACGTCGATAATATTAACGTTACTAACAGTAATAATGAAATAAATATAATGAAAAAATAAAAATAAAAAATTATAATAATAATAATAATAGTAATAACAATAAATAAATTATTAATTGTTAATAGAAAATAAATCAAACGACCTATATACATACATTGTGAATATTTATGATAGGTATGATGATGATGAGTAGAGACGAAGATGGAGAGTGGGATAGGGAAAAAAAAAAAAAAAATGATAGCATGGAAATGAAATGACAGACAGACCAGGCCATGCTTTGTTAAAAGAGAACAGTAACTAGTCAGCACATTTGGATGAGATTCACATGCCTTGTTAAAACATAACTCTGTACAGACATATTTCATGATCATTGTTCAAGTAACTTGAAGTTGCAGTTGACCCGATTTCATTAGACAACCATTCAAAGATTATACCTTCTATGAGAATCACATGCCGAAAAGCACTTTAGGCACTTCTTTTTCATAATTAATGGTTATTTGAGAAAAAAAAAAAAAAAACTATTCATGTTTGAAAGAAATGCATATTTCAAACAGGAAATGGTTATGCTGGTGGACACCAGAAAGTAGCTTATAAAGTTGGAGTATTGTCTCGTAATATCATGACACTTTTGAAGTAAAGTAGTACCTTCTTGGACTGCTGTAAATGATGACAAGCCAGGTGGTTAAAGAAAAGGCTATTCTATCAAGAAAAGGCCGTTTTACCAATTTTACCAATTGGGTCATTCCATGTCAAATGGACCAAAATTAGGTAACTTTCCATGGGTGGGTCTTCAAAAAAATTTCATATTTTTTTGTTTAGTGTGTCTAACTATATAACGGAGATATGCAAAACGATTCAAGCCAATTCTCAATAGTTTTCAAGTTACTGCCATATAAAGATGAGGTAGTTAGTATTAAAATATGCCCTCGCGACTGCTTTTTTCCAGATCTACCTGTCTTGCAAATGCTCCTACTCATCCAATTTACAGTGTATCATCATGGAACTTGGTAATCTAATTAACAAGAATATTTCCAACATATCTTCATCTTTTTTTGAAATATCAGATCATCATGCAAGGCCCACGGCCTGTCCAAACTTTAAGAAAAACTGCGTTCGCGCAGCTTTTTAGCAATTTTTATCTCCATTACTACGTAAAATACAAATCCAAAATTAAGTAAATAGACTCTCTATCAGTAGGACTAACCTCCAAAAAATAATCGAGCTTGTCACTTTAATGAATCAAAAGTTACGGTTGGCTAAACATGGCACGTCATGCAATATACCGGCATGTTCAGGCTGCCGGATGAGCATCTGGTCCAGGTGGTACAAACCTGCAAATTTTTTTTATTGAAACCTTATCATGTCAACTGTCTGTGATACAAAGATGGTTAATGTACCCTTTCTCAAAATATTTTATTTAAGGCCATTTGTATATGAAGATTTTACCCTCGAAATATGGCACTAATCTGCATGCAGCTTTTTGGCAATTTTTATCTCCCTAACTACTCAACATACATAATCCGAAATGTGGTAGACATACTCTCAGTAAGAAGGACTAGTACTAGAAAAAAATACAAGCCTGTCACTGTAACGGATCAGAAGTTACAGAAGGTTAAACATGGCAGGTCATGCAATATCGCAATATGCTCAGGCCACTGAAAGGAGCATGCCAGAACAGGTGGTAAAAACCTGCAATTTTTTTTAAATGCCTCAAATATGATGTGAACTGCATCTGTGCAAAGAATATTTGTGTACCCCTTCTCAAAATTATGTTACCCTTAATTTTGACAATTTTACAGGCAAAATGGTAACAGACTCCATGCAGCTTTTTGGTAATTTTTATCTCAATAACTACTAAATATACAAATCCAAAATTTTGTTTAACACACTCTCTGTGAGTAGGACTATCTCAGAAAAAAAATCAAGCTTGTCACTGTAGTGAATCAAATGAAACAGGAGGCTCAACATGGCATGCCATGCAATATTGCAGCATGTCGAGGCATGATGTGCCATGTTTAGCCTTCTGTAACTTCTGATCCAATATTGTGACAAGGCTGATTTTTTTTCTGGAGGCAGTCCTGCTTACTTAGAGTTTGTTTCCCACTTTTTTTTATTTCTATGCTAAGTGTTTATTGAGATAAAAATTGACAAAAAGCTGCGCGAGACTCGTACCATTTTGCTAGAAAAATTATCAAAATTAATGCTAAAATATTTTGAGAAGGGGTACATAAATATTCTTTGCACAGATGCAGTTTACAACATATTTGAGGCATCTTTAAAAAATTTGCAGATTTTTACCACCTGTTCTGGCATGCTCCTTTCAGTGGCCTGAGCATATTGCGATATTGCATGACCTGCCATGTTTAACCTTCTGTAACTTCTGATCCGTTACAGTGACCGGCTTGTATTTTTTTCTAGTACTAGTCCTTCTTACTGAGAGTATGTCTACCACATTTTGGATTATGTATGTTGAGTAGTTAGGGAGATAAAAATTGCCAAAAAGCTGCATGCAGATTAGTGCCATATTTCGAGGGTAAAATCTTCATATACAAATGGCCTTAGATAAAATATTTTGAGAAAGGGTACATTAACCATCTTTGTATCACAGACAGTTGACATGATAAGGTATCAATAAAAAAATTTTGCAGGTTTGTACCAGCTGGACCACATCCTCATCCGGCAGCTTGAACATGCTGGTATATTGCATGACGTGCTATGTTTAGCCAACCGTAACTTTTGAATCATTAAAGTGACAAGCTCGATTATTTTTTGGAGGTTAGTCCTACTGATAGAGAGTCTATTTACTTAATTTTGGATATGTATGTCAAGTAGTAATGGTGATAAAAATTGCTAAAAAGCTGCGCGAACGCAGTTTTTCTTAAAGTTTGGACAGGCCGTGGGCCTTGCATGATGATCTGATATTTCAAAAAAAGATGAAGCTATGTTGGAAATATTCTTGTTAATTAGATTACCAAGTTCCATGATGATACACTGAAAATTGGATGGGTAGGAGCATTTGCAAGACAGGTAGATCTGGAAAAAAGCAGTCGCGAGGGCATATTTTAATACTAACTACCTCATCTTTATATGGTAGTAACTTGAAAACTATTAAGAATTGGCTTGAATCGTTTTGCATATCTCCGTTATATTGGTAGACCCACTAAATAAAAAATTTTGAAATTTTTTTGAAGACCCACCCATGGGACCATTGGTCCATTTGACACGGAATGACCCAATTGTCATCAACTATATACTTTTTTAACTTTTTCTTGAATGTATGTTGACTGCATTGCCTGACCAAGCAACCAGCTCTGTCATTCCATTCTTTGGCTCCTAGATATCGAGTGGTTTTTTGATAAAGCACTGTGTGACAGCGTGGCAAGTGCAGTAGGTCATTCTGACGTGTTTCCCTGTTACTAATATCGCTATTCCTAACAAAGAAATCAGAAAATATATCAGGTAAAAGACCTCTCAAAAACTTGAAAGTAAACATAAGAATGCTATATAAGTAAATTTGAGAAAGTTTAAGTACCTTAAGTTCTTTGAACAATGGGTCTGTTGAAGCTCTAAATGAAGATGATTTAATGATTCTGATAGCTTTTTTCTGTAGTCTGTAGAGTGAGCTTATGAAAGTACACGAAGCTTTACCCCATACCTCAATGCAATAAATCAAGTGAGGATACACCATACTGTAGTAAAGAGTCTCCAAACACGAACTGCTCAAGCTGCGTCTTGCTTTATTTATAATTCCTAAGCCCCTGGCTACCTTGCCTTTGATATTAGAGATATGTTTCTCCCAAGACAGCTTCGAGTCAATTGTTACCCCTAAGAATTTTGAAAATTCTTCCTTGTCAATCTTGGAATCATTTATGGATAATCCTTGAACATTATCTGGAACTCGCCGTCTAGAGCTAAAAACCATGTAGTGGGTCTTTTTTACATTTAATGATAACTTATTAGCATTTAAACTTGTTTTGGCAAAATCTCAGCAACCAATAGATCAATAGCACAGTCTGGTAAAAAGCATTAGAAAGCTCTCTCAAGACAAATAATGTAGGACTGTCTATTCTTGTATGATCGTGATGATTATTTTTGAAAAATAATGATCACTACTATGTATCTTTTTAGAAACGATCAAAGCTGGTTGTGGTCAGGGACCTGTGATTGGCTGATAATTTAAAGTTGTGGAATCTAATTTTAGAGGAAGAATATGCTGTGTGTGCAATAATGACAATTTATAATGGGTGTCAACCTATTGGAGGATATTTTACTTTAAAAATGCAATCAATTTATTTATTTTCACTTTTGGCTGATGTATCAAATTTTGCTCTAGCATGGTCTGTTCTGAGAATCAGACCTGGGAGGGGGGGGTCTGCTCCGACTGCTCCGGAGCATTGCTCCGGCTGCTCCGGCTGCTCCGGCTGCTCCGGCTGCTCCGGCTGCATTGGTCCGGAGCAGCCACAGCAGCCGGAGCAGCTGGAGGCTCGAGCAATGCTACGGAGCAGTCGGAGCAGCCAGAGCAATGCTACGGAGCAGTTGGAGCAGTGCTCCAGAGTAGTCGGAGCAGCCGGAGCAATGCTAGTTAAAATCTTTGGTTCGAAGTGGATATGTAAAGAGTTACAATATTTGAGAGTGGTTCGGAGAGGACATATAAATAGTTAAAAATCTTTGGTTCGAAGGGTTGTTGTCTATAATTGTTCCTAAATATTTGTATTCTTACACAATCTCGACAGGTTGATTATTTAGTAACAGGTGGACCAACACAGGGTGCTTTGCTAAAATCAACAATAACCCTCCAAATCAGCGTCTAACTAATACTTAAAGGAGCAAGGAGCAAGAGGTATTTTCATTGTTGTTTTCAGTTATGGCTGTTTCATCAAGATGTCATTCATCAAATGTCAGAGAAAATCCACATGTGAGCAGATCAGTTGCAGAAATTGAATGAAAAACACAACCTGTTCTACCTAAAATCTATCGTATACTCCCGCCTATAACAGGTTCTGAATATCAAAAAGAGAAAAACTTACATTGAACTGCATACGTAGACATCAAATTCCCATCGAGACCAAGGAATACAAGAAAAACCAAAACCTTGTGCTTCTCCTCCATCTTGTCAAATTGGTATATTCGAGAAAATCAATTTGGTAAGAAAACTACCGACCGCTTAAAGCTACACTTTGATTCTTCGACAGTTAGTTATCGACGGAATTTGCATTATAACGACCACTGGACGATGTTTAAAGAGTTTTTACATCCTCTCTGTTGTGTAAAATTACTCCAAGTAACTACTTTGTTTCCTAGGTGTCGAAAAATCTATATTTTTGTTGACAAGTTACCATTCTGCATGACATTGTTGACCTGTAGATTTTAATGGTTGGGCATGGACTTTTTTAGATTAAACCTTACCCCCATTAAAAAATCAATTAAAGACAAAGCATTTTATGGTTACCTGATTGGTTTATGAGGAATCAAACGTCCTCCAAATCCTCAAGTTAAACACAGGATCAGGGAAGCAATGAAAGATTCCTTTAATCCTTTTGAAAACTGATCAGATTTGTAGACAAACAGAGAGTCATTGCCTTCAATTAATGTGTCATTCAAATAAGTTTCATGGTAGGCCTATTTCATCCTGTAGCTTAACCAATAGCAGGAAACATTGGAATTGTTTTCTAACCAATTACCTCTGCTTGTGGTTATACGTTGAGAGTGAGACAACCATTTATCTATTTCATTGTCACAGGGATGCATAATACATACTGCCTACTCTCACAATTATTTTCTTCGCAATGATTTCTTCGATAATCAAGAGAGAGATAATTAAGGGAAGGCATATTGTCCAGTACAAAATTACACTTGTTAAGTTGTTACTTACATTGAAGTCAAAAGCACAGACTCAGAAATAACAGAAAGAGCACATCATGCTTTACCTGTATCACAGTGTATAGCATGGTGTTATGCATTCAACCATTTCTAAGGCTGTCCGTTTGGCTTGCGCTGTTATGCATTTATTTCGGTTCAAGTCCAATATAAGGACCAAATAGTTCCATGGTGTAACAATAAGGGTGTTATTTGGTTGTGACGTCATCATAACAAATGTTTCGGCCAATGAGCGGGGGTGTGGGGGCGGCAGCCCCCATGTGACGCCATGACAACGGTTGTGACGCAATGATTTTAAAGAGTAAAGAGTCTCACTGGAACTACTTAACCGTACATTGGACTTGAGCCTTTATTTCCGCCATCGTTTTGTCTCCCGATTTATTTTTCTTTCATCAAGGAAACCAACTTAACCAACAAATGGATCCTCGGGGGCAAAGTGAACCAACCCTGAATTGTGGCATTTCCATGTTTCAATGGTTTTGGGCAAAAATTGTGTCCTCCATCTTATGGTTAGGTAATCAAATCTTAATTTCCAATAGCAAGGCTATTTTCATAGGAGGATGAACCAACCCAATGAGGCCATAACCCAGGGTCAGCCGCAAGGCCAAGTGAACCAACCCACATATTAGGCAAAGTGAACCAACGCATACATTTCTTCAAGTTAAAGTTTGTTTGTTTGTTTGTGTTTTACGCCTCTGCAGCACCTTAGTGGGCTATACTGAGGCAGACGATCGCCGTATGATGATGAGATGAGAAGACTGTGAGTCTGGTACATACCCTATTAATTCAGGGATGCCCAGGGCCTGCCAGGGTCTTTCAGTTGCCCCAGCATAGAACACTGGATACAACCCGCCTCCATTTAACGTCCCATGGGCTCGGACTAAATTGAGTTCCGGGGTGGGATTCGAACCCACGCCCTCTGAGCCAGTGGTTGTGCAAACAAGCACTCTTAACCATTAGGCCACGGAGGAACTCTCTTCAAGTTAAAGCGAACCAACCCAAGTTTTGGTCTTTATTGCAGCAATTCCGCTCTTCAGAATGAGGCTGATTAACTTATTTTCCACAGTTGACTTTTAGTACCCTCCCTAGTTAGTATTAAGTGATTTTCAACCATCTGGTTTACTAGCATTGCCATTCATTGGTTCTAGGATTCAGCATTGACGTAAAGTGAACCAACCCAATAAGCCATAATGAACAACCCATGTTTTCAACCTCTTTTTGAAGAATACGGTCTCCAGAGTGAGGCTAATTAATTCATTCGCGTCTTGAAGTTGTGATAGTCTTGACAGCTTAACAGCATAAAGTTATAGAGTAATTCATTGGGAACCGATTCTTTCAATGAAGTCAGCATTTAGGAAATTGTATTTATCTAAGAAAGTCCTCAGCGTGATTTTATTACAGCAAGATACTTGAAATACAATTTGTGTGAATTTATAAAATACTCAAGTAGGAAAACAGTGGTATTGCTTTTAATAGAAAGATACTAAACGAATTTATAATCAATGTAATTTAAAAATAATGTAATTTTTACAAATTAAATTTTAAATCAATGTTATTTAAAATCAATGTGCTAAAAAATAATTCAAAATCAATGTAATTTAAATATTAAATTAGATATGTTCATCAAAATTGTTATTCTTAATATTTATCTGAGTAGACACACAAAATTTAGTAAATACCCTTTTGTGATGGAAAATGAAGTTAAGAAAAGTAAGTTAGGTTTTTTTTTGCTTTTTTTTTTTTTCGCTTTAGAAAGACAAAACTATATAAAAGTGGACTTTCCCTCATGCTGAATTATAGCATGTGCGTCCAGCGTACAAATTTAAAATTAGAAAGTGCTTGTAAACATCATGTTTAAGATACCACGACCAAGAAGAATTGGATATGTAGAGAGTTACAATCTTTCAAAGTGGAAGTGATATGTAAAGAGTTACAATCTTTTAAAGTAGTCAGAATTGGATATGTAGAGAGTTACAATCTTTCAAAGTGATCAGATTTGGATATGTAAAGAATTACAATCTTTGAAAGTTGTTCAAAGTGGATATATGAAGAGTTACAATCTTTCAAAGTGGTCAAAAGTGGATAATTATGTTGAGAGTTACAATCTTTCAACTTGTGGATAATAAAGAGTTACAATCATTAAAAGTGGTCGGAAGTAGATATGTAAAGTGATATGTAAAGAGTAACAATCTTTCACAGTGTTTGGAAGAGGATATGTAGAGAGCTACAATCTTTCCAAATGGTGAGAAGCCTGTATGTAAATTGTTACAATTTATCAAAGTGATTAGAAGTGGATACATAAACAGCTACAATATTTTTAAAATGGTTGGAATTGGTTACGTAAAGAGTTACAATCTTTTAAAGTGGTTGGAATTGGACATGTAGAGAGTCACAATTTGTCAAAATTGGATATGTAAAGAAAAGTAGTCAGAATTGGAAAAGTAAAATAGTTACAATCTTTTTAAAGTGGTAAGAATTGGATACATAGAGAGTTAGGCCTACAACATTTTCAAAGTGGATATGTAAAGAGTTATAATCTTTCAAAGTTGTTCAAAGTGGATATATGAAGAGTTACAATCTTTCAAAGTGGTCAAAAGTGGATATGTAGAGAGTGACAATATTTTTAAGTGGATATGTAGAGAGTTAAAATTTTTTGAAGTGGATATGCAGATAGTTACAATCTTCAAAGTGGTTGGAAGTGGATATGTAAAGAGTTACAATCTTTCAAAGTACTCAGAATTGGATATGTAGAGAGTAAAAATCTTTTAAAGTGGTCACAATCGGATACGTAAAGAGTAACAATAAAGTGTTGGAATTGGAGATGTAGAGAGTTACAATCGGTCAAAATTGGATAATATTATGTACAGAGTTACAATTACTAAAAGTGGTCAGATTTGGATATGTAGAGAGTCACAATCATTCAAATGATCAGAATTGGATATGTATAGAATTACAATCTTTGAAAGTTGTTTGAATCGGATAGATAGACAATTACAATCTCTCAAAGTGCCAAAAGTGGATATATATAGGTAGAGAGTTGCAATCTTTGAAACTGGTTAGAAGTGGATATGTAGAGAGTTACAATCTTTCAAAGCGGTTGGAAGCAGATTTGCAAAGAAATACAATATTTTGAAGTGGTTTGAAGAGGACATAAAATTTTATCAGAAGTGGATATGTAAAGTGTTATCTTTGAAAGTGGCTATAATATATGACAGAGTATTTTCATCATCATTAGAACATGGAAGGACCTGTATGAAAAAGAAAACCAGTTTTAGAAATTTAGTTAAAACTGTTACTATCTATGTACAGTGATGCTATTAATTAGAGCCAAGGCTGGAAAATCCGCTGGTAAATCCGTTCACACTCCAAAAACCAAAGCTCTAATTAGAAACCTGTTTAGGTATCTGAGTTTGTCCCATATTTTGTCCACTTTCTGATTTATTAAAACACCATGAGTCATATCTTGAAAAACCAATGACACTAGCACTATAGGAAACCATTATTGGTTCTATACCACTTGGAAAGGGTCAACTGAGGATACAATGTATTTATATTTATCTCACTGTAGATCATTTTATTCTGGTAATTTCTGTAAGAGGAATTAAAAAATTTAACTCTTTTTTTTTATAGTCTTTGAATAGTATGATTAGATAACTAAAAAAATCAATGTTGATTTTCCAGTCATATGTTGGTATTTCGTTAGACATTCTAACAAAATATTTTGTAGAGAAAATTTTTTTTAAACTGTAAATAGTTGCAGGTTTTCAGTGTAATTTGAGGTAACCTCATTAAACCTATTTAAATGCCAGCAGGCATTAAAAATAAGTATTTTGAAGACTCCATGGGCAATTTTCAGAAAAGTTACTCAGGTGATACGGGTAATGAGGATTTTTTTTAACACACCAGACACCAATCTTGTGTTTCTTCAAAGGTGCCAATGCCAAATCTCGACCCTAGTGTTTCCGGCTCCTCCTTGATATGTTGGGGGAACGAGGGTAGCCAGTTTTCTATCATATAAAACAAACTGGTTCCTGCTCTAGTGAAACTCTTCCTCTTCTGGTTTCAGGCTACCCTCGCGCGTGTTAGGACCGTGTTACATGTGCAAGTCTTTCCAAAAACTGTTCTGTTCTGATTTCTCTACTAATATGCAGTGATGTAGTTGAGGCCAGGACATCCGAGGCCCAGACCTAGGCATGAGCCTATGAGACCGAGGCACAAGCCTCCCAGACTGAGGCGAGAGCCTCCGAGACCAACTTAAGTATGATTAAAATTTAATTTGAGTAAAATTAATTTCATGGACATAGTCAAACGACTTTGAATTTAGAAACTGTTTATTATGAAAACTTATGTAAATCTACAATATTCAGTAAAATATTAATATAATAACACGTAAATTGTTTTATTTGAGAAAAAGAGGGGTGTGTGTAAATTAGGCTTCACGGAGTTGATTTGGCTTGTCAGTTTAACGATGTTTTAATCCATCATACGAATGTGTTCGGCCATGTTTAAATCAAGATGTGGAACTAAGAGGCGTCTCTCATCACTGAATCTTAAAACTGAAGATATAGTGAAAAAACCAGTTACTCCTTTTTATAAGTTAACACTGGTTAATTCATTGCAACATTTCAAAACACGACAAGACATACATGTAAGACAGTGCTTCCTGTAAGTAACGGAATCAGGTAATTTTTTTGCAATTGGGTCAATGCTAAATGTCCTCTTCAAAAATGCTTATGTAATCACGAATTCTCATCCAATGAGATAAAAACATAATTGGGTCACAAAAGACAGTATTTTAGGTATGCAGAATACAAATGGCTGCCAATTTTTTTTTTTGCACTCAAAGTTATGAATGAGTCTTTGGTACGTAAGTGAAATCCATGGTTAATGAAATTTCAATGGGGAGGGAGGATTACTTATTTAGGAAAGATTTTCACCACATGTAACAGTTTGCAGAGTAAAGAAAATCATCAGCCATTTTTATCGCACATGCCTCAAATACTGTCCCTAAAGTTGATGACCCCGTATTTTTTCGTCTCAGTGGATGAGTATCCTTGTTTCCACTAGCAGTTTGGTTGAGGATGTCTAGCATTGACCCAATGGCAAAACACCATCCGTTTCACTTACAGGCGCACAGTTACAGTATGAGTTGCATGATGTTCTTATGACATTTTTTGTTGCAAATATTTCATATTTTTTGGTTAGTGATCATAGTGTGCATTATCTGCTTTCAATGCACTTGATAGTTTACTGGACGGATTTACTGGAATAAGATACACTACGTTGACTACCCCTAAATTGATGTTGCAGATAATCAAATACACGTTTTTTTAAATATTGATAGCACAGAATATTTTCCTTCCAACAAACTAATTTTTATTTTCGTAATCATTCCCATTGTACTAGAAATATTGTTTCAGCCAAAGTGGACGGATTTACCAACCTTGACTCTTAAGTGAAACGAGTGATGTTTCGCCATTGGTTCAATATGAATAAAAAAAATCGTTTTGAGTTTCAATACTAAATGTCCTCAACCAAACTGCTTGTACTCATTTATATACTCATTTACATTAAAACTGCCAATGACATGGTTAATGCATCAGTAAACAGAATTAGTAAGAATTATAGTAGAAGAAATCTCATACCATTAGTCTTTCGGCAGAGGTCACATCGCCCTAGGCCTACTACGAGGCGCTTTTAATTTTTTTTGTATTGATAAGACTTAAATATAATTTTTTTAATGAATTTTGAAAAAAATATGAGCCCAGTCTACTCACATGAGGTGGACATGGTTTTGGACAGACCTAAAGAAGAAAATTAAGAAATCACAAAATTAGATGTTTGAAACATTTCTTGCCCAATATATATTTTCAAGTATAAACAAGAATATAACTCACATCTGCACAAGGGGCATCGCAAACCTAAAAATGAAGAAAAAAGTCAAATCCGAATTTAAAAATGAGTCAAAGCAAGCAAGAAGTTCGGTATGTTTGTTTTTTTGTTAGGTTCCTTCCAAATAATATTAAAATGCATTAAAAAATACGTATACATTTACTTGGTTTTTTGTTAATAAAAAAGTAGTTAACATTGCCAATTTTTTCTTATTCTAATGTAATTTTCTCTCGTAAATATTATACAACAAACATTAAATGCAATAAATTGACAAGTAAAACAAGAATTTAACTCACATCTGCACAGGGGACGTCACAGACCTAATAAATATTGAAGGAAATAGGAGTTAACTTTAATTTATAAACATAATAAACCTGGTCGATTAAGTCATAAACGGAATGAAAAAGGTCAATAAAGTCATTTAGAAGCTAAATTAACAGGGTCAAAAATACAATTTTAAAAAGTGTAGTCTGTGATTAATTTTTTTGCTTTAATATAAGGCATTTCCATGTTTTTTCATGAATTGTACCATTTTAATTCATTTTCTAGTTTATTCGCTGTGAGGTGTCTAGAGCAGCCTGCAATGGCAAATTTTTTAACGCAAAATAAATGATGAAGGTGCTAAGCCACACAAATAGGTATGGTGAAAGTTCATATGCAGCAACATACACGAAGTGTGGCATATGCTATTTTGCATTAAAAACAGAACCTACCAGTTAGCCATCCCCTCCCATATACTCCAGCGGTAAAAAAAAATCTTTTTTTTAACCCAAACACAATCTCCTTGATATGTGGAAAAACAATCATTTTGTGACATTTAGAATGGTATATTTTAAACTATCTAAAATCAAGAAAGAGCTGTGTCCATTTATAAGATAGTGTCAGCCAACTACTGCAAGTAATCAGGAATATCGTATATAATATTACACTAGCGCACGTGACATGACGTCATCCCACCTCAGCTCACCTTTTCAATGTGCCTGCATTCCACCTCTGCATCTTTTCTCTGCACCTCTCATACACTTTTCCTCCTGTTTCCTCCATAACTTTCATATCACACAGCATTTTCCTACCTTTTCCCTCCAATTTCTCTCTCGATTCCTCCCTTCCCTTCCATGTTATGCATCGTAGTTCCCAGACTGCTCACGTTTTCGGGTGGCGCCACCTTCCCGATTCCCGCCAAAACGATTGAGCCACTGCACTGTCACCTAAGATCTGCTGGCCCACTACTGCCTGTACAATTACTGTCAATTACACGGCCTTTACCAGCATTTACCTTATTCCCAATGATTCCTTCACTTCCCTCCTACATGCCCACTTACACCAATAACACAACTTCATCCAATTTCACCCCTTACTATCATTATCGCTCGCTTCAGCAACATCTCAACAATTGTACTGCGACATTTCCTGGTATTCTACACAAATCTCGAGGCTACCCCCGAATTTACAGCATTCTTAATGGGTATTTTCTAGTATTATATAGTATTATTCACTGAAAAAAGTCTTTAATCACCTCTGTTTCTTCAATGCAAGTTCCATTAGGTGAACAAGTCACATAAGGGCCTGATATCCGGGTACATTTCATCTGCAAGAAAATTAGAAGGTTAAACAAACTTACCCCAAGTGAAGTTTGACTGGTAGAGAAAATGCCAACTGTCACCAATCAATACATCTCTGTATCCCCAGGATTTTTAGCGGTAACATTGAAATTGATTGAGCCATAAGTTCTTACTCAAAGAAGCTCAGATGAATTTTTTTTTTAGACACTCTCCATTGTCAAGATGCCACGACGATCGAGAGATGGCGCACATGTACTCATTGAAGTTCCATGCTACAGCGCCCTCTCTCGAAGGAACAATCTGACACCTACTGATTTGAGAAGGCATTATGGCTGGCCACTGAGTGACTTCAAGTGAAAAACCAACAGCCAATGCACGAAATAATGTTCAGTCGTCAGCTACAGTGAGTTACCAACAAAAAATACTTGTATATAACTAGTGGGAAAATTCCTGAAATTTGTTGAACAAACATGGAAAGACACACATGTAATAGCTGGAAATGCCTGGAAACTTGTCATTCCGACACAACGACAAAATCAAAGAACAGGCAAAGTTTGAATGAAATATGTGCATCACAAAGTGAGTTATGCTTGACGAAATCCTCGTCCAGCAACCATGTTGAGGACTGCAGTACCTCGTGGGCTATTGCATAGCCAGTGGGGTAAAAACCAATTAATTGATCATGAAAATGGCACCAATTCCTAGCACTCATAGGCAGTAAAATATTAAAAAATTTGATACCCTTTCGGCAATTGCTGTTTCAGTAATTTCTGACTTCTGATCCGTGGAGAAGGAAGCATGTATGGGACCGAAAAGATTTTTTGCAACTTGAGTGTAGGCCTGGAGCGCTTGAACAGTCTGGCTTGTGCAGGGTCCAATCCTACAGAAGAATTGAATCAAGAGATTATAAATTGATACAGATCTCAGTAGCAGATCTAGAGGGAGATTTAAGCTGGGCGTGTAGATTTTGATGTAAAATGAAATATTAATCAGTTAAGTAGCAAAACACACAGGAACTGGAAAAAAGGCTATGTAGTTAATCATCAGAAGAGTTGAAATAAATGCATGTCAAGTTTCATTGACCTTGCTTTACTCCTTCGTAGTTAGGCTCGGAACTTTTCAAACGACCCTCGTACAATGGGTAAATTGTGGGACATGACAACTATAATGTTTCAGCAGTATCGTAAATTGAACTTACCACGTAATTGCAACAAATTTGCAGGTTTTGACTCCGTACATAATAATGCTAGTCCTATAAAGGATAAATTGAATGCAGTTATCCATTAAAGATCGTTTCATCTCTTCAACACAGCCACAACCGGTTGCCACTAACTTCAGGCTTTCGTTATGACACCCTAAGGCTGCGATCAACCATCTAAGTGGATTGCAACTGTCGCGGATTTCCTTAATGGCTTGACAGACCTGAAACATATATGACATTTCAAGGATTGAGTTTGACGACAAAAATATTTCTTTTCAATGGACCGCCAATCTGCAAAGATCAATAAGTGAGTGTAACTCAAAAATTTCTTGATGTGTTTCTCAGAAAAACATTCTAGGTTACCCGTTTCTTGTGAAAAACTGATACATTAGGCCTACATCTTTCATTTTTTAAATTGGTTCTGTGACAAATTATTAAATTCTCCCAAAATTATCTTAACTTATAATTTTTGATGGTTCAAAATCATTAGTAAGTTAATTGGACACAGATGATTTGTACCCAATGATTATCAAATTATAAAAAAAAGTAAACTGATAAATATGGCTTACCGTAGTGGGTTTTGTGCATATGGGTGTAGGCCTACATGCAGGAACCTGAATTAAATTGGAAGATATTTAATAGACCCATTTCACTGAATGGCCTAAAGTTTCGCCTCTCATAACTTGCATGTAACTCAATCATTATTAATTTGCTTTCTGCACATTAGGGCTCGATACCGTTGCCGACATTCGATACAATACATATCATCGATACAATTGATCGATACATGATTTGTACCGTCGGTCCGCAAATTCAGGCGGATCTGCATTTTAGAGAAATCCGCTTCCCGAAAACCAAATCTTTGGCCCGGAAATTTGACCTCCCACTAGAACAAAAGTCAACATGTTGACGGTCTCGAGTTCAGTTAATTATTTTGTGGACATTTTCTCACAAATCTCAGCAATAAACGCCTGTTTTTTTTAGCTGGATATGACATAATTGAACCGAACCGAAAGTGCTTCTTTGAAATTAGTTCCAGTACAGCCGGTATTTATCGAACCGGTGAAATGCACTACTGCACATAGAAGATATATGCAGTACCCAATGATTGGGGACCGATGGTTAACTTCTTCATTGACAAAAAATGTGTTTTCTCATCTTTCTACTCAGGTCAATCCATGTGAAACTAATATCATATTATCGAGAATTACACTTGCTGAAAAAGTCAGAAGTATTAATTATGTTGATCTGTCGCAGATTTGTCCCTATGGTCAATAACTTGTCAAGTAACCAATAGGTCTGGAACCGAGGATGCAATCTGTCCTAAGTCTGATTTACTTCCTTGCCTTGAACTGTCATCTCACGGCTCTCAAAGACCTGGGAACCTCTCTACTCTTACCTACAGTGTCTGACAGACCTCAGAGCCTCACTACTCTTATCTCTAGCCTCTGACAGACATTAGAGTCTCGCTACTCTTTCCTCTAGTCTCTGACAGACTTTAGAACCTAACTACTCTTACCTCTATAGTTCCTAACAGACCTCAGAGCCTCACTACTCTCACCTCTAGTCTCTGATTGACTTTAGAACTTCACTACTCTAACCTCTATAGTTCCTGACAGACCTCAGAGCCTCACTATTCTTACCCCCCGGTCTCTGACAAACCTCAGAGCCTCACCACTCTTACCTCCAGTCCCTGACAGACGTCAAAGCCTCACTACTCTTACCTGTAGTCTCTTACAGACAACTGCATTGTCATAAGTACCTGACAGAGCTAGCTAAATCCCCAGGAGAAAATCGCTGGTAAATTCATTGGAGAAAATCCCCGGTAAATCCGAGGGAATCCACAACCTGGCACAAGAGACAATTCCAAGAAACATAGATGAACTATAAGAGAGCTGAGACTTTTCTGTATGACTAAGACCAGTTCAAGGTCCCTTTATATTTATTTGAGTTGAATCAAGAAGTAACTGATTGACACATTTACATCAATTTCAGAGTTTCAGAATAAAATTGTATGGAAGCTATCTTTTTCTGGTGTCTTCCATAAACCAATTCCTTCGACTAGTCTCGAGTTTCACCACATTCGGTGGTAGCCGTGCGATCCATGTTGGATCCTGTGATTGTAGAACATGTCTCCAGAGTACATCTGAAAAGACAGAGATGAGAAATTGAAGAGCGCAACTCGGGGAGGAAGCTTCAACTACAGGATAATATTTATTTGACATTAATGAGCAGTCTTGGCAATCTCCAGAGGATCTTTATTGCTTATGAAAACTCTTCTGCAAATGAAGAGAACCAGACAGGATCACTGGGTACGTTCGATTCACTCTACTCCAACTACTTCGGAAGTGACTTATCTACTCCAGGAAGTGACGTTTCTACTCCGAGAGTAAACTACTCCAAGCTGGTTCCAAATCGAATGAGAAGGAGTACTTAGGAACATCATTATTTGGGGGTTCCCTTCCTGTGAGGATTCCCTTGCTAATGGCAATTCAAGATGCCATGTGGCATTTTCAATTGATTGCCGTAATTGAATCAATTGAATTGCAGCAATCCACATCAAAACAAAGCAATCAGCCACCAAATCAAAGGTGCTAAAGTGTCAGCTATTTATGTAATCAATGCCACGTCATGGGATATCCCAATTTCTTGGAGTACTTCCGATCCACTCCAAATTGCTCTGATCTACTCCCGGGAAATGCAAAACGAATGATCTGGAGTGAACTACTCTACTCCAAGAGCACTTTGGAGCAGCGAAACGAATGTAGCCATTTACTCAAAGAAGTTAAGTGGAGAATTCAGGCAGTCATCAGCCATCGATCAGACGAGTTCTACAGAGCCTGAATATCCAAAGAGTTGAGCAGATGATATTATGAAACCATGCTGCCAGTTTGAAGACCGAGGTGATGCCATGGTAGAAAGCCAAGATTCTGCCCCTCTAGACCGGATCTTTCGTCTATCCATGGCGGAGGGCACAATCGGACATGAGCCAAGACCATTCCAACCCAACTAGCAACCAGGGCTTTGGAGTCGGGTGATAAGTGAACCAAATCCGACTCCCGACTCCTTTGGCTTTCTGAAAAGCAACTCCGACTCTGACTCCGACTCCTTGGGTCTCCTGAATTACGACTCCGACTCCCGACTCCACTTATCGGCATTATTGCACATAAATATTACATGGTTAACAGAGAAGAAAATGTCATGCTACAAAGTTTTCATAGGATTTTGTTCATGAATACTTGCTTAGGAAGTTTTATATAAATATTTAGGATTCATTTCACATTTTTGGAACTGTGTTTTTGTAAATTATATTAATTATTTTAGGAGTCACCACTTGAATTTTCGACTCCGACTCCACCTGAAAATCAAAGTTCGACTCCAACTCCGATTCAATCCAAAAACATCCGACTCCACGACTCCGAGTCCCGACTCCAAAGCCCTGCTAGCAACAATGGACTGATGATGCCCAGTACCCAAGTGGCAAAGGCCACATGAGAGATCGTGACTTCAACAAAATTCTCTATCCTTGGGGGAGAGACAATTCCTACTATGGGGGATCTTACCGAAATTCTGGAAGCTCAAGATTCAAGTTAATTTTGCAGCGATATGATGGTCACAGACTCACAGTAGATGGAGAACTTTCATCAGACAGTTCAAGGTGATCACCGAAGATTGGCCCTCAGATGCCAAACTGTATCACATTTTGACCTGCCTCACGGGAGATGCAGCTGACTTCGCTTTTGAGTCAAGTACAAAGATGCCTTCAGTCTCCATGGTGAAGTTAGAAACAATGATCTCACTATGGATTTAAATGAAACTGACAAGTCCAGCTTCTACATCAGGCCATTCACTGTTTCGCCAAGTGAGAAGCCAGTCATCAACCGTGAACTTGACAAACAAAGTCTTGTCAAAATGAACGTTCTTGCTGAAGGCAGCTCACAATACAGCTGCTATTACAGCAGCCCTGTTATGCTCATCAAGAAGGACAGCAATTCTCTCAGTGTTGTCAGTTATTTTAACCAGAAGTTGGCAAGAAAATGCTACCTTTTCCTCTTCTCAGACCATTGGCCATTCACAACCAGGCGTGATTTCTGTGATGGATCTCAAGGAAGCATATCACAGCCTTTCTTTGTATCTTCAAGCATCATCTTACAGTGGTATTTTCCTATTTTGGGGGTAGAAGCTGTGTATATGTGTATACAAGAAAATGCCCATGGGACTTTCAACTAGCCCAGCTGTATTTCAGAATCACATCAACAAAATTCTGAAAAAATATTAAGCTACAGTATTTTGTGTTGCATTCATGTATGATCTCATTTTCTTTTCTACTGATGTAAAGCAACCTTTTCAGCATGGGGAAATAAATTTGAAACAATTTTGAAAAATATACAAGATAATGGACTCAAGCTCTCTCCTGCAAAAGCAAAGCTGTTCAGGAATTAAGTTACTTCCATGGGTCACAAGATACTCATTTGTGATGGTCAACCACGTAATGTATCGAAACCATTCACAAGAAGCCTGTTCCTGACACCAAAAGAAAGCTGAAATCCTTTATAGGGTAAGTAGCTTATCTGTCAATGTATATGCCTCAACTTTGAATTGTTAGCCAAACCTCCAGTACCCAAACTATCTATCACCTTCGATACAACAACATTAGAATATTAATATCAGAATGGCAGTCCCCATCAGAACAAGATCAAGGGAAGAAGTGTGATTTCAGGACAATTGCACTGAAAAAAAAAAGATTTGACAGACCCCAGAGCCTCACTATCAATGTACCTCTTGTCTCTGAGAGAAACCAGAGCCTCGCTACTCTTGCCCCTTGCCTCAAAAAGACCTGTAAACCTCAATACTCTAACCTCTAGTCTCTGACAGACGTCAGAGCCTCACCACCCCTACCTCTAGTCTCTGATAGACCTCAGAGCCTCACTACCCTTACCCATTGCTTCTCACAGACCTGAGTAGCCCCACTACTCGAACCTCTAGTCTCTGACAGATATCAGAGTCCCATTTCTCTTACCTCTTGCCTCCCATAGACATGAGAACCTCACTATACTTACCCTAGTCTCTGACTGACCTCAGAGCCTCACTACTCTTGTCCCAGGTTGCCTCTCACCGACCTGTGAAATTCAATACACTGTACTCTAGACTCTGGTCGCTGACCACACTCAGAGCCTCACCACCCCTACCTCTAGTCTCTGACAGATACCAGAGTCTCATTTCTTTTATTTCTTGCCTCTCATAGACCTGAGAAGCGCAATACTCTAACCTCTTGTCTCTGACAGACCTGAGAACCTCAATACTCTAACCTCTAGTCTCTGACAGACCTCAGAGCCTCACCACTCCTACCACTAGTCTCTGATAGATATCAGAGCCTTGCTTCTCTTACCCCTTGCCTCTCACAGACCTGTGAACCTCAAAACTCTTACCTCTAATCTCTGAAAGGTCTCAAAGCCTCACTGCTCTTGCCCCTTGCCTCAAAAAGACCTCTGAACCTCAATACTCTAGCCTCTAGTCTCTGACAGATATCAGAGCCTCACCACTCCTACCTCTAGTCTCCGACAGACCTCAGAGCCTCACTACTCTTGCCCCTTGCCTCTCACAGACCTCAGAACCTCAATACTCTAACCTCTAGTCTCTGACAGACGTCAGAGCCTCACCACTCCTACCTCTATTGTCAGACAGATATCAGAGCCTTGCTTCCCTTATCTCTTGCCTCTCACAGACCTGAGAACCTCACTACTCTTACCTCTAGTCTCTGACAGATCTCAGTCATAGTGCCCCACTACTCTTATATATTGCCTCTCATAGACCTGGGAAGCAATACTCTAACCTCTTGTCTCTGAAAGACCTCAGAGCCTCACTACTCTTACCTCTTGCCTCTCACAGACCTGAGAACCTCACTACTGTTACGTCTAGTCTCTGACTGACCTAGTCACAGTGGCTCACTGCTCTTACCTCTTGCCTCTCAAATACTTGAGAACCTCAATACTCTGGTCTAAGTCCAATATCCAGACCAAATAGTTCTTCCAGGGTGTTATAAAAAGTGTGTTGTTTGGTTGTTTGGCACCAAGGCTCTTACTGGAATTACTTATTTGGATATTGGACTTAAGCCAATACTCTTACCTCTAGTCTCTTACAGAACTCAGAGCCTCACTACTCTTACCTCTTGCCTCTCAAAGAATTGAGAGACACACTCTAGGCTTAACATTTTGCCTGATTTATGAAAATAATTTGCACAGAAAGCACCTGACATTCTTGTCTTTTTGTACACAAGCTATCTGCGAAAGATTTGGTTATACCTCCTCGCCTACCGGTTAAATCTAAATATGCATTGTACAACAGGGAGACCTCAGGCTTTTGTGAATATACTGCCTTCCTATTGTTCAATTAACAGAAGTGCTATTTTAAAATTTATTAGCAACCAGTTTGTCGAGATGGGTTTTTTAATAAAAATAAATTGTGACAAACATAATCACCATTAATTTTGTGACTTGCTCCACCAAAATCAGTTCAATGTAGACAAATTACATTTTCAAGAAAAATGTCACATTTTGAAGTGTTATAGATGTTAGTACCATGTTTTTGCAAGAGTGATTTTCTTTGAATATTAAAACAATTTTAGCAAATATTGATTTTAGCTTGCTTTAACAGGGTGTCATTCTTGTCTTTTACCAGTATAGGCAGAAAATTCACAAGTAATTTCCTCTAATAATGGTGTTTTTATTGGTAATGTTTAAGGTGACATATCTTTTAATAGAATTGAGACATCAAAACATATGAAGCATCATTTTGAAGCCCAAAGAATAGAGTTATTTTCACAATTAAATATCTTGAGGTAGACTTTGAACTCATTTTGGTCGAGCAGTTCACATTTTACATCAAAAGTTTTTGTCAGTGAGTACTTAGAACTTACCTTTGGCTTGGTGCATGTAACCGGCGTGTGTTTGTCAGGCTGGTCGTGATGCGAATGATGAGTATGATTGTGAATAGACTTGAGATGAGCGGGAGAGCCATGTGGTGGATGATCATGATGAATGTGATTATAACTATGACCATGACCATGACTAGGGTGGGCATGGCCGACATGAACGTGAGCAGGTTTGACGGGGACGCAAGTATTGTAATCGTGGCTGTGAGTACGGTTTCCATGCTCATCGATATGAACGTGGCCATGTGAGGGTAGGAAGGTAGTAGTGTGGACGTGATCGTGAGTAGGATGAGCATGCGTGGTATGGGCGTGTCCATGGTTGGTATGAGCTGGTTCAATGTGAATATGGTTAGCATGAGCAGGCGTGGTATGGGCATGGCCATGGTGGGTATGAGCTGGTTCAATGTGAATGTGATTACCATGGGCATGTGCAGTATGGCCATGTCCAGGTTTGACATGAATGTGAGTGTGGGCGTGATCGTGACTAGGGTGGGCATGACTGTGAGTAGGGTGTGAGGGTTTGTGAACTTGGTGACCATGACCTGGCACAATGTGAGTGTTGTGAGTGGCGTGAGTGTGACTATGGGCATGATCGTGACCGTGACCATGCGTGTGTGTGGGATGGACGTGTTCGTGAAGACTGGGACGGGAGATGTGGCTGTGAGGATGTGAGTAGCCTTCATGAGCAACGGTGGGGTGTATGACAGTAGCGTGGCTGTGATTGTGAGGATAATGGTGTTCGTGGGTCGGGTGCTCGTGCCTGCCCGTGCAATGGGAATCAAATAACAACTTGTGACCGTGCTCGTCTAATTGGTCCGAACAAGCTCTTCGGTGAGTTGGGTGTTTCTTCGGCGTGCAAGATAATGCTCGTGACAGTCTATTCTTGAAATCGCAAGTCTGACTTGGTAGCAAACAGTTCTCCCGTATAGGTCTTGGACATGGAGTTTCAATTTGTCGTGAGCAAATTGCTTCATCACCGAGCTGTGAAATTCAGAAAAAGCAAAATAAATACTTGGCATCTAAATAAACACTAAGAAAACAGACTATGGTAACAACGAAAAGAATAGCCTCATTCTGTGGATGGTCTATCCTGGGATAGAATGTAGTGACTCAAAGAATGCATCTGCTCTTAACAGCAGGGACGCAATTTTCATGGATAATGGGGACACGCAAGTAGCACAACCAAAAGCAGCTATAGTAGCTGGGAGGTAGGGCGACTCCCAATTACTTTCCGGGAGAATTAAAGCTTTCACGACGAAAAAGTGGGGGGGGGGGTACTTTTCATACTACTATTATATATATCCCCCAGGCGGGGGGAGAGTCCCCCATTTGTGAAAAAGTAGGGGAGGGGGATCCCCCTGTCCAACGCATAATTGCGCCCCTGCTTTGCAAGTAAGTATATATCCTTAATCTCTAAATGGATTTAAAATCTTGTGATGACCGAGGTGAAAATTGTTTAATCATTTAGTAGGCCTACATCACCTGTTCTGTTAGAATTTTGTACAAACGATAGAATGAAACAATTGCAATCACCTTCATTCGAAGAGCGCACTCGTTTAGGTCTTCTCTGCATCCTGTTTCGATGTGCATCATGAACGGTCGAAAGAATTCTGCCACGCTCCCACCAAGCAGCCCAAAGCGAGCCAGTCTTGCGGCACTGATGGCTTTACCCACCCTACAAAACAAAAATGATTATGTAGAGTTAATTTGTAAATTTCATGGTTCAAGATCCAGAAGAATTTAGAAGAATGGCATACAATCAAGAAACTTGGAGGACTGGAGAAGCAGCCCCGGGAAGCAGCTATATGTGATGATAAGCAGCGGAACTCCCAAAATGCAAATGCAAAAATAAGAGCTTCAAGCCCAGTATAATAAGTACAGTCAGACTAACAATCATTCAGACACTTGCTGTTTTCTTTTTATTTGAAGCAGTTAAAAAGTAAGTGGTGAAACATGCAATCGAAATCATACTTGGTATTTTAAAAATGTTACCCGTCCAAAACAAATTTCTTGCAAATTGACACAAAACCTGATGAAAAGAGCCACTTTAGTTGATTTCAGGAACCAAAAAATATTCAGACGCTTGCACAAAGTTGTGGAAAGTGAACTATTTACTAGTAAGTCAATCAGCAGGGGACTTCGGACTCGTGTTAATTCAGAGCAGACCTGACACTCATGATGTTCATTGTTCATAGCTGTGAACTACACTGTCATGGGGTTTTATTCACGAAGATCCCATGCGCTTGGTACTGGTAAGATAATATACTAAGAGAAGGTGATACGTGCTTCACAGAATTCTCATTTTGTACATTAGCTGCTTCCTGTTTAAATTTTACTGCTCTGTGATTGGTACAGGCTTCACACCAGGTGACGTCATGACTGTCGTCACCGTAGCAACCTATGACAGTTTGATCCTGACTCGTCCCTGTCCACATATCAGCGGACAAGCATGTAGTACGTGACGTCACAGAGCAATTGTGAATGAGCGGATGTTGATTGCATTGTTCTCTCGACCAATCAAATCACAGAAAGCGGTACTAGCTACCTAAGGTCATGAAATGCCGTGGATCCCAGATTGGTTTGATCTGTGATGTCACAGGACAAGTTGTCCAGAATGCATTGCAGCAGGAAGACATCCTTTCACAGAAAACACACTTCTGAGCGTTGCATCTCCTCCGTGGTTTTATTATAGCGTGGAATGATGTTTTCAAAGTTGTGTGGCATAGTAAAAGCTGTCAATATGAATATAAAAACACTTCAGATTATTTGCTGTGATTGTTTTTTGTCTCATGGCATTGAAAAAAAAAACAGAATTTGATTTGTAGTTGTTTAGAGGCTCTGAATTAAAAATGTCTAAAATTTGATGGGTCAGAAGAAAACATACACTTGGAATTTTCTACAATATGTTGTAAAATAAGCATTGGAAAACCAACTAAACAATGAAAAGTGATACCTCAATTCCTTCATATCAATATTGACAGATTATACGATGCCACACAACTTCGAACACATCACCGTGTGCTGTATTTTTACATTTGACCTCGACTGTATATTGTACTGGAGCATTTTTAAAACCAAAATAACCAAACTGATGATGGTCATCAATCTCTAACATAACATTTTTGAAAACAAGTCTGGCATGACTCATCTTTTGGTTATTATCAACTGTATTGATGGAATTTTTCTGAAGGACTGGACTTATCAAACCTTTATCACCTGGTTGGCTGGGAATATCACTGTTTACAGTCAAAATATCAGGGCCTATGATATTGTAAAAAATACCACCCTCCAAGGGTGATATTTTTCAAAAATGGTTATGACATCACCAGCATTACAGCTGCCTGATGACGTCACAAACCAAACTATGGCAGAAACAATGGGATCGTGACGTCATATCCATTGTTGCTGCATGGTGACGTCACATTTTTGTAATGGCAGAAAATAGTCTCTCTTTATAACTAAAAAATATGAGGTAAAACCAGGTGATAAAAACAAAAACAACCACGCGTCAGGGCACTTCGTACAATATCACTCGCTGTTGTGTGAATTAATATCGGTATCGAGTGATATTAATTCACACAACAGCTCGTGATATTGTTACTCAGTGACCCTGACTTGGGTTGTTTTGTTATAATAGCTCATTGTTCGGGCCACTCACCAAACAAAATTGTTAAAAATACTGATAATAAGGAAATAACAGTACTTGGTGCATACTTTAGAAATTCTCAAACAATTCTGTCATTTCCACTTGTTATATAATATCGCTTTGGTTATGGATGCACCGATACGGCGTTATCACTTGTACACTTCCGATACAATACCGATCCTGGTATTAGTTGCCGATACCACCGATATCCGACACCATTCCGATACCATTGGTTAAATGTAGAGCAGTGCTACCGATCCGATCAGATACTAAAAAGATTGGTGATGCAGTGTAGGGCGACTCCTTGCTATTCTCAGGGAGAATTTCATTCTCCTTGCATAAATTAAAAAAAGTCATGGTTCATGTGAACCAGAACCGCGATATGTTCTGGAAAGGACGGAAGAACGTCACAGAAGAAGACCATTTAGGGTTGCCATGGTGATGCCACCTTGTGGTTATCAAGGTACTAGTGATAGGTGGCGTCGCCATGGTAACCCAGTGACTTGAAGATGGCGGCAAGGATCCGAAAAAGGTGTCTGCAAAAGTAGCTTTTGAAATTGCTGCACTTCACAGCCAAAAAATATTTGGCTGATTTTTAATTTTTTTTGCACCTTGCATGGGCCCCCTGACTGCTTGGGCACGTGGCAGCTGCCACTCTGCAACATAGGCCAGTCCGCCACAGAGTGAAAACAATTGTGTTTCCAAGGTTAATTTTGGGGCTGCCGCCCCAAAACCCCCACCACATTACTTTTTTATCAACTATTTTAGACAAAGCACAACAAGTTCAATCAAAGAAAATATAACACCATATTTGGTTAAATAAAGAAATTAAAAAAAGTTACTGTTGATATATTAGCAACTTTTTGCGCCACGAAAATAATCTATTGTCAAGCGCTGATAGCGTCAAATAACAATTTACTTGAATTGGTGTTTTTTTTTTCTGCACAAGCAGGAATGAAAAATTGCTTGTGGACAACTGTTTATGTGCAGATCAGGGAAGTTCAAATGCCTATTCTGTAAAAACCACACGCTAATATTAGGCAAATGATTGCGCACTATGAGCCAGACCATTCATTCCACATGAATCAACCAAAAAAGTGTCAAAAATCTATGCTCCGTTTTCTGGGGAGAGCTTGCGCAGCTTGAAATTCTTAGCCATATATACAGGCCTATTGCAGGCCAGAAAAGGGGGCTCAAGTCCAATATCTGTTTAAGTAGTTCCAGTGAGACTCTTTACTCTCTAAAATCATTGCGTCACAACCGTTGTCATGGCGTCACATGGCCGCCCCAACACCCCCGCTCATTGGCTGAAACGTTTGTTATGATGACGTCACAACCAAACAACACACTTCTTATTACACCCTGGAACTATTTGGTCCTTACATTGGACTTGAACCGAAAAAGGAAACAAAACTTGAAGTCTTGATCAAATTATAATTCCGATGTTATCAAAAGTAAATAAATAGTTAAAGGTGCACTCACCAGTGTACGAAGATCAGTTTCATTGTTCGGACTCCACACATGAGGACGGATAACCGGATTAGTCCGTACATAACTCTGTCGTCCCGGAGTTGGTTGACAAATGAACAAATCGTCGCATTTTGACACAGGTTTTTACTCAGTAAAGTAAGAAGGTAAAAATCACAGTGGCTGTGCCCGTAAAGGATCCAGGATGTTCGCAAGACATTTTTTGTGTCTGAGCGCATGTCGTTTAGTAATTCTTGGAAGTGTACTGGGTCATCTATTTCTACGTGTGAACATGTCTCTGCAGTAAGATTAAAATATAAGTAAGTTTTAAAGTTTATAAATTCTAAAGTACATTGTCACAAAAAATTGGGAAACGATTCACTATAGCGGGCAGTCAATATGACCATATTTGGCAAGTGAAAAAAAATCGTATTTTAGTGGATAAGTAGGGGGCCGATTGGTCAATAACATTATTTCAACAAACTGTAGCATTATTTTAACAAACTGTAACAAAAAAGTGACTAAAAATTAAGTTTTTAGTGCATTTTGCTACTTTTTGCGTCACCAAATCAAGATCGTCGTCATATGTTGATTCATGATTACGTCATGTAAACATTTCTTGCCCGCTAAAGTGAATCATACCCAAAAATTTATCTACAATCAATGTGGTGCATTGTTGCTCCAAAGTGCAAAAAAGAAATAAAAATATTGGCAATTTCTGTTTTGAATTTTAATTTTAGCCAAATCTAAATAATCTATAAGTTTTAATTTAAGTAAATATTACAGGCCTAGAAGTGGTGTTATTGGATAGCGGGCTGAGAAAACGACCATATTTGGAGAACAATGGATTCGTGACGTCATGTCTAATGTTGTAACCAGGCAAGAAATGTTTACTATAACAAAACAACCCAAGTCAGGGTCACTGAGTAAAAATATCACGAGCTGTTGTGTGAATTAATATCACTCGATCCCGAAGGGCTAGAGTGATATTAAATCACACAACAGTGAGTGATATTGTACGAAGTGCCCTGACACGTTGTTGTTTTGTTTTGATCACCTGGTTTTACCTCAAATTTTTAGCTTTAAAGAGAGACTATTTTCTGCCATCACAAAAATGTGATGTCACCATGGATCCACAAATTGTTATAGTAACCAGGCAGGAAATGTTGACATGACGCAATCAAAATGTGAAGCAAAAAACACTAAAAACATAAGTTTTTAAGACAATTCTTTAAAATTTCTAGTGAAATGATGGCATGGATACCAATAGGCGGGAGTTAACCATGAAAAAACAATCTTTGGAAAAAATTCACTTTAGTGGGCCATAAAAATCATATTTGGCAACTGAAAAAGATTGTTTTTTCATGGTTAAATCCAGCCAATTGGTATCCATGGCATCATTTCACCAATCTTTAAAATTGTCTAACTAGTGTTGTGTAGATTGCGTCATCTAAAATGATCTAAACATTTCTTGCATGGGCCATTGTTTTCCCAATATGGTCATTTTCACGGCCCACTAAGGTGAATCATACCCCAACCTTTTTCAGTTGCCGAATATGGTCATATTGATGGCCCGCTAAAGTGAATATTTTCAGAATTATTATCATGACAACCAATTATTTTCGTGATGCAAAAAGTCAGAAACTATAAAAAAACAAGTTTTAGTTATGTAGTGACTAAATTGTATTATATAAAGTGCATTTGGCAGGGGTTTGGGGGCGGCAGCCCCCAAATTAACCATGGAAACAAAACTTTTTGCACTTGCCAAATATGGTCATTTTCACGGCCCGCTATAGTGAATTTTTTCCTGAAGAAGTAACCTACCTCTCTCAATTCAGAAATTATAAATGTCCTGAACTTAATAGACAAGTGTTAACAAGAATGATGACAGCCAAAGTTGCCCATTTATATTTATTCTTATAATTTTACATTAGTAAATAACACTGGGATCGCAAGAATAAGGCCAGACTTTTAAAATTTTTAGCTTCTCGGATCGACTGACTCAACAGATTTTCTGCCTATGAAAGAAAAATTGAGCATACCCAAAATTTTTATCAAATTGACATCATAAAAAAATTAGATTTCACCTTTTTTCTTATCCTACCGACCTACCCTAGAAAAAGTGCCTTGAGAATATCCGAGAAGCTAAAGATCAATTATGTCTGGCCTAAACTACTCACGTGGTCTGTGACAATGAGCATCATACATCTGTGGGCAAGGCATTTTATTCTTGCCCAAATAGATGATGGTGCATTGGTGGTTTTGCTTGCTATAGATCCTGGATCAAGAGTTTCTTTAAATTTACCTGTGATGTCACGACTCTTTTTGCCACCAGGTGGCACGTGACTGACCTGACATCTAGCTTATTCTTCTTCTGTTACGCTCTTCCATCTTTCGACATAGCGCGGCGCACCACAACCTGACAAATACTTCTATTTTTAGCTAACTGTTCATGATCAAAACATTCATATGTGTAATTATTCCTACCATTACCATTTACAACTGTTACATTTATACTTAGCCTATCAAGATCTCTGTTCACTAATTTCAGCCAGGTCTGTTTCTGCCATATTTTCTCGCTTCCCTTAGCGCTCCCTCAGCTGGGGTTTCTTCCGCTACTCTCAATAAATGTCCATACCACTGCGTAATCTTCTTTATTTTAAAACACTCTTACTCCATGGATTTAACTTGGTTCTTCTGTATAATTCTTCTTTTGATATCCTATCTCGCCATGTTATTTCTAAGATCTTTCGCAGCATTTTTCTTTGAAATACGTCAATGTCATTCTCTATTTCTTTAGTCACTGTCCATAACTCGCAGTTGTATAAAAATATACTTTCAACGTGACTAAGGAAAAGTCTGATCTTAACCTTTTTCGACACTTTCTCTTGCTTTCCAAGATTTTCTTCAATTGGTTATAAGCAGCTATGGCTAAAATTTTTCTTCTGTTAATGTCATTTCTTGTGTCTAGAAGGCTTCTTAAATATTTACATTTTTTCCAGCTTTCATATTCTTCTGTTTTACCATCATTCACTTGTAAATTTTTATTTATCTTCAATTCTTTCTTTATCATTGGTAATCCATGCTGTATCATCTGCGTATTGTTGATCAATCATCAATAATCTAATGCTGTATTTTGTATATCTGTGATCTTCAATGTGAGGTGGTATCATGATTCCTTGCGTTGATTTCAGAGCTTTGGCTAAATAAATAATGAAAAAGATAGGACTCAGACAATCTCCCTGTGGTACTCCCACATTTGTGTCAATCTCTTCTCCTAAAATTTTCCCTATTCTGACTCTCAGCTTGACGTCTTCAATAAAAATCTTTATCATGTGCAATTCATCTTCATTTAGTATTTCTTTCAAAGTTTTCATCAGTTCAGTTCTCCTTACTGTATCGAATGCCTTTGACATGTCCAACATAAGTAGAATACGAGGGGTTTTCCAGAAGTTCAGTCCAACTTGCCATAACTTATGCAATATTTAATACAGAAACATAATATTTGTGTCAGATAATATTGAAGTAATTTGCAAATGATCCTGAAAAAATCAGATCTTAGAAACAAAAACAAATGGTTAATTTGTTGCCATGGAAACCAAAAGTCATGAAATGCGGCCCAGGGCACTATTAGGGACACATATTCATTATACACTGTATCTTGTCAAAAAATGTAATTTTTACCAGGTTTACAGGACAAGAAACATATTAAAAATAATCCCTAACATTTCATAAATTCTTGTAATAATGAACTTGACACTGAGTACATTTCCTATAATCTTATATCCCTTAAAAAATCAATGCCTCATAGTCCTTATATTAAGATCACAGTTGGTGTTTCGCAGACTTTTTGTTCTTTACGATGGGTTTTTCTATAAGTTCTGTCCAGCCTGTCACAACTTTTGCTAGATTTTAAATATAAAAATGATATTTGGGTCAGTTGATATTGAGATAATTTGCAAATGATCCCCAAAAAATCAGATCATAGAAGTAAAAATAAATTGTTGATTTGTTGCTATGGAAACCAAAAGTCATGAAATGCGACCGAGAGCTTGTTAACAGACACATACTTGACATATCATGTAAAATATGTAATTATTACAAGAGATATAGAAAAGAATTTTTTCAAAACATTCATAGTCATTTCACAACTTCCAAAAATAATGACTGGGACCTTTTAAATACGTTTTCTCATACTTTCTATCCATTTCTAAGTATGATACCTCAGTCTTCATGTTAAGGTCAGTTTTTGCATTTCCCAGTCTTCTTTTCTTAGGTTTTCCATTGTGTCTTCTCTTCATTCAGAAGAAGTTTGTACAATTTTTAATTGGTTCTGTCACTCATACTGTCTTCCTTGTATAAAGGTTCTTACACTCTCTGCTAGTTTTATCCAATTAAAAAGAAAAAAATGTAACAGGTACACATGATGTCATCCATATCCAAAAAATTGCTCATCTCGTAAAAAACTGATATACTGCATGAGTGATGGTAAAGTAACTGAGATGTAACAAAAATACCAGTTTCCATTGTTATTAATGATTTAACAATTAACTGATTATATTTCATGAAAAAAATTAAGAATATACTTCAAGTTAATAGGGTATATCAAGGCGCAGATTATGCAAGCAGGTGTTCAGTTCGTTTTAAGTGAGATCTACAAAGTCTGGGCCGCATTTCATGACTTCTGGTTTCCATGGCAACAGATTAAGCATTTATTTTTAATTTTATGATCTGATTTTTTAGGAGTTATTTGCAAATTACGTCAACATTATCTGACCCAAATATCATGTTTCTACATCAAATCTAGCAAAAGTTATGACTAGTTGGACAGAACTTATAGAAAACCCCTCGTAATTGAATAATCTTGCGATGTTATCGCCTTTTCTGCTAGTATTTTGAAACTGAAAACTAGTTCTGTGGTACTTCGTCCTTTCTGGTAAGCTGCCTGTGTTGACGGTATTTTCTCTAGAAACTTGTTTAGACATCTCTTCAACATACATATCACCAGAATTTTCCTCAGTATTGTTAATAAGATGATTGGCCTAAGATTCCATGGGGGACCTGCCTTTTTCCCTGGTTTTTGTAGTGGAACGAGAACACCTTCTTTTAATTCTTTTGATAACATTCCTGTTGTTGCAGCATGATTGTATATCTCAGCTATATAGATCTCTTCATATTTTTCTTCTGGACTGTATTTAATTAATTCTCCATAAATTTCATCTATCCCAGCAATTTTCCCATCTTTTAGTCTTTTAACAGCTTCCTTGATTTCTTCTTTACTAAATTTTATGGCCATCTCTTTAGGATTAATATTTTCTATCTCTTCTTCCATATCTTTGGTAAACATCTCTTGGTAAAAACTTGTAACAATTCTTGTTTGTTCTACCTCATCTGTTGTTTTTCCATTTTCTCCATCCACCAATATTTTCTTTTTCTCTTTAATTCTTTGCAGATCTTTGACTACTTTGAACATTCTCCTTGAATCACTTTTTGAGTCTTCTACAGCTTCTACCATTTCCAAGATTTTCTTTTCCTCTTCTTCTTCAAGTTTCTTATGAATTTCTTTCATAACGTTGTTTCTTTCTTTTCGTAGCTCTTCTTTCTTTTCTTTACTTTTACTTGAATTCATATTATCTCTTATCTTCATCTGTCTTTCTGACAGTTTTTTAATTTCTTCATTTTCACTTTTTTTACTTTTGTCTTTTCTTCCGACAACCTCTTCTGCGGCTTTGGTACAGATCTTGACAATTTTCGTCCATTTTTCTTGACCTGATTCTGATGTCTGTATCTCTCATTTTTTATCCTGTCTTGATATTTTCTTTTTTCCTTCTTCTCTTAATTCTTCTAACTTCAATTTCGAATTATTTCTTTGAGGCTTCATCTTGTACCATTCTAGGTTGAATTTCGCTTTTACCAGTCTGTGATCTGTGTAAGTTGCTATACCACTATACGATCTTGAATCTTCAACAAATCTTTTCTGATCTACTCTTGTCATGATGTAATAGATTTGATTTCTGTAAGGATTTCTTCTAACTTCTCCATTCTTATTAGATTAGATTAGATTATTTATTTTTTCAAACACAATGTACATACATATATATATTATCCGTGAGTATCACATAAATAGTGTGTTTGAAGTGGATGCATGCAAGTTTGAATAACTGTTACAGGCATAGCCTGGCATGCACCCACATTTAAACAAAACAAGAACAACACAAAAAACAAATAATTAAAAAAAGAAAGGAACAGAAAAAAAGTACTTGTAATCATACAACAGTCACTTCGTGATATGAAATTAGCCAGAAGTAAGATTGATTTTTAGAAGAGTCAGCACACACAAACAAACATAATTTCACATACATATAATCTATAAATAAGATAAATAAATATAATTTACTGCCAGATGTCAGTAATCAATTAGTTTCTCTTTTGTAACACCTTTTATAATTGACCCAACCCTTGTTTTATTTTTCAAATTTTCAGGCAGACTTATCCAATAACCAGGTGCCCGTCCAAGAAAACTTTGATTGTATTGGAAGGTAGTGTGGTGTGGTGCCCTTAAACTATTTCTATGTCTTGTGAGATAATCATGATTACTTAGGTTAAACAAATTGGTAATACGTATTGGTAATTTATCTTGTGAATATCTAAACGAGATTTTTAACAATGCCAGCTTAACTTGATCTTTAATTTTTAAAATGCATGTTTTTTTATAAAGTTTACTTAGGTTCGTCCTTCTTCCAACATTAAAAATTATCCTTATTGAGTTATTCTGTTGCACTGTAAGTTTCTTAATATCACTCTCTTTAATCATTGGCCCCCAGACACTCAAAGCATAATTTATGTGGCTTTGCACATTAGCATGGTAAACCATTAATTTAGATTTCATTGGTAGCACATTTTTGACCATTTTCAGACTATAGTTTCCAGCTATCATTTTCGTCATAACATTTTTCACTTGGATATTCCATTCTAAATGTTCATCTATGGTCACACCTAGGAATTTGATACTATTTACCCGACTTATTTCTAATCCACTCATTTTCAAAATTCCGTACTGACCTAGTTGTTTTTTCTTTTGTCTAAACAATATGTATTTAGATTTGTCTACATTAATTGTCAAGGAATTGTTGTCAAACCACTTGCTCAAGCGAGTCAGATCATCATTTACTTTTCTATATAAGAATTTCAAGTTGTTACCGCTGGCAAACACAGTCGTATCATCAGCAAAAACAATACAATTACAAAATTTCAGACTTTTAACAAGATCATTCGAAAGAACAAGATACAACAAAGGACCCAATACTGAGCCCTGGGGCGTTCCGTAATTCATGAGATAACAACGGGAAATGGCGCTTTTGTATCTAACTTTGATTCTGCGGTTTTCTAAATAACTTTTGAACCATGCTAAGACGGTGCCTCGAATGCCATAGAATTCCAACTTTTTCAATAGTGTAGAGTGATCAATGCTATCAAATGCTTTTGACATGTCCAGGAAAAGGCCTAGAGTATAATGTCCCTTATTAAAACTTTCTAAAATGTTACCTGTCAGGTCCAGAATTGCGTCAGTAGTGCTCCTGTTCTTTTGAAAGCCATATTGACCTTCATAGATCACTTTATGCCTGAGAAAAAATTTTACTACTCTACTATGAACTATTTTCTCAAGTATTTTTGATAAGACCGGGAGTAAAGATACAGGACGATAGTTCAAAATTTCAGTTTTACTTTTCCCTTTATACAGTGGCTTCACCACTTTTCGTGTTGGTGCCTCCCATGTAGTCCTATGTGCCATTTTTTGTGGAAACTGAGTATTATTAAAAACAATGTCATTTTTCATCAACATCTCTGCTAGAATTCTTCCTGATGAATTCATCTCTCCCTTGACATCTAGCGGCAGATATTGAACTTCTTCTTCTTCTGTAATGCTCTTCCATCCTGAGGACATAGCGTGGTTCATAATAATATTATAATGAACCATGACTTTTTCGATGTTGTTGAGGGAGATCGAATGAAATCGCCCCTGAAAATAGCGAGGAGTCAAATGTCAACTGCGGGGCTCCTTGAAAGCCCGGGGGGATACTTTTCGGATGCATCATGGTAAATTTGAAAACCCGAACCATTCTAATACGGAGAAACCGACGCCAAAACCACAAACCATTTTAATGCTTCAGAAAAAATTTAAGGGGAGGCCTGGGTAGGAGGATATCTAACTTCTTGAAATGTCAATATATCATTTTATAAATATGCCCTTTGTAAATAAAGGGAAAATTAAATATATTTCATTTTAAAAAAGCAGGTATCTTCAGAAAAACCAGTATTTTACAAAAATATATATCAGTCTGAAAATTTAGGTGCCTCGACCAATATTACTGCTTCGGACAATAAAACTCAATATTGGTCTCCTCACCATCCACTCCTTAAGTAATATCACTCTTAAATTTTTGATGCCGAATATTGTCCGTGCATCAAACGAGTATCCTTGCTTTCACAAGCAACTTGGTTTAGGATGATTAGCATTGTCATCAAACGGCAAACATCACCTGTTTCACTTACTTACGGACACTGTATATCAACATTAAAGACAATTAATTAAATTTATCAGTTAGAATAAGTCAATATGACTATCACCTCTTTAGAGCATGACTTTAAAATCTGCAGACATAATAGACAAGACAGAGCAACCGGCTCACCAAGCGGAGCGAGGTGTCTCGTCCCTTATGGCAAACATGCGAGGAGTGAACCTGATGGTTCAATCAAAAGAAGTTATTAAGACATCCCATAATATGATCCTGGCACTTTTTCTCACCCATGACTACCAAAATGTTCAAAAAATAATAATAAAAAATGTTTGAAAAAAAAAAATTTCCCAAGAAAAATATTCGGAGAAAAAAAAAATTTTCCCTCAAAAATTTTTTAAAACATTTTCTTTTAGAATATTACCTTTCCACCCTATTTCTCTTTGTCCCAATTTTTTTCTCCAAACTTTTTATTGAACAAACCTGAATACAAAAATGAATCAACTTTTAAAAAGGTTTCAACAGCAAATAAAAACAACGCTTAGATAATCCAGCTACACTGATCTCCCACAATGGAAGCTCCATCATAGGGCCTTCCCACCAGTATTGAACCTTTTCAATTCAGTTGAACCCATAACAAAATATTTTGACTGTTGGTTCTTTATACACCCCTTCAAGAACCTTTTGCTCCATCATAGGGCCTTCCCACCAGTATTGAACCTTTTCAATTCAGTTGAACCCATAACAAAATTCAGAATCTCTTTTCGGTTGTGGGTTCTTTATATGTACCATCAAGAACCTTTTGCGTTAAGAATGTATGACCAGCTACCAGCAGAGATTCAACAGAGTTTTAACCCCGAATTAACAACTGCATCGGGCACGGGGCTCATTGTTTCGGGTGCTCCAAATCCTCGGCCATAGCAGAGATTAACCCATGGTCCATGAGTTGATGCTGAACTGTGTAGCGCGTAAGCATAGCATTGAGGCTCCGATGCGCATTGCGCGATGCACCAAGCCAAGTCTGTTGTTGCTCCGAAGAAGAAGATCCTTGGACGATCATCTAGTCTTGGGCCCGCAGGTAGGGCTAACACACTATTGTGACTGGGTTTCGACAGGAAACATTCTGAAAAGAATAGTTTAGAATTTATGACTGGGGGGGGGGGAGGGAGTTTTGTCAGAACTTCCCGTCAAAAATTGATACAGGTCCTCCTTGAGATTCATGCGGATTTAGCCCTCCGCCCCCCCCATACAAATTAAGATGTTTACCGTTTCTTGTTGGTGTTGGGTACATTCTTTCGTACACCGGCTGAGATGTCAAATTAGCAGTGTTGTCAAAGATGGAACAAACAAAGTTTCCTAGTTGATCTTGGTCGATCCTTATCGCTCGACATCTATAGGTCGCAAAGCATCGCAGAGTACAACTCGCCTTGGACAGCAAAGGGGCATTCGATTCTTCCGTGCGTGCGACAAAATAACCCTGTTGAGCTGAAAAGTTACAGTCCTTTTTATACTTATGTGGAATCTAAAGTTATTTTCTATGCTGTTGAACTGTGATGTCAGAGATGACACTATTCTAGCATTGCAATATATGTAAATTAACTACAAGCTGTGAAAGTCATTATAGCCAATGTGGATCCTCCAAAACTGAGTGTTACAGTTTCAACAAAGTGTCAGAGTGAAAATTGGGTCAGGGAAAACCCATTCAAGTTCCACATCACGGCTTGTCAGCCAATGGGCTGCCAGAACAATTATATGTCACATAATAATTTGATGAATTATGTTGCATTATAATGAGTACACAAAAGGGAAATAGTACCGTATCATTTCGGGACACGGAAAAATTACATTTTAGTCAGATTTGGAAATATAAATAAATGAAATTTCATTGGCATAAGACCAACATATATATATTTCATTTCTTCATCTGTGGATTACCATAGGTCAGTAACAACAGAAATGCAGCTTTAAGTTCATCTTGATGGAAATTATGAAATAAATAAAATTCTGCCATTTCCCATTACACAAATTGGGGCAAATTTTATCCATTTTTGTAGACTAATTTTTCTTTAGAATAAATAAGTTTATGTCAAGTTTGAAGCCCTGGAAATTTAGCCCAGAGGGAGGCAAACCATGTTTTGGAACAGCCAGCTCAAAAATAGGATTACTACTCTCTTATTAAAAGCATTTTATACTGTCAACTGTTACAGATGATTTCATATTTGTAGACATTTGAGGTAGAAAATACATCATTTTTCTTGCAATTTTTATTGGTCGAGAGAAGGTATGACACCACTCTCTCCTGAAAAGTGACATAGCGTTTTACATGGGTGACCATGGCATTCTAAGCCATTGATCTCCTTACAGGGACTGACTTTAGCAGTTTCAAGTGAGAGTTTCAGTTTGTGTTTCACACATTTTAGTACACACATTCTGCATGTCCAATACTGTGCATTCAGACGATTGGGGTCAGGTGACCAATATAATGACTGTTTATACAGAAAATAAACATGTATAATTGTGAATGCAACATTTTCTCAGAGGAGGGCTCAGCTCAGGCGGCAGGACAATGGGCTACCAATCGTGGGGTCTCTGATCTGATTCCCACTGTGATTTTCTTATGAGTGTTGGCCACATCACTGGGCCACCATCCTGTCCTGAGGGACCATTCAGAATTTATGATTCTGGGCAGGGGAGGGGGGTTGGGAGTTTTGTTGGAACTTTCTGTCAAAAATCTATACACCCCTTTAGTTTCATGCTTATTTGTACCACTCATACATTCCATGCAGATTTTTAGTACGTCCCCTTTTCTTTCATTAAAATTTCATACCCCCCTCACGCATGTTGTGATTAATAAGTACCCCCCTTGAAGCATGAGGGAAATATTGCTGGAAAAAAAACCATTCCCCCTCCGCCCCCAAGTCATAAATTCTATTTAGCCGGCAAGGCACAAAGATTCTGGACAAAAGGTAAAAATTAGTACTGCCCCCCCCCCCTTGAAGTATGTAGCACCCACTCGGGTAAAACTCCAATCTCCCCCTCAACCCAGTTATAAATTCTGAATAGTCCCTTACTGATGTCACAGACAATGCTTTTGGTCATGGCAAAATTTAGTGTGAATGGATGTGAAGCCATTCAAAGTCAGCTTGAAACTGATTTGATATCAACTGAAACAATCAACAGTCGTACACAAGAGTGTGAAATACAACAGTTCATGAAGAAATGAAAGAGTTCATGTGGATTGCGGTTTGACGTGTGTGAACAACTGCCACAATACCAAGTTGGCCTTTCCAGTATACTATTGGTCAAAATTATGACATCATTTTTCCAGCAAGCATCACTTCCTTGAAGCAAGCTGAAAAAAAGTGACACGCAATGGGCAACTTGACCAATCACCTGGCAGTATTTTCTGATGTCAGACCAGAAATTTGCAAAATATATTTTTGATTTGATCAAAGTCTACAAATATGAAATCATCTGTAAGGTAGGTCAAGTAAGTGTAATACTATTAATTTGTGAAGCAAGAAGTGGGTGACACCTTGTTGAATTGTCACAAAATTACTTTTCTTGAGGCCTTCATACTAGCAGACAGCCAAATTCAGCATGCACAGTGGCTTCATCTTTTGTAGATGTGAATTGTGTGAAACATGTCATGATTAATAGATTGTTTGTTTGACTGATAGACCCATTATGAATTTATCCCTGCAAATTGATTTTTCATAATGCACTAATTTCAGGTCATATTTGTGTATCACCATTAGATCGTCAGATTTAATATGCTGGGTATTAAAAGATTTCAGTCATATTTGACATGCTCTTAGTTTTAAATTAGTCAAATGTACTTCTGTATAAAACATATTGATCTATTGATAAGTTGTGAGTTAGTTAGATAGATAGATAGATAGATAGATAGATAGATAGATAGATAGATAGATAGATAGATAGATAGATTGTTTTGATAGTCTATATTGTGTTATCTAATACCTCCAGAGAATCATGGATGGATGGATGATTGGAACTTTGCCTCCTGTATTTATGCACTTGGTGGGCTAATTAGGACAGGAGGAGGACATAGCAATGAGGTGACCTTTTCATTTCATTGCAACATCTCTTTTCAGTACTTTAAATTTGTTGAATGCCTGATCAGGGAAATTTGTCAAAATTAAATACAATAAAAAATCATACAAAATAGAGAAACGGATGTTTCATTGATCTAACAACATTTTCCGTCATCCAGAAAAAGTAAATAAGCATATCTGCAATATAACTCTGGTGATTTACACATCTCAGTTTGATTAAAACCCTACTTGCCTGAATTTCATTATCCCACTTGCCTGAATTTCATTATCCTACTTGCCTGAATTTCATTATCCTACTTGCCTGAATTTCATTATCCTACTTGCCTGAATTTCATTATCCTACTTGCCTGAATTTCATTATCCTACTTGCCTGAATTTCATTATCCTACTTGCCTGAATTTCATTATCCTACTTGCCTGAATTTCATTATCCAGATTTTCGGAGTCTTTGCCCATGTTTTACTTTTTTGTCGGGGGACGGGGGGTTCTGGGCGTAAATTGGATAGTACTTTAGGTTTTTGTGATAAAAATGACTGTCAATTTTTGTTGCTGTTTAAAGTAGGTAGGGGGGGAGGGTTGGTCTAGTGGTAGCATGCTAGGCTGCCAATCGCTGGGTCCAAGGTTCGAAATAAGCTCTTGCCGGGTCACCTGGGCCTATGTTGGATGGCTGTTTCAATCATCCTTCGCCTCATTGCCGTGTCCTCCTCCTGTTCTTATTAGCCTTCCTAGTGCATATATACGGGACGTAAAGCCCCAATCTACAATCCATCAATGCTGTATGAAGTTATGTATGGGTCAAAGACTCAAAGTCGTTGACAAATGAAACAGAAGGCCAATACAATTTCAGCCATGAAGGAGGGAGGGGCGCGGTGGTTGCAGGGTCGTTCACTAACTCATCAAAAGCTTTTGACCCATTATATGTAACTGTAGGGCAAAGAAAAATGAAGTTAAAATGCCACTGAGCAATTTGGAAAACAAAACAGTCAAATCACATGCTTATAACTGCTGTAAAATTTAATGGTCTATAAAAAATCTTAATTTTAACCAACATTGTACAAAATTACTTAACTACATTGACTTAACATTTCAACATGACTGGTACGTGAAATGATTTGCATATAAATACCTGTTACTTACCCAACTGATTACACGAGATACTAGGAAATAATATTGCTATCACGAGAAGAAGAAGCAGACGTCTCTCCATTGCGGTTTCCCAACCGAATACAACACAATACACTATTGACTCATATTTAGGCCAGGTATAATTGATTTTTTGCTTCTTGGGCCAACCGACACCACAGATTTTTCGCCAAAAAAAAAAGATGATCCATGATTTTATTGAATTGATTGACACAAAAAAGAGAAGAAATTATTTTTTTTATTCATCCTGTCAACAACTTTTAAAAAACAGTCTCAAGAAGATTGGGGAGGCTAAAAATCAATTTTTTGTCTGGCCTTTGCAGCTTCTGATCTGGTGCATATATATATCTCTTAATAATATATGAAGCTCCTCTGGGACCAAAGTCGTACTCTCAGAAATTACTGAGAGAAATCTAAGAAATTCTGAGAGAAATTCCAGAATTTATGAGATTCTCTCAGAATTTATGAGATTCTCTCAGAATTTCTAAGAATTTCTGAGATTCTTGCAGAATTTTACTAATTTATAGATTGTTCATAAACAACATTGAGGCTATTGAAAAATTTATTTACAGAAGCTGGTGCTACTAAAGATTTAAGGAATATGGATGACAGCGTTGATAACGGAACTAAGCCAAAGCGCATTAGACTCTTAACTGGCCAAACTGATGACAATGCGGACAACACAAACTCGGACAATGCCCCTTAGCCTAAAAGAGGCCGAGGGCGGCCACATAAGGATGAGATCGCACTTGCCGCTTCAATGCGTAGGGAACTGGAAGACAATCGTAATGAAAACACTAGACTTGCTCAATTAGAGACTGCTAGAACAACTTTGGAAAAGGATGATTTGCATAAGATCTTGAGCCGACAAGATCTTCGCTGTTAGAGCGTGAACAAGACTACGCTGAGTTGTTAGAACAATTTACAAGCCACAAAGAGAATGTTGCGCAGGCGTCTATTCCAAAACCCCAATGTTGAATCGTTTTCGATGATCAATATAACTGAGCCATGCATTGCAAATCTAAAAGGCTCAATCACCTGGACCAAAGTCAAGAAAACCCTGGCTGATATTGATGAATCTGATGGTATCAGGAATGCTGATGTAGTCTTGTTGCTGACTGGTGCTAAAGATGTATGGATGGATGATTGGGGCTTTACGTCCTGTATTTATGCACTTGGTAGGCTAATTAGGACAGGGGGAGGACACAGCAATGAGGCAAAGGATGATTGAAACAGCCATCCAACATAGGCTCAGCTGACCCGGCAAGAGCTGGATTCAAACCCTGGACCCAGCGATTGGCAGCCCAGCACGCTACCACTAGACCAACCCTCCCCCCGACTGGTGCTAAAGAAGTTGCGTCAGGAGTATCTAGCCTAATTTTGTCGAAAACTCTTATGAAACTCTTATCGATGTGCTGCGAGCACACCACTATCTATATGTAGCGTTCATCCCACCCAATAATAATACTCGTGTGAAGGTTGATCTGTACAACTGCATGCTCCCTACAGATGAACATGAAAACACTAGAATTCTCAAAGTCCTATTTCCGGGCCCCAGGCTTCAGCTGGTGGAACTTATTATAATGGCTCCGCCCCAAGTGCAAAGTGTGTCGCTCTGTACAACAGGTTTTGCAATCTATCACGGTCTCAACTATGATGAAGGCAAAGGATGTAAAACTTGGTGCATCAAACTCCGATTTTGTAGTAACTGCGGTTGTGCCATTAAATCCGAAATGGTCGGTCACATCACAGCAGTGTTGGAGTCGAGGCCAGGACATCCGAGACCGAGACCGAGGCTTGAGCATCCGAGACCGAGGCATTGACCCTCCGAGACCGAGACCGAGGCATGAGCATCCGAGACTGAGACCGAGGCATTGACCCTCCGAGACCGAGACCGAGGCATGAGCATCCGAGACCGAGACCGAGGCATTGACCCTCCGAGACCGAGACCGAGGCATGAGCATCCGAGACCGAGGCCGGCTGGACAAAAATTATGGTTGACTTCCAAACTATTTTAGCTTGGTATATTATCGCCATTTAGCCATCGCTTACGATAAGGATATAACCGTATAATTATAGATTCATTCAATGACTCAAGTAAAACACTGAAATGAAGACAATAAGGGGGCAACCATTACAAGAACAGGGCATGGAACTCATCTCACTGGGAATTGTTTTTTTACAGAAACAGTGACTGATTAGATTTTTTTTGAGCGTCTGACAACCTCAATTATGTTAAATTATTTACTTCTAAATCAAACATTGCAGACTGAGATAGACCATCCACTAGAAATTCAATTCATTTCAAGACTGTTGGGAAAGAATTAATTAATCTTTTTCACCATGACTGCAAAAAATTGGTTAGTTTTTAAAAAAAATCGAGGGCAGTTTATCACTTTCATTACGGGCTTTACTATAACTGATTTAAAAACTACACTTTCTTGATACATGTAGATATATGCTCAAAATTGCTGGGTTCCAATGTGTTAGGCAGTGGCATATTTGTATTACATGTATATCAAAGATATGGAATATTTTTTTAGGCATGGATGGAGATTCTGTAACAATTTTGTCCCATTCCATTTTGTTGAGTTGTGTTTTAAGTCAAGACACTCTGGTGTGTGAAGTTAATGATCAGATACTAAAGCTTCTTGCATTACATGTAAACAAAAAAACTTACGTGAAATAATGTTCAACTCAATTAGTGAAGGAAAAGAAAATTCAAAAATATTCAAATACTGTTGGTCGATTTATAATTTCATATCTATCACAAAAAATGGCACTGCTTATAACTTGGCACTTAGACAAGCAGCAAATGATTCTATCAGATTCTAATATATTATATATCGGATAATAGGTTCCTTACATCAAATAAACTGACAGATAATTATACTTAACCGACAGGAAAATTAGTTTGACAAAATTGTACTTTATTAATTTCACTGGCCTCGGACGTGCCTCGGACAAATATCCGAGGCCAGAGGGTCCGAGACCAAGTCCGAGGCCAAGGATTGGTCATCCGAGACCGAGGCCAAGGCAAGAAAAGTGGCCCCGAGGCCGGCCTCGAGGACGAGGCCGGCCTCGAGGACTCCCAACACTGCATCATAGGGAAGAATGGTATCAGCAACAAAAGAATAACAGCCGACTGTAATGTAAGGATGTCATTTGGTGCCTGGACGGAAAGGAACAATGAGACTACAGAGGACTTCCCTGAAACTTTCACGGCCGCTATGATAAAGAGACTGTCTGCTAATGTACCATTACATTACCTGAATCCGATCTACCTGTAGCGCTTGAAGGTTGTGCTCAAGCATGTCAATTTAAATATATATTTTTTCCATTTTTGCATAAAAAGGTACAAAAATGGTTGTTATTTTTGATATTTTGACTTGAAAAAAGCATTAGCATTTCCGAGATGCCTCAGGTCATGTCATGTAAACTATTCATATAAATATATAATTTAAAGCCGAATAACATGAGTAATTTCCCTTCCTGTACAAAATGCACATCTGGAAGGTGATCTGTAGCTATCAAAAATAAGGCATAAGGGGCCGACCAGATGATCTTTGGGGGGGGGCTATGGATATTTGGTGAAAAAAAAAGATTGTTTCCCACTTGACACGGAAAAAAAAGGTTTGTTCATCACATGGAAATAAAAAAAAAGTTTGTTTCCACCTGTAGCTAGGGTACCGTAATGTTAAAATTCCGATAATAAAGTTTGTCGCGAGTGCGCATGCGAAAAAAATTGTTCGTCGACGCGTCGCGAACGAAAAAAAAAGTTCGTCCCGGGGGTAAAGTCCATAGCCCCCCCCCCAACTATCGTCTGGTCGGCCCCTAAGTGCCCATTTATCCGCTTCTTTAGGGCTCCATGTCACACACTTTGAAATGACACCCTTAATTTTTTGGTGAGATGGGGGCCATAAGAAAAAACCCAAATGTGATAAACAAGGTCAAGGGTAAACAGCAAAATAATGGTCACACTTGAATGATGATTTTTGGCATGGTAACTACTTGGTTTAATCAAACTGAGATATCAAGTCCACTTCTGTATTTTATATGAATTTTTATTGTATTTAATTTTGACAAATTACACTGCCCAAGCATTCAACAGATTCAGGGTACTGAAAAGAGATGTTGCAACTCTGGTGGGTTGATGAATTTTCAGCTTTTTTAGGCCAATTCTGCTATTTCTCTAGATACTGCTTTATTAAAGGCAGTTCTGTATATATATATTTCATCCAAATTTTCGGTGTAAGGTAAAAATTGTAATTGTCTCATGTTTGACATCTTCATACTTCGGCATTAAATTCACTAGATGCTAAGAAGCAATCTTTAAACATGTTGGACAGAATGTGCCTTGCCGCCAATAAGGAAGCCACCAGTTGGAAGAACAAGGCTTAAATTCCAAAGGCACAACATTTCTTTTCGAGGCAGATGATTGTTGTATAAACTTTCCTGTAGGAGGGGTGGGGGTGCCAATTTTTCTCACAGATGGAAACAACTGAAATTGGCCCTATGACACAGACTAATCCTTCAGGAAGGTCGAAAATGAGATTTTCTAGAAATGCCACCTCAGAACAGCTCTGTGACCACATTAAAACCGCCACAGGATCTCGCTTGCAGATCAACCCTATTGCAGGATGGATGGATGGATGATTGGGATTTTAAGTCCTATATTTATGCACTTGGTAGGCTAATTAGGACAGGAGGAGGACACGGCAATGAGGTGAAGGATGATTGAAACAGCCGTCCAACATAGGGCCAGGTGACCCGGCAAGAGTAGATTCGAACCCTGGACCCAGCGATTGGCAGCCCAGCACGCTACCACTAGACCAACCCTCCCCCCTTACCCTATTGCAGGAAATTCAAGCCTCAGGAGCCCACAGATCAGGGTGCCAACCAAAAGCCAACTTTGGAAATGTCAAGGTCTCACCCACTTTTTCCTTTTTGTCTAAAGGTAAAGTGTGCCAAATTTCATTAATAGACGAACACTTTTAGGGTCTCAAAACAAATAATTCCTATAGATTTCCATCATTTTTGAGCGTCTACTCATTGAAAAAATAATAATTTAGAAATGTCAAGGTCTCACTGCCTGAACTCTTTCCTTGCATTGAATGTTATAATGTAAATCCAATGGGGTTTGGAGTCAAAAGTTAACTTACCCATTTCATTGGCACCCTACCCGCTACCGCAGATTGGCTGTCAGGGTTCTTCAGCCACGTTAGTGGTGCCCAGAAAATCTGGAGGTTATCGTCCAGTTATAGACCAAAAGAAATTTAACCAGTTGGTGTATTGCCCTCACTTTCACATGGAAACTGTAAAGGAGGAAACAATTACATACGTGTTTATTTTATTCATTTGATTAAATCACAAGGCCACAGCAAACCCCAGCATTTTTTAAATTGCCAAACACAAAATATAATACTTTAGTATAGTATTGTAGTGAACAGTCGTCTAGACATTATATATACTGTTTGACTTTGTGGCCTACATCCCCCAGCAGGACGCACCTAGTAAGCCCAGGTACCACTTGGGAAACTATGAAGAACTGAACAAGGAAATCGATCAACATAACTGGGAAGCAGAACTCCAAGGAATGTCAACCAGCGAAGCAATGTCCTACACACTGAGATGCCTCAAAGAAGCTTGCGACCGCCACATCCCCACTAGATCCACCTGCCGACGCAAGAAAAAGCAACTTTGGATGACAAAAGCTGCACTATCCAAGCAAAGGAAAAAGAAGAACGCATGGAAAAGATACTTGCGGACAAACAGTCACCTTGACTACATCCGAGCCTCCAAAGAAAAGCGTGAATTGCGGCAACTTACTAGGCAGCTCTGCAAGGACTTTGAAAAGGACCTTGCTTACAACATAAAAAGAGAGCCCAAGGCCTTCTGGAAGTACGTTAACTCCAAGCTCAAGAGCAAGGCTACGATCGGAGACTTAACTGACAGCTCAGGGACAAGAATCAACAACGACCAAGAGAAAGCGGAACTACTAAATGACTACTTCTCCAGTGTATTCACACGCGAGGACACAACGAGCATCCCTGCCCCGAGCATCCAATATGATGGCCCAGAACTGACAACAGTGGGAATCACGAAGGAACAAGTGGGAAAGAAGCTAGGAAAACTGAAGATCTCAAAGGCACCAGGACCAGATGGACTCCACCCACGTATGCTCAAGGAGACCTACAAGACGTTGGCCTCACCACTCTCTCTAATCTTCAAAAGATCCATCGCAGAAAGTGAAGTTCCCCCGGATTGGAAAACGGCCCACGTCCACGCTGTCCATAAGAAAGGTGACAAGACCCAACCATCAAACTACCGCCCCATCAGCCTCACTTCGGTAATAGGAAAAATACTCGAGTCTCTGGTTAGGGATGAAATCGTCTCACACATGATGACTCAAGGTCTCTTTTGCGATGCCCAGCATGGATTTGTACCTGGAAGATCATGTGCAACGCAACTTCTGGTGGTACTGGAACATTGGACCAAATCGTTGGACGACGGCGAGCCAGTCGACGCAATTTACCTCGACTTCAGGAAAGCATTTGACAGTGTGCCACATGAGCGTCTCCTTGCTAAACTCTCCAATTACGGCATCAGAGGCCCGTTGTTAAAGTGGATACGCGAATTTCTCACTGGAAGGAAACAAAGAGTGGTGTTGAATGGTACCTTCTCTTCGTGGACAGAAGTTCTGAGTGGTATCCCCCAAGGAAGCGTCCTAGGCCCTACGCTCTTTGTCTGCTTCATCAACGACCTACCAGAAACTGTTACATCGACCATCCAAATCTTCGCCGACGACACCAAGATTTATAGAGCCATAGAGTGCACATCGATGAGCAGCTGAAATTCCATCAACATGTCAGCCTCTGTGTTAAAAAGGCGAATAAGATCCTCGGCCTAATCAAGCACACCTTCTGCAACCTCGATGAAGTCAGCCTCCCACTACTATACAAGAGCCTCGTCAGACCGCACTTAGAGTATGCAAACGTCATCTGGCATCCCCGATTCATAACAGACGAGAACGAACTCGAGAAAGTGCAAAGAAGAGCCACGAAGCTGATCCCCCACCTGGCACATCTCCCTTACGAACAACGGCTGGAACACCTGGGACTGCCCACGCTCCGACACCGCCGCCTGAGATCTTCAAGATCTTCAAAGGATTCGACCGTTTGGACCCCGCCATCTTCTTCCAGCTCCACCAATATCCGTCAACCAGAGGACACAACCTGAAACTTGCCAAGCCCGATGCAATTCCAATCTCCGCAGCAACACCTTCTCCAATAGAGTCATCAACAACTGGAACTCACTACCCGAAGCTATAGTCCAGGCCACAACCATCAACATGTTCAAGTCACTGATTGACAAACATCTCAGCAACGAGCGTTACACATAGATCTGGTGCGCATGCAGTAAATAAGTAATTCTCACCCGAACGGCGTATACGGCTATTGCCTAGGTTCAAAGCCGAAGATCAAGGTATCAAGAGGTAGGTATCAAGGTATTAAACTGGATCGCGGCGATGTACACAATAAAATGACAACCTCGCCAGCGCGTCACAAAATGGTCAAATTCTCAGCCAATAAGTAACCGATTTACACCAAACAAAGTGCAAAATGAAGCAGAGAAGATAGCCAACAAGATCAATACGATAGATTAACATGACAGACCTTATTTTCGATCCATTGGGCCTATTTAATCCAGCGATCAGATCGAGATTTCAAGTTTTCTGTCATTTTAGAGACCGGTGTCTCACGAAATATTCGCCCCGCGAAAATCGCGCACCTCTTTGGTGCCTGGCAACCTTTCTTCTTTTTCTTCTTCTTTCTTTAAGGTGCAGTCCTCATTCAGAGTATTACGCACCGGTGCATATGTGAAGTAGTGCAGTCAATCATAAAAGTCTCTGTGTATATACATATAAGTGCAATTTAAAATCCGCATATTCTCCCTTTAATTTATCCAAGTAGGAGGGATTTATTGACGTTTGCTTTAAAGCTGTCTATTGTTTTGCTGTCGACTATGTGTGGAGGCAGGGAGTTCCACAGTCGTATTGCTTTGGGGAAGAAGGAGTTTTTATAGGCATGAGTCCTTGCATACGGTAGATGGAATTTGGAGGTGTGTCCTCTATTGCTTGCTGTGGCTGGTATTAGCATTGCTGGATCTATCGCTACCTGATGGTGAACTATTCTATACATCATGGTAACTTTGCTTCTTGCTCTTCTTTCTGCGAGAGTCGGCCATTTCAGTTCTTCCAGCATTGATGTTGGGCTGCTATAAGGAGAGTAGTCGTTGAGGCTGAACCTCGCCGATCTCCGTTGTACTGCTTCTAATTTGTTGATGTTGTTCTTGGTCCACGGGTCCCAGATGGTGCTGGCGTATTCTAGCAGTGGTCTCACCAGGTACTCATAGCAGGATGTCTTTGTCTTCCTAGGGCATTGATGTAGATTCCTTTGCAGGAATGATTTGACTCCATTAGCTTTCCTTGATATGTCCGCTATGTGCTGGTTCCATGTCAACGATCTGTCCATTGTTACTCCCAGGTATTTTGCTGTCTCTACATTGTCTAGGGTGTGGCCATGGATGTTGTATTTGGCATTGATGATTTTCTTTTTGTTGGTCACTCTGAGCAGCTGGCACTTTTGGGGATGGAACTCCATTTCCCAGTCTTTCTCCCAGTTTTGAAGATGGTCTAGGTCTTCTTGGAGCAGCTTAACGTCGTGTCATTCTTGATTTTTCTGTAAACCACGCAGTCGTCAGCGAAGAGCCGAACTGATGATGATTTGATGTAGTCTGGAAGATCATTGATGTAGATCAGAAACAGTAGGGGGCCAAGTACACTACCCTGGGGGACTCCTGAAAGGACTGGTGCGGAAGCTGAAGTAACTCCATCCACTAGGACCTTCTGTTGCCTTCCGCGAAGGAAATCGCGGATCCATTCATGAGTGCCTGTGTTAACACCATAGTATTTGGCTTTGTGGAGCAAACGCTGGTGTGGCACCTTATCGAAGGCTTTAGAAAAGTCTAACAGAATTACATCAGTCTGGTGATTTTCGTCGATGTTCTTCGCGAGGTCGTTGAGCGTTAGAATTAGCTGGGTCTCACACGAGCGGTTTCTTCTGAAGCCATGCTGGGCATCTGTTAGGATGTTGTTTCGCTCAAGATGTCTCATGATAGAGCTGCAGATGATGTGCTCCAGTGTCTTGCAACATACAGATGTAAGTGAAACCGGTCGGTAGTTCGCAGCTGAGCTTCTGTTACCCTTCTTGAAGATAGGGACGACGTTCGCGGCCTTCCATTCCTGGGGTATTTTTCCTTGGTTGACTGAAGCTTGGTAGAATGTAGTTAGCGTAGGTGAAATTTGTGTGGCTATTGTCTTAAGCAATCGTGTGGATATGTTGTCGGGGCCTGTGGCTTTGTGGATGTTGAGATTCTTCAGTAATTTCTGGACTCCTGGATTTGTGATGTTGATGTTGGGCATCGTGTTATATGGACTAGGTCCCTTGTCTCTGATGGTGGCTGCATTTTCATTTTGATTGAAGACTGATGAAAACTGTCTATTAAGGATGTTTGCCCTCATGTCCTTGTCCGAGTGTGTAATTCCGTCGTTATTCCTGAGGGGTGCCACTCCCATGTTGTCGCAACGTTTGCTCTTGATGAAGCTCCAGAATTTCTTAGGGTTGGAGATTTGATCTTCACTTACAATGTTCTTCATGTACGCTGAGTAGGCCTCCCTACAGGCCTTCCTTGTCTCCTTCTTGAGTTTCTTGTATCTTTCGAGGTCCTTTTCGTTCCGACATTTCCTAGCTTTGATGAAGGCATTCCTCTTCCTTCTAGTCAGTCTCTTCAGATCGCCCGTTATCCATGGTTGATGTACTCGGCTTGATGTTAGTTTTGAGGGGATCTTCCTTTCCATTAAGTCTAATAGCTGCCGGCTGATAAATTTCCACATAACTTCGATGTTGCTACTCTTGGTGAATTTTGAGTGGAATTCTATATTTATTTCTTCCGCTCCCTCTGTTAGTCCTGTGGTGTCCGCTCGCTTCCAGATGTACGTTTTCCTTTTCTGCGGTCTGTTTCTCCGGGGTATGAGGCTAGAGTCCACGTAGACTATCTCATGATCACTGATGCCCGGTAGGGGTTCACTCCTGTTGATGAGTGACGGTCTATTAGTCAGAAAGATGTCCAGTGTGACGTTGACTCTCGTCGGGAAGTCGACTGTCTGGATGAGGCTGCAGTCATGGATAGTTTCGATGAATTTACTGTTTATGGCTGATGCATTCCTATTGCCTGTGATTGCCTCAGTCTTCCAATCTATATCTGGCAAGTTTAGGTCGCCTCCGAGCCAAACAATGGCTTTTCTGTACTTTGTTGTTGTTGTTTTGATGATGTCACACATTGCCTCCATATATGTCATGTCACTGCTGGGAGGTCTGTACAGGGCGCCTATGAGAAGTGGTGTCTTGGAGTCTCCTATAGTTAGCTTGGTGAACAATACTTCGGCATTCTCTGCTGATTCTACTTCTTCCGAAATGATGTCATCTTTTATCGCAATGAGCACCAGCCGTCATTCAGAGTTTGGATCTCAACGGGAGTGGACGCGTTTGTAACAGTGACCGAAAATAACTCAGAAAAGACCTAAAAACACATTTTGGCATTTAAATTCTTATAGGAACCAAAGGCTACCAGATCCTCAACATCCAAGAGAAGTTTCTAGCCATTTGGTGAAGTTCAAGTCCAGAAAATTAACTTTTAAAGACTTGGCTGTCAAAAGACTCTTATTCCTATTTATAGGAATTCAAGACTCCTATTTATAGGAATCCAAGACTCCCAATTCCTAAGAATCCAAGACTCCTATTTATAGGAATTCAAGACTCCTATTCCAAGAATTCAAGACTCCTATTTATAGGAATCCAAGACTCCTATTCCTAAAATCCAAGACTCCTATTTATAGGAATTCAAGACTCCTATTTATAGGAATTCAAGACTCCTATTCCTAAATAATCCAAGACTCCTATTTATAGGAATTCAAGACTCCTATTTATAGGAATCCAAGACTCCTATTCCTAAAATTCAAGACTCCTATTTATAGGATTCAAGACTCCTATTTATAGGAATTCAAGACTCCTATTTATAGGAATTCAAGACTCCTATTCCTAAAGAATCCAAGACTCCTATTTATAGGAATTCAAGACTCCTATTCCTAAAGAATCCAAGACTCCTAATTATAGGAATTCAAGACTCCTATTTAAGACCTATTCCAATTTATAGGATTCAAGACTCCTATTCCTATTTATAGGAATCCAAGACATTTCAATTCCAACAAAAGAAGTCCATAAGAAATAAGACACTTACTTTATTTAATCTGAGAAACATTACGCTACCACTTGCATAGACTAAGATAAAGAACTTGGAATAAATTGCTATCCATTATCCTGAAATTGTTAACCTCAACGCCATAGTTGAACTGCAATAAATGATTTAAACCACTGCATAGCTGAGTCGTAACAAATGGTGGCAGCGGTGGGATGTCTTTTGCAATAAGGCCTATAGACATCCAGTGATACGAACAATCACGCAGATATTAGCTGATGCAGTGATAGTCAATCAGAAGACTGAAGAAAAAAAAAAAAAAAAAAAATTTTGAAGAACTTTATTTATTGTAACCAGTATCATGTTCAATGGTGTATGGACTCGAAGTCAGTTGGCTCCTCCTGGATACATGCAAGACGATGTACCTCCTGGATCTTGGAGTCCGCAACTTGGAAATGTCACTCCAAGGAAAAATTTGACTTTCAATTCCCCTGATATCCAAAGGAACTCTATGTCAAGGGACCTGTATTCACCACGCCCAAGTAATTTACGACGCGGAGACCTGAGTAGCCCTTTGGGCTATTCACGACAGGGCATGGATGGAGGTGACCAACCTTTTAGATATCACAGGCAACCCAGTTACTCAGGACACGATGAGATGGCTCGAGATGAAGTATGGGCAAGTACCTTGAATGAGCGAAGGTCCATTCCTCCCAGTCCTAGATTGCATGGGGATTCTAGGAGATCAGACTGGGCAACTTATCCAGCTGGAGAGAAAGTGGAGTGGCCATCCAATTGGTATGAAGGTCATAGGGGTTCAGAGAGGAGGACATTCCCAAGGGATTTGGAAGACTCAAGGTCCAGGCCAGATAATAGAGGAAATTATCAAGAAGCATGGCGATTACCTACTGGTACAAGGACAAGAGAGCATTTCGCTGAACCTTCATTAAAGATGACTTTGCCCACTTTTGATGGGAAATCAAAGTGGCGCACATTTATTCGTCAGTTTGAGTCCGTAACATTGAATTTCTCTGAAAGAAATAGACTAAAACATCTTCTTGCAAGTCTCAGAGCAGATGCTGCGGAGTTTGCATTTGATCTTGAAGACGAGGTTTTGAAGGACTATTATGAACTTGTTGAGGAATTGGAGAGGCGGTTTGCAACAAGAGAGACACAAACAACTCATGTTCGTCAGTTTTATTCTCGCAAATTCAGAAGTGGTGAGAGTATCCGAGAGTATGCCTCTGATCTCAAGCGACTCATTCACAAAGCTTACCCAACTGGAGTAAGCAGGAACGTGAGAGAAGAAATGCTCAAGAGACAATTCTTCGATGGATTCAATGATGAGGACGTCCACTATTATGTGCAATATCTCAAGTCTCCTGACAGTTTGGACAAGGCCGTAGAATTGGTGTATGAATATGATGACTGGAGAAATATTCAACGGGAGAATGTTCAGTCCAGGAGAAAATCATCAAGGAGAGATGAGGAACACCAGAAATGGCCAGACAAAGACAGGGCAAGAGATTTTGACTGCAGGAAAGTGGAATCATCGGAGCATCCAGAAAAGATGAACGGACTAGGGAAACTGACTGAAGCTGTGAGTCAGATGTCTCAAATGATGATCGAGTTACTCAACCAACAGCAAAAGATGGCAAAAGAGCCCAGTAAAGATCGTGAGAACCCGGAATGTTATAGATGTGGCGAACGAGGTCATTTCGCACGACAATGCCAAGCGAGAAAGGAGAAGTTGAAAATGGTTCGTCCTGCTGATGACGAGGATGAGAGTTCTTCAGAAGAATCAACTGAAGATTTAAACTAGACCAGGTCATTTCCATCGGCCCGGAGATGACCTGTGAAAAATGTTCCAGGGGAGGTGAGGACACCCCCAAAGAAATTTTAAAAGAAGTGGTTGAGGACACTTCAAGAGAAATATTAGAAGAAGTGGGAGAGGACACCCCAAGAGAAATTTTAGAAGAAATGGGTCCAAAGGCAAAGAGGCGGAAGAAGCCCAAAGTCAGATCTAGGAAAAATGGAGTCTCTTCAGGAAAACTGGAAGGGAACATTCTGAAAGTGGCTGATCTGGAATCTGGAGAGTTACGGGAAGCAGAGAAGATGAGTGTTTCCAGGGTGGACGAGACCACCACTCCAGTTCAAGAAATTGATATGCCAGCTGGTTCAGATGAGGAGCAAATCCGGAGGCTCCAAGAGGTTCCAAAGAGTCTTTCCTGTTGGAAACTTCAAGAAGCTGACCCAAATTTGGAGGAATTTGGTAGTCAAGAAGTTAGCCGAATGAAAGAACCAGAGACAAATTCCAAGGGAAGGAAGTCAAGAAAGACTTATAGCTTAAGACTTAAGCAGACACAAAATTCACCGGGGTCGGGTGAAGAAATTCCTAAAGGTTCATGGAAGCTGCGAAAACTTAACAAGCTGGGTCTTCCAGATTCTGAGAAAACAGGCAAACTTGACACTAGGAAATCCTTAATTTCGGTCACAAAGAACAGAGAACACTTATTGCGACGTCCCTTCATACGTCGTTATCGACAATTCCTTCTTGGTAGGAAGTTTCTAGTTCGAACCAATCATAGTCCCAGGAATATTCATTTCAATGCAAGGACTGACTTATCCGGGAACGACACGTGGCATTGCAAACAAGTTGGTAACTTCTTGACTCTGCCGAAGAACTCAAAATCCTTCAATCCTCCCACATGCCGTCATCTGAAAAATACAATTCAGAAGAATAGCTCTCATTTAATGGACAATTTTGACTCTCCATATTTATCCCGCGCGTAACAGATCATAAGGAAAATTCTACCAGACTCTTGATGCATCTCCCACAAGTAGCCGAGCAAATGGAAAATTTCTACCAGACTCTTGATGATTCTCCCGCAAGTAGCAGATCAAACGGAAAATTCTACCGGACTCTTGATGATTCTCCCGCAAGTAGCAGATCAAACGGAAAATTCTACCGGACTCTTGGTGATTCACCACAAGTAACTGTTCACATGGAAAATTTAATTAATACTTCATAGACAAAGTATAATTTTAGGAGAGGAGAATGTAGTGAACAGTCGTCTAGACATTAAACTGGATCGCGGCGATGTACACAATAAAATGACAACCTCGCCAGCGCGTCACAAAATGGTCAAATTCTCAGCCAATAAGTAACCGATTTACACCAAACAAAGTGCAAAATGAAGCAGAGAAGATAGCCAACAAGATCAATACGATAGATTAACATGACAGACCTTATTTTCGATCCATTGGGCCTATTTAATCCAGCGATCAGATCGAGATTTCAAGTTTTCTGTCATTTTAGAGACCGGTGTCTCACGAAATATTCGCCCCGCGAAAATCGCGCACCTCTTTGGTGCCTGGCAACCAGCTGTCATTCAGAGTTTGGATCTCAATGGGAGTGGACGCGTTTGTAACAGTGACCGAAAATAACTCAGAAAAGACCTAAAAACACATTTTGGCATTTAAATTCTTATAGGAACCAAAGGCTACCAGATCCTCAACATCCAAGAGAAGTTTCTAGCCATTTGGTGAAGTTCAAGTCCAGAAAATTAACTTTTAAAGACTTGGCTGTCAAAAGACTCTTATTCCTATTTATAGGAATTCAAGACTCCTATTTATAGGAATCCAAGACTCCCAATTCCTAAGAATCCAAGACTCCTATTTATAGGAATTCAAGACTCCTATTCCAAGAATTCAAGACTCCTATTTATAGGAATCCAAGACTCCTATTCCTAAAATCCAAGACTCCTATTTATAGGAATTCAAGACTCCTATTTATAGGAATTCAAGACTCCTATTCCTAAAGAATCCAAGACTCCTATTTATAGGAATTCAAGACTCCTATTTATAGGAATCCAAGACTCCTATTCCTAAAATCCAAGACTCCTATTTATAGGAATTCAAGACTCCTATTTATAGGAATTCAAGACTCCTATTTATAGGAATTCAAGACTCCTATTCCTAAAGAATCCAAGACTCCTATTTATAGGAATTCAAGACTCCTATTCCTAAAGAATCCAAGACTCCTAATTATAGGAATTCAAGACTCCTATTTAAGACCTATTCCAATTTATAGGATTCAAGACTCCTATTCCTATTTATAGGAATCCAAGACATTTCAATTCCAACAAAAGAAGTCCATAAGAAATAAGACACTTACTTTACTTAATCTGAGAAACATTACGCTACCACTTGCATAGACTAAGATAAAGAACTTGGAATAAATTGCTATCCATTATCCTGAAATTGTTAACCTCAACGCCATAGTTGAACTGCAATAAATGATTTAAACCACTGCATAGCTGAGTCGTAACAGTATAATATATAGCATAGAAATCATGCTGGAAAACATCAGAAATATCCACAGCTTGACAAAAGACCACCTTTGAAGGACAACAAATTTTTTATTTCCCTTGAGGATAAGCAATGCCTCAGTAACGTCAAAAGACAGAACACAATATTTTAAGAAAACAAATACCAAAACTCGAAGTCCCATCATCATGACCAGAAATTTCAAAGATCGAATAGTTTTTGTTCATTTGATGAAGTCACAACGCCAGTGAAAACACCAGCGTTTTTAATATTATCAACTACACCACAACATCTATAAAATTTAAATAATGATGGATGATTGATTGGGCCTTTATTTCCTGTATTTATGCACTTGGGAAGGCAAATATATCAGGAGGACATAATGAGAGGAAGAATAACACAATCTGTTTCCAGATGACGGACCACGAGCAGGAATCAAACCCTGGACCCAGCGATTGGAAGCCAACACCCCTACCAACTGAGCTAATACCCCCAAATAAAAACAATGACAATTTGTGTTCAATAGAGCAGAAATTTTATTTCTGACGATAAAATAGTAAATATAGAAAGTGGACAATAGCAAAGATAGTAGTAGGTTTTCATGGAACGTTTAACAAACGTCGTTAGAATGTTTAAAGTCAACATTTAACACGTATAACCAACCACAAAATGTTCAAAAACATTAAATGTATAGCAAGATCATAACATTGGAAAGATATACATTATATACCATCATATTCAGATTTAATAAAAACTTTATAAAGAGATTCAGACATTAAAAACATATTTAAAATATTTGTTAGAGGATCCATACTTATGATTCTCCTGTAGACATAGAATACAAATAAACATAAACAATAAACGGTTACCATGGCAACCTGTAACATGGATGGAATATTTTTACACAACTTGCTGCCAATGTTTCAGCTTTTTGTTTGTTCGTAAGGTCGTTGAGATGTGTTAATATTACTACAAACTGTCTTTTTGTTATATATAAAGTATACATTTAGTCATTGGACTTTTAAAATTATAATTATTTCATGACCTTCTGCTGCGCTTGTATTCGCCCCTGCGGCAAGACAGCTGGAGATGGATGATTGGGGCTTTACGTCCTGTATTTATGCACTTGGTAGGCTAATAAGGACAGGAGGAGGACACAGGACCGCTGCAAGAGCACCCTTTGCATGAAGGTCGTTAAAATGTTTATAAATTGTGATAACTATTTTGTTAAACCAACCTTGATCACAAGCATCTTAATAGCTAATGTGCGCTGCCCTACAAATCGCGCTTTTTGTCACTGTGCAATAAATCAATTAAACATTTTCTGATTTCCATCTATTAACAGCTAGCAAGGACTATACTTCACAAAGACAGTGTTCGATCTATATGTTCTTAAAATTTGCTGTGACTAATAACATGTCAAAGGCAGCCGTTCAGTATTTTTTCATTTTTCTCCCTTTCTAATTATGCACAAAAAAAAAAGTTAGCAACATCAGCGCGCCAGCAACAAGAGAACAAGAATAGTAGAAAATCAGAATGTGCAAGCTTAAAAAAAGGTATAATTACGGACAAAAGTTCTTATGGTATCTATTATATAATATACAAATCATCGAGGAAACAGGGTAAGAAAATTTAACGCACAAAACCAGAATATCGTCAAATCACTTATTAAACAGTTAAATGCGTCACATGACAACATCAAAATAGAAATTTGGAAAATTACACAGAAAATTACATATCACGGTATATAGGCTACAAACTATATATAATTATTTAGGTTTTGTTAGTTGATTAAACAATGTATGACATGGAAAGACAGATAGAGAAACGAAACATTTAGAATGAGATTTTGTAAATAATACTCGTGACAACATCAAAACACACTTCAAATAAATACCTCACACTAAAACAAGTTTATATTATGTATATATCCCAATATATTTCATTTACTTTACATGGTACTGTTGTACTGTAATTATAATTTAGGAAACAATTCGTGCAGAATTCAAACTATGTGAGCGTAAATCACAATTTTCAATATTATTAAATCGCATAATATCTATAAGCACTGCACAGCACCCAAACAAATATAATACCATTCCCATTTTCATCAAACATAAACATATTCAATATTGGCCTACATTGTACCATAATAAATAGTAGACTCCCAAAATATTTAACACCTTATTGGAGTCATTTAGGCCCAATTTCACCAACACAGCCAAGAACATTTCTTACCGTACAGTGGCACCAATTTATCATTGAAGCGTTTATTTTGGAACTGCCTAAATTTGTTGGTGAAATGGGGCCAAAAGGTTTTAATTCTGATTTTGTTAATGCCTAGTTACCTACATACTGATTTTTCATTGATAAGTCTATCTCACCACGCCTTCCAGTCTTAATGAGTACATGTTTGTAATGCTTGGGTAGCGTAAATTAACAGGAAAAATGTACATATCAGTATTCTTTTATTATTTTATTTCAACCTTATTGCAAAAACTATATATAAATTTCCACATAGTAAAACTTTCCTTTCCTTTCTGATTTCACACTGAGCATTAATTTTACAGGTATAAAACATATTGAATTGAAGTGTTTCTCATTGAAAGATGTCTGAAAAATTTAATCACAAATGTTTCTTAAGTTATTCATATATTTAAATGTTATGCTAGTCCATCTTGATAAAAATGTTTTCTTGGATATATAAAATTTTCTTCAATTTGCGTAGTACGAAAATATGTTGCGTATTGATATTCAGGTTTTGTTCATTATAATATATCAATTCAAATTCCTGTACAAATATCACAATAACATAATTTGGTAGAGATCTTCAAACCTACAAATAATTAAAGGTGCATGATTCCTACATTGCGTAAATTTTCTGCAAAAATCATTTTTCATAAAATATGCAAATCTCTATGATCATATGATACAATATAATTATTATATACTTTTTATTTTCTATATCCCTCATTTTTATATCCTGCTTGTCACTGGAAGGAATACTGTCATTATTCAATATTTAGAAAAACTATATTTAAAAAACTTCACCATAAAAAATTTTCAGGACTTGATAGGATAGATACAACATTGAAGAATACATGTGATTTTACAGAGTTGTAGCCCAAAATTCATCAGGTCGACAGCCACAATAATTCAATGAGATTTATTATATGAAACCCATTCTCTCCTCGCTACATTGTACAAGCGTAACGATATTACATTGAATAACTGCCGCACACCGAAAAACAAAAAGGCCTTACATTTAATTGTCATCTATTCATAATATATCATTTGAAAAATCTACATTCTCACATTATATTGACAGTTGTGTTACCGTAGAACAGGGTGAAGTTGGCAATCCGGGGGAAAGTTGGCTGGCTATTTTAACCCGCTTAACGGAAGAAATGCCACCTTTTCTCACTGACACAGGTTTCTTCAGCAAATTTTCCATCTGTGTTACTGAGAAAGTTGGCATTTCTGCCATAAAGTGGGTTAAAATAACCGGCCAACTTTCCCCCGGATTGCTAACTTTACCCCGTTTTACGGTACTATACTCTTGTCCTTGATATCTATATTGAGCAGTGGTTCACTTAGGATCACAAATATAGTGGCCAATTTTAAGTGGTCTCCCGTTATGAGAGGGTGACGGTTATAGGGATTTACATTCTGTATATTTTCACAAATTGCAATAATTTTTCTAGCACAAGAAGAGACCATGGTAGGCAAGATTACAATGCAGCATTATTCGCTAGTATGAGCAGGGCTGGAAAAAGTAGGGAATTCGAGCATGTCATTGCCAGGAAATATCCAATTATCACTGAAAATTTGTAACTTGGCATTAGTCGCTAGACTCGCATCCAGTACTTGGGTGTTTTACCATTTTTCGTTCAAATGTCTGAAAATTCATGTTTTTGTAGCTCTGGCTGCGCTAGACAACAATAATGCAATATTCTCAGATTCACTTATTTTTCTTGGGAGCAACATTTCCCAAGATAAATTAAATTCTTAAAATTCATATGATCGTTGTTAAAAAAATCCATCAACACTCCACAGATTCATACAATATAAGAATATTTATAAGAATATTCATAAAATATCATAAAATATCACAAACACACTCACAATTTTCTGACACACCATCACAACCACCATGATATATATATGAAATATATATATGAGAGATCAAAGGTAGGCCAGACACATTAATTTTCAGCTTCTTGAATCTATCAACTCAACAGACTTTGTGCCTACAGAAAAAAAATCCAACTTACCAACAATTTTTATCCACCCAGAGAATCTACCCAAAACGAATCCTTCAACGACCGAATATTATCATAGATAGTAAGTTGCCCGTAGATTGGAGGGAACAAAATAGAATATAAGAAAAAAGGTGGATGGATGGATAGATAGAGAGATAGATAGATAGATAGATAGACAGACATGTAAAACAGAAGTGCAAACTAGCAAATGCAAAATTACAAGCCTTAAAAAGGCTATCCAAATTTCTTACCAAAGATTGTAAACTTGCTGTGTTGAGAAGCTATGTATTATCTCAATTTTCTTACTGTTTTCCGTTAATGCATTTTAGCAGTAAATATTCAAGACAAAAAATGGAAAAAATTCACTTTCGAGGTTTATGTATCACATTTAATGACTACAATTCCTCCTACGAGGAGCTATTACACAGAAGTAATAGTTGTACTGTTGAACTTCTACGAGAAAAGGCCATTGTGACTGAAATGTACAAATGTTTAAATGGACTCGGGCCTGCCTACTATAACGACATTTTCACTGTTCAGACAAGGAGCTCCAGAAGAGGACCCACCTTCAAACTGCCTAGAGCCCGCACGACAAAGTACGGACTCAACTCGCTACGTTTCGCTGGTCCGAAGCTCTGGAATGAGCTCGAAAACGAACTTAAATTAACACTTACACTGGACAATTTTAAATCTAAATTAGCAAACCACAAAGGGATAATGTGTAAATGTGCACAATGTAGAATTTAATTTGTTTTACCCTTTTAGCTTGTATATAAGTAGGATCCTTTCATTTTTTAATTTCTGTTTTTATTTGTTATTACTGTGTTATTAATTTCTTTTATGAAGGCTTCTCGGCCAATAGCCTTAAGGCTAATGTTTTCTGTAAAATTTTCCGAGAATAAACAAACATTTGAATCTTTGAATCTTGAATCTTGGATAGATAGATAGATAGATAGGACCGAGATAGACTGAGACAATACAGATGGACATGTTTATGATAGGCCCAGTAATGGTCAGTAATGTTTCCCATTGATGAATCATTAGTTTACAATAATATAGCTGTAGATTGGAAGGGAACACAATAAAAGTGGGCAAACTTGTTGAGAGAAAATAGTTTTCACATTTATTGAATATTAATGAATGCATAAAAGGACCTGAGACAACTGCAGGAAATTGTGTTAGCTTTCTGAAAATAATTATATTTTGAAAGATACATACTTTAATACTGCATATATTTTCTGTTAGGTTTCTAAATTGGGGTGTGATATTTGTGGAGTGGAGGCAATGGTTAGGCCTATGTATCCAGAGTGCTTGTCCTGGAATTTTGATAGATCAATTCAAAGACCGTAGGTGGCGTGTTAGTATGCTTTGCAGTGCATGACAGAAATGGCAGAGGTGTTGCATTGTCTGCTGCGCAAAAAACGGAATTAATATCAATTGGGACTTTTAGAAGAGTTGGATTGACCTGAAAAGGGGAGAGTTCCGCCTTACATAGCTCAGGAACATTCTGTGCAAATTTGAAGATCAGGCATTTAGTGTAACTTGAGATAAATCCTGGATGCCATCATTTTAATAGTATAGAGATTTGCCTCACTAGCATCGTAGCCAATCAGCCTGCAGTATTTGTCTCCAGTTCAAAAGTTTACCGGCAATTTTTGGAGAGTGAGTGAGTGAGTTAGTGTTTTACGCCCCATCAGCACCGGTGTGGGCTATCTAGAGGCAAGCAATTTTAGGGGAGAGTTTTGGGTCTACAGAGATGTAATAACCATCATTTTGAAGCTCTCGGAGAGATCTATCTATCTAATTAAGAAATACATCTCTACTACTTCGGTAAATGGAATGGGCGAATTGGCAAAATTGGCCTCATTTGCATAAAATGTGTGAAGGTCTGCTCATTGGCACCTCAGCGGGTGTGTCTGATTTATTCACTGAAGGATTTGCTGAAGTGTTCTTATCAAATTAACATGCTGTAAAATTGAAATTTACACCCATTTCTTTGCGTCCTAACGACCGACCCTACAAAATTTTTTTGAGAAGATCCGAGAAGCTAAGGATCAAGTATGCCCGGCCTGAGAGATCAAAGTTAGAGGAAAGCATAAAACAAATACCTCCGCTACCAAAATGTAAATAAACGTGTATCATGATCACCAATACTACATACAAATTGTATTACATTACGTTGTAGTAAAATGCATGAAATTCAATAAACATTGTAAAAGACAAAACATTTTCATAATAGACATCAATTAATTTTTAGGCCAAACACAATCGGTTTTTAGCTTCACGGATCTACAGACAAAAAAAACGTTCTGCCTACGGGAAAAAAAAGAGCTTACCCGCAATTTTCATTCAATTGACATCATAAAAATTTGAGATCACACCATTTTTACGTCATACCGACTTTAGAAAACATACTTTGAGAAAATCGAGGAAGCTAAAGATCAATTATGTCTGGCCTTAGTATAAATATGACAATGATTTTTAAAAGACAATATCGCATACAGTTAGAAACACTAATAGATGAAAATACCATATATAATATTTATAATATAGCATATCATGTTTACATGCGAGTTCGCACTAGAACAGACTTTTCAAGGATATCTCAGTAACAAAACAATATAACATAACTTCAATGATATATAGACAATGAAAAATATAACTTGACAAGACTAGAAAGAAAGTTTGGGGTTAAGAGCAGTGTTGGGCAAGTTAGCAAAAAAATATAACTAAGTTAAGACTAGATAAGTTGGCTGGATTTCGCTATTTTCTATTCACTTTCATATACATTCTTTAAATGATTCGTAAACAAAAATAAACATTTAAAACATAAGCAATCTCTCTCCATTATTTAAATAAATACTTCTCTACATCCCATTTTCTATGTATTCCACAGTTCCTACATTATTCTTACATTCAGCAAATTAGTTTTATTTGAAGAGAGTATTTTTTAATAAATTCTTCAATAACTATCAACTTCATTTTATAGCAAGATGCACAAATATATTTTGTACAGTTTATACGCACAGCCACTTAATACCTGAGTTTAACAAAACGTAAGAAAATAAATAAATGGATAAATTAACTATCATAAATATCTAATAAATAATGATTACAATGCCATATGGAGGGTATAGACCTGAAAATTGAACTCAAGTCTTACTGAAAAATACCATAAAACATGCAATTCAGTTTTTCGAGTCCGCTCCTACCTTGTATCGACTAGAAAATTTACGGGAATGTATCAGGACTGGTTAGTTGGGGATAGACATTTTTGAAGACCTTTTGAAATATGCTTAAAAATAAATATAGGGTGCATGGCAGCAAACCCTCAACATAATGTTACAACCAACAATTGCAATAGCACGTAAAACCTTGTTCATGTATTGTCTTTTGAGTACTTCATAAACAGGAAATAACTTTAGAAGCATTGGCTAAAGGTTGTGCACACTGCACATCCGTGACAAGGAATCAGACACTTAAGCATAATGCCAAATATAACCAATGTGAAAAATACAAAAATAGTAAAACTCGGGCTAAATATGTCAGTTCTTGACTTTTTGTAATCAATAACAATAAAGATGTAGTGCAGAATTCTGCTTTTGAGAAATGGCCTCTTACGCCCTTACAAAGTCAGGTTGAAGAATAATAGCTCAATAAATAAAATAAATTCTCTTCCTACGAGTATCTGACTAGATAATAAGTCAATAAAAGACATCATAGAAGTGCTAAGATCTTACAATAACAGGTGACGGTGCAGTAATGCTACAATAAAACTAGTTTCCTTTTCGTGTATTTCAACAAATAAGTACCATACCATGTTTTAAATGTCGCTTGGCATCCACACTGATGAAATGACAAGACCATATCGAATCTTGCTGATGTATCTTCTAAGTCATGATGAGATGAAAATCCATTGATACTGTTTAGATTATACTGATTCATACTTGAAGCTCCCTGCAAAAAGCAAAGAAACATTATTTTTTAATTTTTATAAATTAAATACTGGTACGGCCGGTATTTATCAAACCGGTGTAGTGCACTAATTAAGGGGCCGACCAGATGATAGTTGGCGGGGGGGGGGGCCTATGGCTTTTACCCCAAAGACGGAAGTTTTTTTCTCGCTCGTGAAGACGAACCATTTTTTACACATGTGAACGAGCGACAAACTTTTTTATCACAATTTTAACATTACACAGCTACAGGTGGAAACAAATTTTTTTTTTTTCAGTGTCAAGAGCCTGAGGGAAACAAACTTTTTTTTCACAAAAAAGCCATAGCCCCCACAAAGATCATCTGGTCGGCCCCTTATAGTATGATAAATAGTTCACCCTACTCACTGGCATTCGAAGTTATTCGTCCACGCATACAATCGCAGCAGATAGGTGGCGCTGGCATCAGCGTCGAACGTTGAAGGCACAAGGACGTAATGGCCAGGACTGAGGAGGTATCGGCACGTGATCTCTCGAGTATTAGTGAAGTCTACTTCGCCGAGGATAGGGGTTATCCACGTCTTATGAGCTTCGAAGAACTTGGCGTTCATTTTGCCAGCTGGCAGGTTGTCAAGCTGAAATGAGGGAAGATGGATGATTGGGACTAAATTTAGGAAATACGTACTTTGTTACAGCATTTCTGAATTGATAATGCTTCAACTAGAGTAACAATATTATTGTTTAGTGAAGATGTGTAAATTTATTGAAATTGGCAATATTTAAATTGGCGAGATGGAGTAATTGCACTTAGCAAAGTTTTTAAAAAAATCCCAGTTATCTCATCTTGCAGAAAAATTTAAACCTCAAAAATCTTTGTTAGTATCACTTTACGCCATGATGCCCCACTTCCTTTTTGTTCTTTGTCAGATAAAAGATCTAACTAACAAATATTCAACACTTCAAATTGGTTTATTGCAAAGAAATGACACAATTTTCATCCAAGACATCCATATTGAAAGATGGGAGTAACCGCAATTACCCCACCGAATATCGCACAAATATTATAGGAATATAGGCATTTTTTACCGTAAAATACAGGAAAGACAGGAGGTTTTCGCCATTTTTAATAAGACAATATTGGAAAAATTCGACAGCGAAACCATCCGCAAATCGAGGGATAGCTTCCACAATAAGCCAAAAACTTCATGGCCGTGGACAAAAACGTGTCTAAAAATTCATACATTTGGGAGAAAAAGACGATTAAACTTTGTATTGCAGACAAAAATGTTCATATACGTGCGAAATATCTTGAAATCAAGAAAAATATAGGAATTTATAGGAATTTTTCCAAAATATAGGAAATTTATAAGAGGCCTTATATAAAAATATAGGAAGTATAGGAGGAGTGGGCACCCTGGGCGCAATTACCCCATCAGGTTTCCCCCAGTGAAAGATTTTCTCACCTCAAAAAGTCTGAAGTTAATGTACTCCTCGGCCAGCTTAGTGTTGTATCGCTTCAGAGATCGATCAAACTTTTGCATTAAGGAGACGATAAGGAAACAGCGTTGGTCCCCGTCTCCATTCATGTAGGTTTCTCTGTGGTTTTCTGTGTATTCTTGGTCCCCTGGAGAATGAGAAATCATCATAATTATTTGGATTTTTTCGTCATAAGATGGATACATGTAGGAATCGACAAAAATTCGCTTCAAATGAAATGGGGAGATGGAAAAGAAATTGCTGTAGATGGAAGGGGGGGGGGGGGGGTTTATTTGATGCATGTAGGGTGAGTAAAAAATGTGCATTTAGTGCGTGTAGGATCTCACAAAAAATCGAAGTTAATGCATGAGGGGGTCGGAAAGTATTCACTCATCTAAATACACAATTTCTGCATCAAAAGTATTCGAAACTAAAAGATGCGATACAATCCAACAATGAATTTAACTACTTTATACTCACCAGTTCCGATCACAAAGTGATACTGGGGGTTAGTCGAGTACTTAGCAGCATTTTCACTATCACAGCCACCAGAAGTCAGGCCTGGCACCCACAGCCCGTGGAATGTGTACATCTTGTCTGAAGTTAAAATTTAAAAAAAAACATTTAAAAAAGTCAATCAAAGCATTTTAACAAATCTGTATTTTCGTACTAAACGTACACATATTGGATGAATGACTGATGATTGGGACTCTTTACGTCCTGTATTTACCTATAGCACTTGGTAGGCTAATTAGGATTGGAGGAGGGCACTGTAATGAGGCAAAGGATGATTGAAAGATGGATGGATGGATGTTTTGGGCTTTACGTCCTGTATTTATGCACTTGGTAGGCTAAGTAGAACAGGAGGAGGACACGGCAATTAGGCGAAGGATGAAACAGCCGTCCAAAATAGGCTAAGGTAACCTGGCAAGAGCTTGACTGGAACTCGAGACCCAGTGATCGGCAGCCTGGTATGCTACCACTAGACCAACCATACCCCCTGAAAGTCAATCCCAGGAAAAATGATTGGGGTTTTATGTCCAGTATCTATGCTATTGGTAGGCTAATTATATAGGAAAAGAGGAGGACACAGGGATGAGGCGAAGGATTCAGGACAAGAGGATGACATAGTGTAGACTGGCTTGTAAGTTGGTTTTAAAATAGTACAATGTAAAATATTATCCTTTTTAGCTTTCCTTTGAAAAGATAAATAGCGAAAAATAAGAAATCTATCAAAAGTTTCACTTACTCTGATCTACTTTCCCATCCATATCGAAGTCAGGGCCCAAGTTGCAGATATACACTCGGAAGAAATGTTTACAAAAGTCGTCAAAACTGATCCAGAACTCCCCGTCTTGAGCTTGGGTCACCCCGAGGGATTCTTTGACCTCCGAGGCAACGAGGTCCCATTTCTCACTCCTGCAAAAAAACGGAATGCTTGGAAAAAATTGAATTCTATAAATTAGACTGACAATTTGTGTCTATATTTTCCAATAAAAAGACATACATGTACATGTGATTTTGTCCATACAAGAACTATGTATTGGGCCAAGAAAGTGGTTAAAATTATCAAAACAGAATGCCATCGCCAATTTTTTAATTCCATGGGTCATCAAATTGTAAAATGCTGTTTTTTCAAACTGTTCGTTTGTGATTTGGCATGTAAAAAAATCAACATTGATCTTTAGATTGTTGCTTCAAAATTATCACAGGGTCCTATCGCCCGAGACGCCCAGATTTTGGGAACGACGCCAACATTTTGTAATTATGAAACAACAAGCTGGCTTCCCGGTGTGGGGAAGGATGCCCAAGAGCTGACAACGAATCTGGGACCCTGTTATCAAAAAGGTGATTCAAACTTACGTATCTCCCCAGTCGCCAGTCCACTCCATCGCTCCCCAGGGGTTGAATATCCTCAAAAGTTGGACGGGTCCGTTGACAGTAGGGACGCTGTTTGCCATGGAGATCGAGTAAGCGTGTCCCGTGACGAGGCCGTAACTGCCGTCATGTTCGCTGTCCTGTGTGGAAATAATTCTTAAATTTATTAGAGTTTAAGTAATATTGTTGCAAAACACAGTGTTGTGGTCGGGACCACCTCCTACGGTCCACGGATGAGGAGGTCGGGTCCGGGAGTAGGTAGTAGTACTGGTTTTAGATTTACCGCCCTTTTCATTAAGATTTTCAAATAATAGATCAGAAAATGAACTGTGAAAAACGAAGAACTTTATTTTCTTCTTTTTTAAAATGTTTTCATCAATTTTCACCGTACTGGTCCGTACCAGTAGAGACAACCTTTATACCGGTTTTTTTTTACCAGAGAGTGGTCGGGAATTAAAGAGGTAGTGATACTGGTCCAAAGCGCAACACTATTCAAGAACTTTGTTTTTAACAATTATGTACAGATGACGTCGGAAAGGATATTGCGCTGGAACCCGGCAATATTTGGTTCATTACCCTAAAAAAATTTGGAGGTCATTTAGGAAAGTTGGTAGGTCAATTATCTTGAGCATTATTTACATTTAATGCAAAAATAACAATATTACTGCACTGTAGTTCTAAAGTCAAATCTAAAAAAAAACTTACAGTGTTGCAAGAAAGGAATGCCCCATTCTTCAAAGCAAGTCGTATTACATGAAATAACTCCGGTCCTTGCATTTTGCTCGGGTAGTACACTTCTGTCAGGCCACCTGTTAAATCTAGGAGTCCTTCTGAAGCCTTGCCGTTGTTGAGAGTTTCGTAACAGCCGTTGAGTCTGCAAAATATTAATTGAATTAGCTGTAAAATTATGAAAGAATATGGAAAATTTGCAGACCCCCCAAATTAAAAATATTCTGTTTAAGTGTCCGGAACAATTTTTAGTTTCCATCAGAGTCTGTTTGTACAAAGATTCCTTATTGAGAAATAACAGTCAACATGTTCGGTTTATGAGGTTGCACAGCACACACCCTGCGTTTTAAAATTCAAGGCAGAATTACAGCATCTGGGATAATTACAGTAGCTGAGCATTCCCAGACAAGAGATACCCAACAATTTTTACAGAGACAAAGTAATGAAATAATGATGTTTTTTTTCCAGCGTTTATAGGTTCCAAATATCAGAGTTTTATTATTTCATTGGAGTTGTTGGGTTTAAGGCTTGAAATCAGGGTAAACTCCACTTTTTAGGGTCATTTGGGAGGTCAGACGTCTACATAGGACAAGATACACTAGCAATTGTGCAGCGTACGAATTACGTACGTAAATTTACGTGCGAAACTCACAAAAGAGAGCGGATCCGTAGTACATACATACATTTTCGTACATTTCATACAAATTTCTCACAGGTACTTTTCAGTTACTTTGGCCATTTTAGTGCAATATGGCTATCATAAATGGTTTAAGTTTTGACCTTGTAATGGTCTATCTAAGAAAAATTAGCAAAAAAATCAAGTTAAGCCCCAAAAACCAACTTAACAGGTATGAAATTCATACGAAAATTTACGTATGTTTTACGTACTTAAATTTTTGTACGTATTTCATACATGAAAACAATCGATTTACGTACGAAATACGCAAGAAAGAGCATCGTACGTTTTACGTACGCTGCACAATTGGCCATGTAGGTGGAGAATCCAACCGAGGTCTAAGAGATGACCAATTTAGTATTCTGCACAGAAATGTTACTTATATTATTACCATACTATTCTTACTTGGCATAAGCCTTCTCTATTAACGCAGGCCATATCTCATTAGGATCAGTACTAGCAGCGTAGATCATCTTATTATCTCTGGTCGGGAGTAAGTCGTCCACGTAAACATCCTCCCAGAGGCCGAATCGCCAGAAACGGAAGTGGTAGAGGCCCTTGTTGCTGAAGATACGGTTGTCCCACGGGATCACCTGCGAAAAAGGATAGGAAGTTTAAGAAAAGATAAATGAAAGAACGGCAAATTAGAGTGCAGATTCTCGATCTTCGGATCCATATAGTACATGATGGCTGGATGGATGGATGATTGGGGCTTTACGTCCTGTATTTATGCACTTGGTATGCTAATTAGTACAGGGGGAGGACACAGCAATGAAGTGAAGGATGATTGAAACAACCATCCAACATAGGCCCAGGCGACCCGGCAAGAGCTGGATTCGAACCCTGGACCCAGCGCTTGGCTGCCCAGCACGCTACCACTAGACGAACCCTCCCCCGCCAAAAAGGAGAGAAAGTTTAAGAAATGATAAATGTAAGAACAGCCATCTGGAGTGTAGAATCTCGATCATCAGATCCATATACAGGCTTCAAGTGGCTCAAAAAAATAAATAGGACATTTTTTACAGTTTTACAGGAAAGGAGCTCTAGGTGAAAAATGCAGGAAGTTAAGCTAATTTTCAGTTTAAGTTTGTATTCATTCAAAACAGTCACAAATATATTTTTTTTCTGTCTTTTTAACAAATAATTCTACAAATAACCCTTTCTGGTAATCCTACCTTTGTCCATATCTCCTGCTTGAGAGTGACGGCCGCACACGCACACAAGAACCAGCAATCTCCCAGGTCACCTTGGACAATGTCCAGCCGACTGATGCCATCCACGAACAGCTGCGCGTCTTCTGTCAAGTCCTTGGGAAAGGAAAAGGACAAAATGTTGAAGAAAATTTTCAACAATTACTTGCCAAACAACGGACAAATGCACTTAGCTGCTTAGTATATTATCTTACTATAGTATCTTTAAGTGCATGGAATGTTCATGGACAAACGCTATTATTTCAACGGTCAACACTACAACAGCTGTTTATATAACAAGAATCAAAAGAGATTGAACTAGAGATGGATGGATGATTGGGGCTTTACGTCCTGTATTTATGCACTTGGTAGGCTTATTAGGACAGGAGGAGGACACCGTAATGAGGCTACGGATGATTGAAATAGTCGTCCAACATAGGCCCAGGTGACATAACAGATATCCAGTTGCTCTGATACCCAGCCGGATATTGGACATTAATCATGACATACCGGATATCAGTGAATCCCCACTATGAAACCTTATTAAAACTCTTTCTCACCTCCGGGCGTTTCCATTTGACAGTCTTGAGAGCTGATACATGTTCCTTATCATTGAGGTAGAGTGCTTTCAATCCACAAAAGTCTGGGTCCGTGTATTTCTCCTCTGGTTTTAAGCTTAGTAATCTCTTCAGGACTCTCTGAAACACGGAAAGAAGTATATAATTGTCGCAAGAAGAAGCACCTATCTTGAATTTCTGATTACTCGGAACTTCTGGACAGTAGTCAAAGGTGCACAATTTGTTGAAACTTTTCAACCCCAAATTCAAGGTTTTTGGTGGAAATATCACATTTTCCAGGTTTTTCCAGACCTGGAAAAGCACAACCCAAAATTCCAGGTTTTGTTTACTCAAAATCTGAAGTGAACGTAATGGTGAATTTAAGTATGCAACTTTTAGCAAATAATCAAAACAGACTTACTTTATCTTTGATGACCCTGGTACAGTCTTCAATGTTTATCTTCTGGGGGCTGCCTTTGTAATTTGGGGTGCTGGCCGAACATCCCATCTGCTCATTGTATCACTTTGGATTCACTACAAAATAATGTACTGGAAGGAGAAGAAAGAAAACACTTAAAAGATTGAATTGTAATTTTGTGTAGTATTGTAAATTGACTGCAGTAATGAGAGTGTACCTATATAATAATGTTTCATACAAATGTGAATTAGTTATTTATTTTACAAGAAGACTTATTTTCTTTTATGGTGATTATCATCACTGGCAGTTCTAAGTAATTAGTTGTAGATTTAGCTGTCAGCTGCAGTTAGTTTGTTATTAGTAGCTTTTTGTTTCGCCTTACTTTTGTGTATAAGCTTTGATCAAGTAAAAAGCACCAGTGCAGTGTCACCACTCATTTACCAGTCTGAGATGACCTATTTACTAGAGATTGAAAACTGAAGCTCAGCTGCATGAAGCACAATCCCATTAACACCATTGTCTTGTTACAGTTTGTCTCATCAACATGCGAACTGGTGTTTGGCCTGTTTTCTCAGCATCTACTTGTCTCACAGCAAAAATACACATACTCACGGATAGATTAGCCATTTTGTAATTTGTTTATCACATTTTCGCGATGTTTTAGCTTCGTTTTTGGCCAATTTTCGACTGTTTTTGTTGACGGCGATCCATTCACACTTGTTGACATTCATGACGCAACCAGTTTGACAGCCACAATTGCGGTGACGTCACAAAAATGCACTGCAGTGCCACTCGCGATTTAGTTCCAGTTAATATAAGGCCATCAACACTCCTCTAAGTTCATGCATTGGCTCTGGACAGGCAATAGAAACAGCTGCTAAATTTCAGTTCGCATGCTATATGAGACACACTGTAAGCCATGAAGCCAAATCAAGCAGTTGGCTCAAGCTATTGTCTCCAGTAATCAAAGGAAAAACTCAATTGCAATTAGGGCTATAAGGGTATACATGAGCGTGCTTCCCTAGATTAAAGATTGTTAATTGCAATTAGCATTGTGTATCTAATCAATGACAGCTGGGTGAATCCTATTCAAAATTGTATTATTTGTTACGAATTTGCCAATGACAATGTTGGAAGATGCTAAATGTTTTGTTACTGCGCATTGGATAATGGATACACAATTTTAGTATTGTTTTTTTTCAAATATTTAAGTGACTTGAATATTGACAGTGTGTCAAGACTACAAGTTTAATCGGTGAAAGTGAAACCCAATATGAAATCAAAATGAAATTTTCCAAATAATTCGAAGATCTATTAATGCAGGCCAATATACTTTACAATAAATTCAATTCAATGACAATGGTTAGGTAAACACTACTAACACCAGCCGTTTACAAATTCTGATAAATCGATGCAAAATATTCCCATATTTTCACATGAAATTCGATTTTGACAATTTTGTCTTGACAGTTTGGTTGAATTTCTTGATTATTTCACGCCTGTTTTCAAGACCAATGTTACGATTCAGCCATCAGACACTATCCTTTCAATTGCTACCCATCACTACTGAACCCTAGAGCTTCTAAAGAGCCCACATATGAGTTTTTTCCGGGCATCAATACCTCTCTTAGCTTCTGTTTATTTTCTTTCGTGCTGCTTGGCTGCTTCATCGATCAATCAGGCAGTCGGCGTTTTGAGGTTTGATTTCTGACAAAAACCAATTCAAGAAAAATGGATTTCATGAAATGAAGATTACTTTAAAAACGTGCATTATAGCAAAATTGAAAGCACAGCTAGATTTTCGGTTTTTAGCTATGCAAAAGTGGAGAGATAAAGCTGTTTTCAATATTTTTATTTGCGAAACCATTTCCCAAAATCAAAGCTAAAATGGCGGACGTTGTTGACAGCAAGGTTTGTGGATACCGGCGTATTTTTCTCCTATTTTTGCTAAGTTACGATGCTTTCAGACGTGTTGTCACTTGGAATTAAACAAATGACAGTGCTGAACATAGCAGTCCTGCTGTCATACCAATCAATCCTTGTCTGAGTTGGGAAATAGGCTTTTATATTGAGCTGTCAAATTTGACATTGATTTTTGACAGTGATCCACTGATTGAGTGAAATTAAGTCTTAATCATGAATAGTAGTAGTAAACGGTAAAGATTCGTTTCATTGTCTGTTGCTCCTGCTACTTGTTGTGTGACATAATTTGGTAGACTACAATGATTCTTAATTCAACTGTCTGCTGCCCTCTTGAGTTTGTTTGTCCTAGAACTTGGCCAGGTACCGGTCAATCCGCCCTGGGACTAACCTCGCCACTACCCGCCTCAGGAAAACTTGCCGTAGCCCCAGCCCGCCCCAAGGCCGCCTTTCAGGCAATCCTCCAGCCGCGGCCCCAGTCTTATTGCTGCTCAAGTTCCCTTCTCCCTCTGCCCCCCTGCCCACCCTGATTGCCAGGTGAATCTTGATTGGCAATGATTGCCATCCACGCAGACAGGAAATTGTCAATTAATGTCTATAGGAGTTTAACTGTTTAAGGCTAATTTATAAACATACTTGTCAATCAGGGATCTGGTTTAGAACAGTTATATAAATATTTATAGCTAAATTAATCATTTATCAATTATAAAAGCTGATCTAAATGGCCCACTCCTTGCCTATCTTGATTGATTGATATACTATATTGTTATCCTCAAACTCAACTGAAAAAGAGTTCAACAGGGTAAGCTTCTTTAATTGAGCCGGACACTTAGACTCTGTACATTTTAAAGAAGTGATATCTTGCTTGGATTGTCAACCAGGACCTCAAATTAATCGTTTTTGCTAAATCTAACGTAAAATTGACAATTTTCACAACACAAGAACTAGGCCTAAATGTAGTAGTTAAATTTCTGAAATAAAAAATTACATTGGGTATCTTTCAGTCGGATGGCTGTGTTGTAAAAAACATGACATCAAATATAGGCCCTAGTACTTCGTTTAATTGGTTTTAGACATCACCAAGATACTAATACCATTGGAAAAGCTGGTATCTAACCGACAGTTTTGCATCTTAGCGCCCAGCTAAGGATTAACTCTATTAATAACAACAAAACAAATAATCAGATTATTGTTTAAAGTTAAAAGGTATAATAGAAGAAGCATATGATGTCTAAGTCAGTTAGACACCTCTTTGTCGGGTCTAACATGCATTTTTGTCAGTTAGATCCCTCCCTCCGGTCGGGATCTAACTGACAAAAATGCATGTTAGAACCCTCCAAATCGGTGTCTAACTAATACATAGGCCCTATTTATTGCAGATCTAGATTTATCTATTGTTGTCCTTAAGGTGTGAACGCATTGGCAGTGGGCTTATTCCACTGATACCATTGTTTAATTACCAATCATTACATAATTAAAGAAAACGTGTCAATTTGACGTTTACAGGCCCGCTTTCATTAGTAATATTTATTTCTTAAATAAAAAAAGAAAAGAAAAAAGTGATATTTATATTTCATGGATCTTTTTGGATTTCATAAATTATGTAACATGATTTGATAGAAAACATTTTTAATTTCTTGTTGACAGATAGAAATAGATCTATAGAAATAGATAGAAAAAGTTACAAAAAGTTAGATAGCTAGATAGCTATATAGTTAAGTTTAGCTAGATAGCTATATAGTTAAGTTAGAACCCTCCAAATCGGTGTCTAACTAATACATAGGCCCTATTTATTGCAGATCCAGATTTATCTATTGTTGTCCTTAAGGTGTGAACGCATTGGCAGTGGGCTTATTCCACTGATATCATTGTTTAATTACCAATCATTACATAATTAAAGAAAACGTGTCAATTTGACGTTTACAGGCCCGCTTTCATTTGTAATATTTATTTCTTAAATAAAAAAAAAAAAAAAAAAAGTGATATTTATATTTCATGGATCTTTTTGGATTTCATAAATTATGTAACATGATTTGATAGAAAACATTTTTAATTTCTTGTTGACAGATAGAAATAGATCTATAGAAATAGATAGAAAAAGTTACAAAAAGTTAGATAGCTAGATAGCTATATAGTTAAGTTTTTAAAAGTTTTTTTTAATGTTTTTCAGCAATGTGTTTTCTTAATATCAGTTTTTAACTCTCTGTCTAGTCCTTCTACATGGTTTTATCAGTTTTATCGTCTCTCATAATTCTAAATGAATGGTCTGTTTTACCACTGTTTTTACTTTTTAATGTATGTATGTGTGTGATACAGAGTGAGACATAAATAAAAATTAAACTAAACTAAACTAAACTAGATAGATAGATCGATTGATTGACAGATTAATTGATTGGTTTATTGGTTATCATTGATATATTGATAAATCGACAAATTGATAGAGAGAGAGATAGAAAGATATACTGATTGATTAATTAATTGATTGATTATAGATAGTAGGTAGAGCTAGATAGCTAGAAAGCTAGAAAGCTAGATAGATGGCTGGATAGCTAGACAGCTAGCTAGATAGATAGACAGATTGGTGGAATGGATGATCAATCACTTGCCATGCGAGTTGAATGGCACTTGCCCAATTGGTGTGATGTACTACAACATTTCAATTTCCGATAGTCCAGGTTTCCAAAATTAAACAAATAACTGGTAGAAACGATTGCAGCCTATACATATAGCAAGCCAAGTAGGCCTATATTAATAGGGGCGGGTAGGAGGCAGGGTGGGTAGCACTGGGGCGAGTTATTGCTGAGGCGGGTTTTGCCGAGGCGGGGAGTGGCCGGGCGAGTAGCCCTGAGGCGGGTTCACTGGAAACCCTTGGCCAAGCTTGACATGTTCACTCAACTGTGACAGCTTGGTAATGCCACACCCCCTATTCTGTCAGTGTCACGACATTTTACCCTCTATGCAAGAAGTGTCATGATGATCAAAATACGTTGACATTTTATTTAACAACTCAGTTTCTGGAACATTCTACAATAATTATTAACAGGACATGTCATAAATTGTGACAGTTACAAAAGCATAATATATTTCTTGGATCAGATTGGATATAACATCCACAGAGTACAGTTCTGTGATTAGGAAAACATGCCTTCAACAGCTTCAGTTTTGCAAAGTGTAAGATATTTTGTAACTTTACATCATTACAAAATCTATGTTATGAAAGGTACACAATTCTATGACCCAGGTAGACCGAATATACCATTTGAGGTCATTGAACAAACTGTCTTGCTCATATATTCATCACATACGGTATCAGTGCACTGTAATTCACATTTGGCTCATCATGGGATCTAAATCAATAATTGGAAAGGTTTTTGTAACATCTTTAATTACTACTTTGTCTATTTGATGTTTTGCAATTGTATTTGTCATATGCTTATCCACATGATTTGTGAAAATGTAGTGATTGGTGATTCTCATTTTCTGAAGTTCAGGTTTCTGTTCAGATATATCAAAGCATATTTTTGTGATTATGTTTTCTGTTATCATAATATTTCAATTCATACTCTGACAGGTTTATTTTATACAAATTGGAAATATGTTTTATAGGCCTAGAGCCCTAGACTGGCAATGTTTTCATAATTCTTAAGTGAAGATTAATGTCAAAACATGGCGTTGTGAGACTGTGCGTGTGGTTGTCAATTTTAGGCATGTGTTGACATTGATATATAGGCCTAATTTAAATATATATTACTTTTTTTTTTAAATTGCTCAGATTAATATTGATCAATATAACAATGGCTTGAAGCCTGAACTGTCCTCAGAGGGTCACACTTTCTACAATGATCTATCTCTCTCTGACATTTAATTCAAGACATTTCTGTTTAAAATTCTTGACATTTCAACAATATTCTTTTCAGTCTTTCCCACCTTTGAAGAATGACTTGTTTCTCCGAGCGGCAAGGGGTGAGAAGACGGAAAGAGTTCCAGTTTGGGTGATGAGACAGGCTGGAAGATATTTGCCAGGTAATGTTTTGATCATTTTCCATTTCTAGGCATAAGGAGAGATATATAAATTTTGGCCTGTAAATATTATATTATTCAGACTAGCATGTTATGATGCTACAGAGTTCAAAATGTCCTAAATATTCTGGGAGCCAAGAAAATTTTCTGTGCTTTTGATAATAAAGATCACATTTTGGAAAATTGTCTGTGCTGAAATAGAAATATATTTTTTTCTGTCAAAAACTAATCTGTTGCAATGCTTTTCCTAGCCATTAGCCACATCGCTTTGGCTAATGCATCTTCCATGTGGATAATGAAAATTGCATGTTCTGGCTGCAAATTAGCCACAAATGTATGCATTTCACTCCAAATGTATAATGGAATTTTGGTCCTGGGAACAGCACTGTGTTACATAAGTTTTTGTGGGGAAATGTCTATATTAAATATTTATTTATTTATTTTAAGTTACGTCTTCCTTGACGTTTCCACTGTTCACTGCTGGTCTAACTGAGATAACTGCATGAAAATACAGCTTCATATTTTAGGAGCGGTAAATTTGCAAATCAGAAAATTCAAATATTTAGTTTATAATAAACATGGTCATGATGGTGTACAATAAAAATCTTGTCGTTATCAGATCTTATCTTAATTTAAAACTGACTCAACAAAATTTTAATATAATATTCTTTTGGATGGTTGATATATTTTCAGAATTTCAGGAAGTTAGAAAGGAAAATGAATTTTTCAAAGTTTGCCAAACTCCAGAGTTGGCATGTGAAGTCACTTTACAGGTATGAGACAGTGTGTTTTTTTATACCTTTGATAAATTGATATAGTTTCTGAAGAAATGATGCTGTAAAATTTTCAGGATTTGTATTTTTAAAATGTCAAAATGTACTATACATGTAACAGGGTTGTGTCTAGAAATTACCTGATGGGGGAAAATCCATAGATTTTCCTATCTTCCTATGTTAATTTTGGCTGGAGGGGATGGCCCCGCACACCTAAATTAAATACACCACTGATCTGACGTTTATTTTGTATATTTACAGCCAATCAGAAGATTTGACCTGGATGCTTCAATTATCTTTTCTGACATTTTAGTAATACCTCAAGCCGTTGGTATGAAAGTTGAAATGGTCCCTGGAAAGGTAACTTGTTAACTTTCTATCTTTTTGTAACTTCTGTTTTTCAGATAGGTAGTTTTCTTTGGTAAAAGGGTAGCCACTAGCACCTAGCCTTTACACCCATGTAACATAAGCACAAGCCTCTGTGGTTGCGGTAAGCCTGATAAGACATTATTTAGTGTTGTCCGGTTCTATGATGTAGAAAATAACTTGTCCAATGTATAATAATGTGAATATTCAAGAGGTGCCGTGGCCCAGTGGATAAGGTGCTTGCCTGGTAACTGAGATGTTGCAGGTTAGAATCCCAATCATGGCACGGAGGAACTGAGCAGATCCTCCATAAGTCTTTGCTTCGCTTCACCCAGGTGAAAATGGGTACTTGGCTGTAGGCAGTGGTGGCGATTGTAGAGTGACTTAGCATTGTGTGCACTGGAAACGGCTGCCTGGCTGTATACTCCCCGGGGAGTTGAGAAAGGCTCATCGTCGAACAGGTCTGCCAAGGGAGTTATTGTAAAGTCTGTTGAGACTGACTTTGTCGGTGTAATGGACTATAATAAATCCTACATTTACATAAATTTGTGTAAACTTACATTCATGCTAAAAAATAAACTGTGTCTCTCTCAGAGTCTTTCTGTTGTTCTAAATCGCATGCAGTTTCCTTACTTACGTCTCAGGCTAGTCTCAATGTTTTCTTCTTTTTTTCACCTTTTAGGGTCCGTCATTTCCCACTCCTTTAGCGTCACCGGAAGATATCGATAATTTGGAGAAGAATGTTGACGTGAAGCAGAAGCTAGGTTACGTTTTTGACGCCATCACTCTGACGAGACACAAGTTGGAGGGAAAAGTTCCCCTCATAGGATTCAGTGGTGCGCCTGTGAGTATCATTATGACATGTTTTTAAATTCGTAGGCGTAGGAGTCAAAAATTTTGGAAAAACAATTTTTTAGGAAGTTTCGGACAGAAAATTTTTTGGGGTAATTTGGCAAATATTTTTTGGGCAGCCCCCAAAATCGATTGACTTTACACTTATGTTAACATTTTATTTGATAAAGAATTAAAAGAAACTTTTTATTTTTTAATAAATTATTATGTAATTATGACATCACTAAGGTCAAGAAATCACGCATTGCCCATGCTTTTTTGTGGTTAATTTTTGGACCATTTTGATATATAAATGAATATAAAAGTGGAAAAATTCAGGCTGTTAATTGAAACTTCATTCGCTGAAGAAAGGAAATACTGAGCTTCGCAAGATAAGAAATTTTAGATTTCAAGGAAAGGATTATTACATTTTTTTCCACAACATATATATTAAATGAGCCTGTGTATATTTTTAAATAAAAATTTTCTTGGAGCTTATTTAAATTTCTATAATGTATTGACAGTGGACTCTGATGACCTACATGATCGAAGGGGGCGGTTCCACAACTCACTCCAAATCCAAGAAATGGCTGTATGTCTATCCTGAAGCCAGCCACAAACTCCTTCAACTCCTGACTGACGTCATTGTGGAATATTTAGTCGGCCAAGTCAAAGCGGGAGCTCAGGTATGGTCGTTTTGAACTGCTTAGATAATTTTAGATCGATATATTTTGTTTGTGTAAGCCTATCTTGCAGCCTCTTGTTAACTTTTTCCGTTTTGTCCTGCAACTTCTCCCTTCTCCCTTGCTTTTCCCATCTTGAAACTACTGTAAGTAAATTACTACATGTCAGTGGAATCTCTCTTTAATATTGTCAATTTTCGAAAAGGAACATTAGTTCAAGTAAAAAATATCGGAAAAAATTAATTTGTTTTCGTATGAAATAAATTTGATGAAGAATAATCTACATACTTACTTTAAATTATCCGTTAGATTATTTTTATGTAATGGATATAGATGTATTGAAATCATACTCAAGTTTATAATTAACACTTTTCGTATAATTTAAATATTTTTGGCGATGCCACAAGTTTCTGTTAATTTTGTGAGCTCACTGAATCATTCTTCTGATCCAGCCGCATGATGTCATAGTTGAACCATTCAAGTTTTTTTGTCGTTGAATAATTATTATTTATTTTTCAGGCACTACAAATGTTTGAATCTCATGCTGGGATTTTGGGACCATACCTCTTTGACAAATTTGGTCTTCCGTACTTGAAACAAATCTGTAGCCGAGTTAAAAGTACGCTAGGGGAACAAGGGGTCGACCTGGTGCCAATGGTAAGGACTACTCCGCCAATCTCTGATTCACAATATTATGCAACATTAAGAAATTTCTAAAAAAAAATTCTCACTATTATTGAATGACTGCAGTTTGTCTCGTCATGTAGAGGACACACATTTTGCCATATATCTTAGCAACCAGAAGTCCTACAGTAGAAATACACCTACCTATGTGTAGCTTAGCTTTGTTGTTGTACAAATATCACATTTTAAAAATGTTTTGATGCTGTTTTTTGTTCGGTTTACGCCACTTTATGACAATGCAGTCCAATTTTGCATAATGTTGACATTTGTGACACAACAAATCTAATACACCAAGGGCAATGACATCATAAAAGTGCACTGCAGTGCCACCCCAGACTTAGTTTTAGTCAAGTTTGTATCAGCAGAACCACCAATCTCATTGTGTTGATTCTTATGGACTGTGCAAACAATGCAAATTTTCGGTCCCAATGACAGACAGGACATGCTGTATACATTTTTAATGTTTTATTTTCAGACGGTGTTTGCCAAAGACGCCCACTTTGCCCTTGAAGATTTGAGCAACAGTGGATATGACGTCGTAGGATTGGACTGGACCATAAAACCAGAAGTTGGCCGTAAATTAGTTGGAAATTCTGTGTCAGTTCAAGGAAATATGGATCCTTGTGCATTGTACGCTCCAAAGGTAAGATTAAATATTTGTTAATGATACTTTGGGCGGCTTTTGATTGTTATCGAAGGCCCAATGTCCTGAAGTCTTCGTAAAACGTTCCTTTGTGAAATTTCCAAACAGCTAGAAATAACTATTTCTGTCAAGTAATTACGGTTTCAAGCGACATAGCAGCATTATGAATGTTTTGTGGAATGTGGTTCAACTTAACATGCTTAATGACCCATACTCGAGTCGACAGTGTTTACTGCAATTAAAAATTTCTTTTTGGACTTTACCTGACATATTCCAACCAAAATTAAAATTTTACTGCTGTTTGCAATTTTCAAGTGCTGAAAAGAACTTAGAACTGCCGCAAAATTTAGCGAATGATTCAATAGGTCATGGTGGCTTTAAAGTCTTTGCGATTTGAGAATGTTAATGACCATAAACACTAAAACTTAATTAATATTTTAAAAATCTTTTTTCTCTCTCTCTCTCCAGGAGGAAATAGGCAGTATCGTTAAAGAGATGATCTCAAAATTCGGAACACAGCGCTACATCGCCAATTTGGGCCACGGAATTTACCCCGATATGGACCCTGAACACTTAAGGGCTTTCGTCGATGCTATCCATCAACATTCGGAGGACTTGAACAAAAATTCATAAATTTAAATGATGTTATAATAATTATTGCCTTCATGGTGTGTTGAGATTGTTGTTTTATTAATTGTTGAGAGCCGAATGAATTTGTGTAGTTTGATGTAGGAGTTAAGCAGTGAGCACAGGAGTTTGAGTGTCTTGTTATCAAAGCTAGGCCTGTATGTGTTCAGGTTGAGCTCTGAATGAATTATTGTATAGGTTGAAGTGGGAGTTGATTCATTTGAGCACGGAGTTAGAGTGTAGGTATCAAAGCTAAGCCTGTCTATGTTTAGGTTTTTTAATAATTTAGAAAAAATTATTTTAAGAAATTAATTGGCATTGTTGCATAACAATAAAGCACATGTCCCGCCTTTAATGAAATTATAAAATATATACACATATTGGTAATAAATGGTCACAATTAATAACAAGATGTCTTCCTTACCTTATGAAAAATATAAACCACCGGTCTGCTTACGGATGACAAACACTGTACATGTAATTTTGTACCATGAAAACTGTGGTTTGATATAATAGTTCAGAAGATATAATGGGTGCTCCGATTTCTGCCTACGACTGTACAGGTCTCTGTAGTATGATATATAGGGAATAATATAATCGATGATTGTTTTGTTGAAATAATTTCTCTTGTGTTATTGTTATTCCAATCATGTGAGAAATTTGTAGGACATTTAATTTCATATTTATAGTGAATATGAACGTAAATATTTGCCTGAAGTGTTTGTTGCATGGGTAAAATCACCAATATACGTGATATTGTCATGTTTATAGAATGGACTGTCCTCTCATGTACGAGATATATATTTCCTCTAATATGACAGACACGTGAATATTGGTGATTTTACCCATGGTGCATTGACGAAGTGAGAATGATTATGATAATCGTCGTAGTACGATATTAATCTTCGTAATTTTGTAAAATTTTGACACTATGTGATGCACGCAAGTACTGTGTAAGCAATTAAGCATACTTTGATTATGGTTGGAGTTCATTGAGCCATGACATCAACTGTGTATAGAACTTTGTAAGAAAAGGGGTGGTAGATTATAAATATAAATAATATATTTCATAAATAATTATATTATTATATTGAGAGCTAGGGAAGATTTAAATTTATATAAGACCAATATGATCATATCTTTGATAAAAACTGGGTTCTGTGATAAAATGCATGAATGAGGGAAATGTTGAATAAATGAATGGTTGAAATTTAAATTTTCATTTTTCATCTTTGCTTTATAGACTGAAAGATTACTTTTTCCTATGCAAGCTTATGTGAGTTAATTTGAACTCAGAGGTAAAGGAACGTCCAAAACGTCTGTAGGGGGCATCTTGTCTATGTTAACTATGTTATGGTTGTACTCTAATTAGACACTACATAAATGTAGTGGATGTTTCTGTGAAGTAAAACATGTAATTAATAATTAGGGTCATTAGCAATTATTAAAATGTCTTAAATTAATTTAGGGCATGTGATTTTCATCAAATAAATGTTTGGGTTTTTTTCTAGAAGGTTTACAATTTGGTGGAAGTGGCTGTCGAGTCTTGTCTTTCTATCGTCATCTTCGTTTGTGTTTGAACTGTTGAGCCAATTTTCTGATGAGCTATAACATTGTCTTTTTCTCAAAAGTTTTGTGATGTCTTGAGATTTGTTTTGGTTATTGGTTTTAATGAGAAAAGGTCTAGTCTAGAAGCTAGACCCAGGAGTCAGTTGAAAATCAAAACATGACTGACGAAACAGAAATTCAACTGACGAATTCAACTTGGAAGAATTCAAACCATTGCATATTTTTGGCCATCTAATGAATATTTTATTGTCACTCAGAATAGCAGATGCCATAAATCATGTTGATGTTGAAAATATACTTATATTCTAAACTCTAACGAAAAGTTGGATTCTCATTTTCAAAATTACTATTATCTAAATTTTATTTTTTAATAAATAAGGACAACAGGTCAAACTCTAGTCCACCTTGGAAATTATTGAAACAAAACGGTTTTCATATGCATGCTTGGAAAAGGTGTCTCAGTCAGATTTAGCTGACCAATTTCAACTGACTTTGCCAAAAAACACTATTGACTAGTTGATCCTAATGTGACCGAGTTGAAAATGAAATTCAAATGACTTTTCGAACTTATTCGACTGACTCCGGGGTCTGATTAGTCTCCATCTATCAGTTTAATGGTATTTCTGAGCTTCCTTAGGTTTTTGTGTGAATGCTTCGGACTCCCATGCAATACATAGATAGGCCCTATGCATTGTTTTTCTGTTATATTTACAAGCCAAACACCAGATTTGTGTATAATTTATTACAAAATTTCGAAGGCAGACAGGTCTCCACGACAGATAAAGACACTTCAGTGCAATACAGTATGGTAGTGATGAATTATGATCAATAGACACATTTGATAAATTGATAAATTATAATACACAAAAAAGTGCTGGTGTAATATGATATGAAAAAACATAGAAAAAATATAAATTCAAATGTAACGTTAACTTCATTAAGAGATATTATTGCTACATACAGAAACTCAACCTTTTTTTCAGGTTCTGTCAGATACGTACTATAATAAGCTATAATACAAAAGAGGCAGACCAGTTTGTAATGTACTATTTTACACGTCTCTTCTTCTTTAGTGTACTTGTCCACATCTGGTGTGTTACACCAGTGATCTCCAGTTAGCCTATGTGTCATAAACTGAGCAGATATTTTATAACTCTTTGCTTCACTCCACCCAGGTGTAAACATCTACCTGGCTTTATACTCTCAGGGGAGCTTAGAAAGGCTCATGCTTGGGTGACAACATCTATTTTTTCTTTCACAAAAAAAAATCAGACCCGTCAGATTTCATCAGATATCATCTGGTCTGCCCCTTAACATTGGGACGGAAATATAAGATATGCATTTCATGACAAGGACGGCAGATAACTTACGCAATAAGTCACAATTTCACATACATTTGCATTCTTCAATAATATAATCAGTTTCCTCTTTAGAGAATTAGTCTATGAATAGTTCCCATTGTTTTTTGGTTCCTTTTTTTTAAAACTTTTTTAAAATCACAGATTTATTTCATTTGTCACTGAAATCTTCAGATCCGTCATAGTTTGGAATGTAAATAATTATTATTGGGAATTAAAATCCAAACATTACATAAAAAAGTGGTTCTCGAAATATATGAAATATAAGAAAAGTTTTTGTAAGCAGTTAGTAGAATATAAAATAGATCAGCGTTAATTTTTGGTTTAAAGAAAGTGCACTCTTTTTTTTTTTCGAGAGCATTTTTAAAAAATCAAACAAATTATTACAAAAAATAATTGCACCTTAAACATCAAGAACCATTACTCCTAATTTGCTGAAGTATTAAAACTCGACATACAAATTGATAAATAACAATAAGTCTAGCTTAAGATTGGTGTTTCTGGACACAGATTTAAAAAGTGCACAAAAAACATTAATATAACAAACCAACTGAAAAATAATTGTGTGGCAGATTTTCTCTTCATTTTAGCAAAAATAAATATTTTCTAAAAATTCGACAAAAATATGAAACATCTAAAAATGGAGTACAGTCATAGAATTAACATTCTGGTGTATAGTGTTGATTGTAAATATAAACAAAAATTACATTGTCGACAAGAAATTATTTATACGCAATATCATGTATCATATCTTGATCTATTTTCGATAAAAGAATTTTCTCCAATATAAAATTACGGTATCCCATCAAGTTATGATGGAATTATTTACAAATCGTGTTCAATCATAACATTAAAATGTGATAATTAGATATGGTCACAATGTGAAGATTCACACTGGGTAATTATGGATTAAAGCCATCCCAAAAATTTGTGCTTTGTGATTTGGTTGTATTCCTTAGATTAACAGTTTTTTTACACATTTACTCCTCAGAGTAAGGTATTTTAATGTTTTCCTTAGATTAACAGTTTTCCCTTCAATAGGATAACCATGTATTCCTTAGATTAACAGTTATTGGACTTTTTCTTTAAGGAATACTGTTTTTTAAAGAGATCAGCATATTCCTTAGATTAACAGTCTTTCTTTGAGGGATTATCAAACATTCCTTAGATTCTCTTTTTTTTCTCTCCAGAATTAGTAATTTCTTTCTCTTTCCCCCCTTATTCATTGGATGGAAAATTTTCCTTGAAAATATTACTCCTTTGATAGACAGTTTTTCCTGAACTTTTAAGTTGAAGAGATCTGCATGTATTCCTTAGATTAACAGTTTTCCTTGGAGGGATTATCAGACATTCCTTAGATTCACATTTTTTTCTACTTTGAATTTTGTTATTTCTTTCTTCTGTCACATTTTTCTTGAAAACATTAGCATGTATTCCTTTGATACGAATAAGAGATCAGCATATTATATTCCTTAGATTAACAGTTTGTCTTGTAGGGATTACACAGCTATTTTCATGGACTTTTTCTCGAAGGAATACTGTTTTTTCTTGAATAGATCAGCATATTCCTTAGATTAACAGTTTTTCTTGGAGGGATTATCAGACATTCCTTAAATTCACAGGAATACTGTTTTTTCTTGAATAGATCAGCATATTCCTTAGATTAACAGTTTTTTGGAGGGATTATCAGACATTCCTTAGATTCACAGGAATGCTGTTTTTTCTTGAATAGATCAGCATATTCCTTAGATTAACAGTTTTTCTTGGAGGGATTATCAGACATTCCTTAGATTCACAGGAATACTGTTTTTTCTTGAATAGATCAGTATATTCCTTAGATTAACAGTTTTTCTTGGAGGGATTATCAGACATTCCTTAGATTCACTTCTTTTTTGCTCTTCGGAATCAGTTATTTCTTTCCTTCTTCCGTTTGCCGTTGTGGTGCTGCGGTGGTGCTAAGGTTTGTTTCTGCGGAGGCTTTTGCGGTGGTGGCGGCGGTGATGATTCTTGTTTTGACGGTAACATTGGCTGCAGCATTGTGACAAATTCTGAAATATATAAGAAATTGTGAATATTAAATAGTCTATGATATTTTCAGTCGATGCAGGGAAATTAAAATATTTTGGGGACTGTAAACTCTGTCATCTTATGAAATGGATGCCAGAATTTCGTGGGTCTCATATATTATGTAGTCTATGGTAAAGAAAGGTGTATGAAAAAATGGCAGATAGATAGATTGATAGATAAATAAATAGATAGATAGATAGATAGATAGATAGATAGATAGATAGATAGATAGATAGATAGATAGATAGATAGATAGATAGATAGATAGATAGATAGATAGATAGATAGGTAGATAGATAGATAGATAAAAAGATAGATAGATAGATAGATAGATAGATAGATAGATAAATAGATAAATAGGTATGGTAAGTCCAGCCTCAAAGTGTAGGCCCAGTTCTCGGGACTCACGAGGGTTGATTGATGAGATGGGGGAGAGAAAGAGGGAGTCCTCGACATGTTACATATTCACCCTGTGTGAGGGATCTTTTACTTGCCCGGCACAGACACTGATTCAAGGGGCCGCCATTTTAATTTAACATCTCATCCGAATGACATCCTGCTTGGATTTGCTGTTGAAAGTTCACCAGCCCTGGATTTGAACCCATGCAGGCAAAACCTTCTGCAGAGTTGACTTTTAACACAAAGAAATACCGTGAATAAGTTTTTGTCAGACTTTACACAAACCATTTGTGGGGACTGAAGGCCAGTACTGATATTGGCTCTGGCTTCTATTATGTAAAAGTAAAACCATTCAATCAGTTGGATCTATACACCCAATCAACTGCCCAGTCGAGTTAAATCAACCATTTACCTGCAAGTACTATACTCAGTCTCCAAGCCAAGCCACAAGCTAAGCACAAGTTAAGCCACAAGCCAAGCCACAAATCATGCAATGGGCATGAAATCCAAACCAATCAAAGAAATACAAGATGATTTGGCTTTAAGAAATCGTTTTCTGTCTGAGAGCCAACTAAAAGTCCGGGAATCAATTCCGATTGACTTCCAAAGTTTGCTGCACTTAGTCCGGAATAGTCCCAAAGGAGACTATACTGCTGAGCATGAAGCTAAAAAGGTGACTTAAAGTTTTTCATGGTCTAAATTTTATTTAGAAAAAGCTGCATTTTTTTGTAGATCGTTACAGTCGAAGAATTGCAAGTAATTACATTAAGCTGTGTGGAATCTGTGGATGCCAACGACACCACAACCGGCCCTATGCATCACATTGAAATGAACTGTAATTTATAATTTGTCGTTGAGTTACCAGTCTGGGAAATTACCGTCAATAATGACAATTGCAGTTCCAGCTTAGTCCTGGCCCTGACAGGATGAATGAGTGTGTTGGGTTGATCAGTGGGATATCAGAAGCAAGTCTGATCTCTGTGCAGCCATCCTCACCACACAGCGGCATGACAGTAGCGGGACTCTTTATATCCCATTTCACAGAATACAGCGATGTCATCAGCAGCTGATGACAGTTCCCTAATTTCTCTGGAGTCTTCGGGTTCTTTTCCTCATTATGTAATGGATAGGCCTGCCAAGATATTTAGAGTTAGTTGATAACTTGATAATCTAAGGCCGTATGATGATGAGATGAGAAGACTGTGAGTCTGACATATACCCTATTAATTCAGGGATGCCCAGGGTCTTTCAGTTGCCCCAGCATAGAACACTGGATACAACCCCCCTCCATTTAATGTCCCATGGGCTCGGACCAATTAAAGTGAGTTCCCAGAGTGAGATTTGAACCCACGCCCTCAAAGCCAGTTGACAAGCGCACCTAAGTACCAATAAGGCCACGGGGAACTCTTTAGTTGGACAGTACTTGTTGTACCTGTATTTGCGGTTTATAATGCAAGTCATCTGTTGCGATTTGCCATTGACACATGCCATTATGGAATACCAGGTGTCATTAACACTGAATTGTAATTGTCCAAAGTATTCATGACAAGAATGCCTTTACAAATTTAATAGTGGTAATACACGTGGCTATACTTATCGCTTTGTTCAAGCAACCTTGAATAATTATTTCGCAAACCTAGGATCAAAACCTTTTTATTGATTTCCAAAGTTGAACACCTGAGTCCGATCTTTTGTTACTGTTTGTGCTTTTTACCACCTATTTATTGTCTATTTCAATGCAAATCCAGGTCTCGTGAACAAACCATATTTGTCACCATGATTAAGGAGGCTAATGACAGTCATTATTGTACTGTCGGATACCTGAAGTAACTGCGGCTGCGGTTGTTTTCGTCATGACATCCTAACTTTGATCTCAAGTTAACGAACAGCCTTAACCTTGACCAGCATGCATTGATGTGAATTCTCTGATCTTCTTGTCTTTGAAGTTACAGAGGTCTTGATTTGTGTAGGCTACACATGATTATAACTTCTGCCTGCCATGAAATTGGGTCATATTCAGCTGCTGGCTCAGTGGTTAGAGTGGTTATGGTCAACGCCTGTTCAGCAGAAGGTCTTTGCCTGCATGGGTTCAAAATTCGAAACCCGGGGTTTGAACCTAAAATATTTTTAGTGAACCTTTAAGGGCTAAATCCCAGCTGGATGTCTTTTGGACGAGATGCTAAATGTGGTCGCCCCTTGCGCAGGGCAAGCAAAAGATCCCTTGCATGGTGTAAATGTGTAGCATGTTGACCAATCCAGCTCTCTATATCCTATCTCATCGATCAACCGTTGTGAGCACCGAGAACTGGGCTTAAAGGGCTGAACTAACAATAGATCTATATCTATCTATCTATCTATCTATCTATCTGTTCAAATTAGGGGCGACCATTTTAAAATGTCAGGGGGGGGGGGGTTAATCATTTCTGCTTGTGATATTTCTTGACAAGGTGTTGCTTGATTTTGGAATGAATATTTGGGGACTTTTATATCTAATATTTGGGAAATAGATAATTTCTGCCACAGCTACCTAAATATGAATAATTTCCCACAGAGAAAAACTGTAAGCACCCAGAGAACGTGGACGTGTCTGTTTATCATACAAAGATGTTGTTTTAATTATAGTTTTAAATGTTTAGGACATAGAAATAAAACCTACCTGAATAGTTGACCTTGCCATCCCCATCCACATCAACTTCTTTGATCATGTCATCCACCTCCTCAGCTGTCAGTTTCTCTCCCAAATTTGTCAGCAGATGTTTTAGTTCTAAGGCATCTGGAATATGTTTAAAAAGAGATATGAAACATGTCTTTCCTTTCCTTTTCAAAATATTATATTGGCCGTGAGTCCATAATATACCGATGGTTTCACTGGTATATCATTATTGTCCTAATAAAGTTGGTAAATTCCTCCTATATTTTACCATACAAAATTTCTATATTCCTATAATATTTTACACGATGTTGGGTGGGCACCCTGATGATGATTAAAACTAAAATCTGTCAGTCTACTTTTGTCCCATTCTGCCATGTGCTTTTATATTAGGTTCTCAGGTGTGTGATCTGTGAAGATACATGTCTATCAGGTACTTTTGCATGTTACATCAAAAGTCAACATGTTACATTAAAAGTCAACAAATATTTTAAAGTATCAAATGATTTTGGCAAAAATTTGACAAAAAATTACATAAGAATATGAATGTTCAGCACAAACTTCGTCACTTATAAGGAAAATTAGAAAAATATTCAAATGCTTAAATTCGAGTTATCACCAAAAATTGTGCCACTAATAACTTGATACAAGGTGTTATCAGAATGTGACCTCCAGGCAGACACATGGCATTGCATTGAGGAAAAAATCTTCACACCAATGTGCATCGTAACATTGTGGAATCTTTAATCGAGATTTAAGAGCAAGACAGGAATTGGAGGCATATTCGTGAAGTAACATGAATATGCACATTTAAAAATAGCATGCAATGCATGCACCGTGTCCTCGAGCAATTTAATAACCCTTATAACTCAATGGGATATGATCATTACATTAACACATCTCTATAAATTGTTAAAAGTTGCATTCTATCTATAGATCTATCAATCTACCTATCAATCTATCTATCTGTCTATCTATGTGTCTATCTGTCTATCTGTCTATCTTTAGTAATTGGCTGAAGTATAAATCTCAGGTTGTGGTGCACCCCACTTTGTCTCAGGGCGGAAGGGCCCAAGGGAAGAAGAAGAAGATGCTTCTCAGAAATCGTCTGCTGAGCAAGGAGGAATTTGGGGGATTAAAGTTAACTATTTAGAGCAGTGAGACATAAGATTAAAGCCAGGGCATCTAGTGCAACAGTGTAAACACTGGGCATCATAATGGCATCATAACTTAGGGTTGTTCTTGCATCTGTGAAATGCTTTTCGATCCACACCAACTTTGATATGACAATCCCATTGATGACGACAAAGGGCCCGAGGCCCTGCTCTCGGACACAAAAACTGCAGAAGAAGGCGGAATGTTCTCTTGAGGCCTCCATTTCCTGTCTTGCCTGATATCAGCCTTTTAACAAAGTGGCCAATCAAAGACTTGCATCATGACAAGTAAAATGTTGATTCCAGTTGCAGGACAGCATAGAAATCCCACAGAACGCTGTCCTGCTACTCAAATTCGCATTTTGTTTGCAAAATATTACTACAAGGGGAAGCTAAAGTGTTCATTTTATTGGGAATGACAATTACAGTTTGTCTCACAACATGTAAACTGGTGTTTGTTCTGATTCCTCCTCATCTAAAAGTCACACTGTAGAAATTTGCATACTCACGGATAGAAGAGCCAATTTGTAATTTATTTATCACATTTTGGTGATGTTTTGGTGCTTTTTTGGTCAGATTTTTGATGCGGACCAAGCGTTCTGGAAATGAGACAGACTCTATCTGTGCATGAGCAAGAGACTCACCAATGTAACCATCCCCGTCTTTATCAAACATGGAAAATGCTTGTTCCAACTCCTCCGGTCCGAGGCACTGCTGCTTCGCCATCATCACAACAAACTCATTAAAGTCAATTTTCCCATTTCCTGAAACAAAAGAACTTCCATTATAGTTCTTCCGAGCAACTGTATTATGTATCAGTGGGCTGTATCAGTGGGCTGTATCAGTAGGCTGTATCAGCTGTATCAGTAGGCTGTATCAGTGGGCTGTATCAGCGGGCTGTATCAGTAGGCTGTATCAGTGGGCTGTATCAGCCGCTGTAAAGGCTGTATCAGTAGGCTGTATCAATAGGCTGTATCATTTGGCTGTATCAGCTGTTTCATTAGGCTATATCAGTAAGCTGTATCAGTGGTATCAGTAAGCTGTATCAGTGGTATCAGTGGGCTGTATCAGTGGGCTGTATCAGTAGGCCTAATCGGTGTACATGAAAAGTCTTACAATTTTGTAATGGCACTAGAACGGTGATGCTGCTGTACACTACTCTTTTGCTCAGTATTTGTGTCAGGGAGAGCACTGTTTATTATTTTAGTGAATGTGCGAACACTGAAAAGCCTTTTTTCACATTTGCTTTTCCATTTAAAAAAAATTATTTTCCCCATAATTTTTTGTACGCAACTACAGACTCATACAAGTAAATTTTTCAATTTCCTGAAAGAAAATATCTTCCATTAGTTTTTTGGAGAGCTTCGTTTATGATATCAGTTTTCTTTTATCCTCTTTTGTAACTGTCAATACTTGTGCTTTTACAGTCTGTCACTTTGATATAGAAAAAGAGTGGACTGTTGAAGTGTGAAAATGGCATTTCTTGTGTCATCATGCTGATGATTTGTCATGATCATACCCAATACTTTCAATGATAATTTGATACAAGGAGACCTATCCCGCTTGTTGGTGACAGCCAAACGAAAGGATTATGCATTTGATTTTCACTATTAAATCAGTTATGACAAGCCAAATGGCCTTCTCTTGATCATGACTAATCAAACAGCCTCTGCAATGTATGTTTCCCATGTAAGTCAAGTGGCAGCCTCGGCGACCTAAGGCGTACCGTGGTACCATGTCCTGTGAGTGACACCAAAGGGTAGAAATTCAAGACCATGTGGCAGCCTCGGCGGCCTAAAGGTCGACACCCGTCTGAGTCCCCCAACCAGCCCCATAGGAGAAGAAAACGAAGCAAATCCAACTGACTGTTCCATACATAATACATCACAGAAGATGGCTATAGATGTCCAGCTATTGACATTCTGATTAAGGCCATCACTAATTAATGTCCTGTGCTACAGAAAATCATCATCTGATACTCTGGTCTTCTTCCTTTATTGATTCGTTTGCAGATTGATTTATGGATCTAACACAAATTGATAAAAGATCTTCTTACTGCTTAGACCATGCAGGCCTACATCATTGATAGGCATGACTTATGTACTATAATAAAACTTAATGGGAGTGTGGTTCACGGCAATGAACCTCATGAATGTCAGGTCGCGGAAGAATACAACACGAGTCCGAAGGACGAGTGTTTATTCTGCAGCAGACCTGACATGAGTGAGGTTCATTGCTGTGAACCACACTCCCATTAAGTTTTATTTATATCCCACAATAATAATAGACCTCCAGTAAAAATAATTAATAATTTCAAGAGGCACTATTTTGTTTGAACGGCCACAAAAAGATCCCTAGCAACCACACCGACCAATCAGAGCGTCAAGACATTGTGACGTCATCACTTCACTGCCCATTGTTTACATAACAATGTCAGATAATGAGATGCATGTGGTTCACAACGATGAACCACATGGTGTGAATCACATGGTTTTTTGCCAGAACTTCACTGCCTATTGTGGGATATACGTTTGAATAGAGATGCACAGACAGTGAAAATAGATATGACATATACCAATTTTGTGACACCACTTCTATTTATCGACCATCTCAAATTGACGACAACATCTCTTCTCACTTCCAGCACTTTTTATTTGCTTTCATATTTTCGACTTCTTCAAGAAATCTTTAATTTCTGTATACGCCTATACTTCAAGAATTTTGTACTAATTAAAACATAGGCTGCGCAGCAGCAAACCTTCAGCGAATAACACATTTAGAAGATTACAATTACATCATAAAATTGGTGTGTTTACCAAATTCCGTATATTATAGGTATGCAACAGTGGTCGAGTAATGGCATTCTATTATCTGTTATTTGCCTGCTGCCCTGCGATCTACCTGTGTGCTTGCCAGGGTTTGTAAAAGCAGGGAAAGGCCTTATTATACTAATTTACTTATATTATGGTACGGTTTTATGCATGCACCAATTTTTTTCCGATCATTCAAAAAGTGTTAAATACAAGTCAAAAAGCACTGCTACATTTTATAGGTGATATGTGTAGGAAATGGCATTGCTGTATATGCAATAGTGGGCACATTTTGGCTCCTATAAGAGAATAAGTATTTTTAATATTTTTCTCAATATTACAAAAGGTATAGAATATGTATCAGTCAGACCTTGAAAAGGCACAACTAAACCATATAAGTCATATGTGTACCAAACTTATCCATGTACATGCAATAGTCTTGGACCAGAAACAAAAAATTTTTTCTTTTTTTTTCAATATTTCAAATAGCATTTAATATTTTCCACCAGACCTTTCAAAGGGCACAACTAGACCTTATAGGCCATGTGTGTACCAAACCTTATCCATTTACATGCAATAGTGGCCGAGTCTCAGCCCAAAAACTAAAAAAATACATATTTTTCTATTTTCCAAATTTTAGCAAAAAGTATAGAATATCCATCAATGAGACCATCAAAAGGCACAACTAGACCATATAGGCCACATCTGTACCAAATTTCATAAGTGCACATGCAATAGTGACTGAGATTTGGCCCGGAAACAAACAAAAATAATTTTTATATTTTCTCAATTATTTCAAAAGGTATTGAATATCTATCAATTAGACCATCAAAAGGCACAACTAGACCATACAGGCTATATGTGTACCAAATTTCATCCATGTACATTCAATAGAGGCCGAGTGCTGGCCCGGAAACGATCTATCCGCCCGCCGCCCGACCGCCCGCCCACCCGCCCGCCTGCCCGGCGGACGGACAACATTTTTACCCAAGTGATTACAATACCTTCTTCGAACTTCGTTCGCTGAAGGTAAAAAAATTTGAACTTTCACAACAGACTTGGAAAGAATTTTTGTACTGTGTACTAATTTTTCTTTAAGAATTTTGTACTATCTTTAGGAATTTTCAACGTTCTCTGAGGACTTGTTTGACAATATTCTGCATACTTAATGAATTTTGTACTTACTTTAAGGACTTAATACGAATTTTGTACTAGGCCTATAATAATTTTTTACTTATTTTAAGAATTTTGTACTTTCTTTCTTGGAACTTGTAAGAATTTTGTAGTTATACTTACTTTAAAAATTTTTTGTGCATATTTTAAGAATTTTTTTCACTTTCTTTAAGGACCTGGTAAAAAATTTGCACTCAGTTTAAGAATTTTGTACTTATACTTTTAGAAGTTTTGTACTTTCTTTAAGAATTTTTTTACTTACTTTAAGAATTTTTTTACTTTAGGAATTTTGTACTCAAAGAAATTTATACTTGATTTAGGAATTTTGCACTTTCTTTAAGGACTTCATAAGAATTTTGTACTTGCTTTAAGAATTATGTACTTTCTTTAAGGACATGGTTACAATTTTGTACGATAATAATTTGTAAATATTTTAAAAATTATGTTCTTTCTTTGGAGATTTGTAAGAATTTCATAGTTATAAAGGGTTGTGCTTATTTCAATAATTCTGCTTATTTCAATAATTCTTTGCACTTTCTTTGAGGACCTGTTTAAAAAAATTGTCCTTACTTTAAGAATTTTGTACATACTACAAGAATTTTGTACTTTCTTTAAGAATTTGTACTTTCTTGAAGGTCTTCATTCAGAATTTTGTACTTTCTTTAATAATTTTGTACTTAAAAATTCTGTACTTTCTTTAAGGACCGATAACAATTTTGTACATACCATCTGCATCAACCTCGTTGATGATTTCCACCAGTTCTTGCTCAGTTGGATTTTGCCCCAATGACCTCATGACGATTCCTAATTCCTTTGTTGTAATGGAACCGTCGCCATCTTTGTCAAACATGGAAAACGCCTCCTTGTATTCTGGAAAAGATGGAAAAGCAGTGTGAAATATTTTATAATTTTGTGTTTGGCAAAGTTTGGAAAGTGGGTCTGATAAAGCACTATTTTGGGTACATAGTCCTGCCAGGGATCCTGAGAGAGGTGCCCCATCCGCATTCACTGTCTGATTATCCAGACTAGCATTATACCCGTTCTACGAACGGGAGGTTTGAGAGCCAAGGCATAAGTTATGGCTTGATAGCATAAGTTGACACAAACATTTAGGCCCATTGGCAAACATTTACGCCCATTGGCAAAACATTTGCGCCCGTTGGCAAACATTTGCGCCCGTTGGCCAACATTGGCTAACATGTGCACCCGTTGGCAAACATGTGCACCCGTTGGCAAACATTTGCGCCCGTTGGCAAACATTTGCGCCTGTTGGCAAACATGTGCTCCCGTTGGCAAACATTGGCCCGTTGGCAAACATTTGCAGCCGTTGGCAAACCTGTGTACCCGTTGGCAAACATTTGCAGCCGTTGGCAAACCTGTGCACCCGTTGGCAAACATTTGCGCCCGTTGGCAAACATGTGTGCCCGTTGGCAAACATTTGTGCCCGTTGGCAAACATTTGCGCCCGTTGGCAAGCAGTTGCGCCCGTTGGCAAACATTTGTGCCCGTTGGCAAACTTATGCCCGTGGGCAAACATCTGCGCCTGTTGGCAAACATCTGCGCCTGTTGGCAAACATTTGCGCCCGTTGGCAAACATTTGCGCCCGTTGGCAAACATTTGCGCCCGTTGGCAAACATTTGCGCCCGTTGGCAAACATTTGAACCCGTTGGCAAACATTTGCGCCTGTTGGCAAACATTTGCGCCCGTTGGCAACATTTGCGCCCGTTTGCAAACATTTGCGCCTGTTGGCAAACATTTGCGCCTGTTGGCAAACATTTGCGCCCGTTGGCAAACATTTGCGCCCGTTGGCAACATTTGCGCCCGTTGGCAAACATTTGCGCCCGTTGGCAAACTTATGCCCCTTGGCAAACATTTGCGCCCTTGGCAAACAGTTGCGCCCGTTGGCAAACTTTTGCGCCCGTTGGCAAACGTTTGCACCCGTTGGCAAACATTTGCGCCCGTTGGCAAACATTTGCGCCCGTTGGCAAACATTTGCGCCCGTTGGCAAACATTTGCGCCCATTGGCAAACATTTGCGCCCGTTGGCAAACATTTTCGCCCATTGCCAAACATTTACGCCCATTGCCAAACATTTGCGTCCGTTGCCAAACATTTGCGCCCGTTGGCAAACATTTGCGCCCGTTGGCAAACATTTGCACCCGTTGGCAAACATTTGCGCCCGCTGGCAAACATTTGCGCCCGTTGCCAAACATTTACACCCATCGGCAAACATTTACACCAATTGGCAAACACTTACACCCATTGGCAAACATTTACACCCATTGGCAAACATTACACCCAATGGCAAACATTTACACCCATTGGCAAACATTTACACCCATGGAGACCCATTAAAACATTACACCCATTTGCGCTTGATAGCATAGGTTGATACCTCTACCCCCTAACTGAAGTGTGGACACTGGGGCATTATGTTGTTCATACATAATCCAATAGGGGAGTTGTGTGTGTAGGTTGTGATTTGCAGAGCCCTCTGTTGTTATTTGGTAAAATCATTTGTTTACATTAAATGGAGTGGTGGATGGGGGATGAGAAATGAAGACTTTTGAAGGATTATTACGGAATACTGTTGAGCAGTAGGGAGGAGGGGACCCCCCATTAACACGGAGTGAAGGGCTGAAGCATCGCCTCAAAAATACTAATGTGTCTGGAAGGCAGTGACATATAAGGCAATCGGTCTTACAACAGGGGGTCTTAGATAGATAGATAGATAGATAGATAAATAGATAGATAGATAGATATGGTAGGTGCAGCCCTCTAAGCCCAGTTCTTGGCGCTCACTAGGGTTGATTGATGAGATGGGAGATAGAGCAGGAGTCCTCAACATGTTACACATTTACCCCATGTGAGGGATCTTTTACTTGCCCAGCACTGACACTGATACCAAGGGTCGCCAATTTAACGTCTCATCCGAACGACATCCAGCTGGGATTTTGCTGATGAAGGCTCACCGAAAATTTCGGATTCCCCAATCAGGATTTGAACCCATGCAGGCAAAGACCTTATAACGTAGGTACCACTGTAATTTATCTTTGTTTCACACTAAATATCTTCCGATTTAAGTGGCAAGTACCAGCAGTTTGACCTTTTCACGCTTTATTGGAACACAACCATCTGGCCGTCAATAACTGACCATCGATCGCTGACCTATTTCTTCGACAGTGGTCAAGTTCAAACGTGCATCTCTTTCGCCTTTCTCAGGATCAAAGATGGCCGTCTTTTGATATCTTTTGATCTTATGCCATACACTGTCGTTAAACGCAGAAAATCAATCAGCGTACAAGCAAAACATCCGTGTAATTCAACAACATCAAAACAACTGAAAAGAGGATGTTTATAACTATAATTAAAGTTGTGTATACCTTTAATCTGATAATCCTTTTATTTATCATATGTTTATGAAGCTATAATTAGCTGACTGCGATATAACGGGCCTGTGAATGCTGAAACACGTCCGGGACCCCCAAGACTGGATCAGAGTTTTTTGGGCAGTCTTGAAATAAATAATTATATCATTTCTGCTGAGGGTATTTCTTAACAAGGTGTTGCTTGATTTTGGAATGAATATTCAGAGACTTCGCCCCTTGAAATAAATTACTGCTACTGTATCATGAAGTAAATAATTTCCTGCTGTGGAAAACTCCAACCTCCCGATTATTAAATGGTCGCCCTCTAAACGTCCCTCAGATGGATGGATGATTGGGGCTTAACGTCCTGTAGTTATGCACTTGGTAGGCTAATTAGGACAGGAGGAGGACATGGCAATGAGGCGAAGGATGATTGAAACAGCCATCCAGCAACGCCCAGGTGAAGAGCTGGATTCGAACTCTTGACCCAGCGATTGGCAGCCCAGCACACTACCGCTAGACCAACCCTCCCCCCTACTAAACGTCCCTCAGAAGTGTGAGTACAAAGTCACGGCTATTTGATGAATTATAAATAGTTCTTGTGACTCTTTATAGTCCAACCTGCTTGGCAGAGTTAGCAATATTTATGTTTGTGTGTTTGTTCATATTCTTGAGAATTAGCCAACTTCTGGTTATATTTGGGCAGAATTCCTACACTTGTATTTGTTGTTGTCACTATTAGTGGATATCAATCAAAAATATATGTATCTCAAGGGGCGCAAAACATAAACACGACATTGCCAATCGGTAGAGGCTCTTGTTGTAGGTGTACGAGGCGGGGGGGGTCCGAGGGTTCAGCCCCCCCAAAGATTTTGGAAGATTAATTTTTCATGCACTTTTGGGCAGAATATTTTGTAAATTTGATATAAATTTAGGGCTATTTGGGCAATTTTTTTGGGCCAGCCGGCCAAAATTTAGTGACCTCCTACACCTATGGCCTTCTTTTGTTATGTAGAAATTATACGATGCCCCAGCATGAACGCAACATTGAAATATTTTCACAATGTTGTATGCCACAATGTTGCATGCCGCAATTACAATGTTGCATGCTCATGTCCTGTTTTGACATTGCTTCACAACGTTGCACCAATGTCGTTTCTACCAAATAATTTTCAACAAAATTGTGACATTGTCACAATGTTTGCTGCAACAAACATGCCTCAAACATCTTCTGTTATGGTCCTATACAAGTACATCTTCATCTCGTTTGATAAGAATTGCATATAAGCAGTTTGGTTTAGGATGTTCAGCATTCACCTGACGACAAAACATCACCTGTTTCACTCACTTCCTGGAAACACTGTATGTTCAATATATTTTAACATTTTACATTGTATACACATAAGAGATGGTATTTCGAGTTCGGAGAAACTTTGAGATCTTGTCTGATGGGAACGTTGTAACATACTCTCCGTAATATACTCTTCTTTTTCTTTCATGTCCTTAATGATAGCAATTTATGCATCATCTGGCTTCATCTTACAAAGACAGTGCCTTCTGCATTTCTGTTTGACATCCTATCTTCTTGCGAAATATCAGACTCTCTACCTGTATGCGATGTTGACGCAGGGGAGGATGGATGGATGGATGATTGGGGCTTTACGTCCTGTATTTATGCATTTGGTAGGCTAATTAGGACAGGAGAAGGACATGGCAATGAGGTTTAGGATGATTGAAACAGCCATCCAACATAGGCCCAGGTGACCTGGCAAGAGCTTGACGCAGGGGAGGATGTTTGGGTTGGCACTGTAGGATTCCAACTGCTGGGTCCGATACCCGCTCTGATTTGGTCACCTGAACTGATGTTGGACAGCAGTTTCAATCATACTTCCCTCATTATTGTGTCCTCCTCCTGTCCTAATCAGCCAACCACATGGCATAAATAATTAACAGAAAGTGCCAATCATCCATCCATCTATGAAGACAAAACTCACCTGTCACAGACAAAATGGCCATGGAAATGAAGGAATAATGACATGATTGTTTTCAATTAATATATTTGTCTTATGAAATCACCTCCAGTCCTCCAACCACTTAGATTGCTTGATATACCACAATTTCAGCATAAAAATAGGAGCGTGATTAATCAAAATCTTAAAATTGACATCACTTTTTTTGTCTAAAGGTAATTCTCCTGATCTTACTAGAGCTACAATCTTGCACTTTTAGTTTTCGCAATCCAAGGCGTGTTTATACAATGTATGCTCATGTACGGGTCTAATTAGTCTCTTTAGAGTGTTATATTACGCATGTTCTTACAATAAACATCATTAATACTGTGTACACAATATATTTTTGGGCTTACCTTTATGAACAACATGACCACTATGGCAGTTGGTTATAGTTGTATTGAAGATGGATGGATGATTGGGGCTCTACATCCTGTATTTATGCACTTGGTAGCCTAATTAGGAATGGGGAGGACATGGCAATGAGGCGAAGGATGATTGAAACAGCCATCCAACATAGGCCCAGGTGACCCGGCAAGAGCTAGATTCGAACCCTGGACCCAGCGATTGGCAGCCTAGCAAGCTACCACTAGACAACCCCCCCCCTATGACTACTTTGGCCGCTGGTTCTAGTTGTATTGACGAACAAATGGGACCATCACATTGTACTGCTACCCAAAGACTGCAGGTGCTTCTCTGCTTTCACAAGATAATTGACTTGTGCATAGATTACTTTGCTGTGTTCAGTATGGTGTATTGATGATGTCGCTGTAAGCTTACAAGGAAATTGGATTTGTACAAAATAATTAATCTAGGCTATTTTTGTAAAAAGCAGTACACTTATCTCATAGAGTAAATTAAAAAGGAAAAGAAGTCAAAATGTTTCAATTATTGCAAGAGGATTGTGTACATAATTTGCTTAAATTAAAATACAAGAATGGCTATCAAGTTTCTGTTTCTTGTTGTGTTTTATCAGTTTTACTCATGCACATACCGGTTACTATAAATAGACCAGTAAATTCCAGGGGTATCTAGAAATGGCCTGGCCATGGCAAGTGGCAAATATACCGCAGTGTGTCCTATCTCTCTCATATTAATTTGGGCCTAAGTGGATTCAACCCCCCCCCCCCCAAAGTACACCACTGCCCGTAACCAGATAATTGCTGTATACACCGCGTTCCCAATTATTATGCAACCACTATTTTTCGTGATATCTCTAAGAGAAATAATACTATTTGCATATCCTTTACACATAAGGCTACTTGTGCCATGGAGCCAATATCCTGTAAATTTTGTGAAATTCTGTTCATTCACTGAGGATTTATGCCATGTAATATGATTTTGCGGTGTTCCCAATTATTATGCAATTTCATGATAAGGCACCCACTGCCACCCAAAATCAATCAAACTGATCTTAAAATACCATGAGTCCTTACCCCTTATTACTAAATAAAAAACTGAACCATCATTTCAAACATTGATGTGTTTACATATAAGCAATTGATAGTATACGCCTGCATTGAAATAACATTGAAATACTGATATTTTTACAATGAAAGCCAAATGTCAGCAAGACACTAAAGGAATCACTATCAGCCTCATAATCCACTTTCCTTAGGTTTAGGACTCTCCCCTAAACCAAATAAAATCAAATTTCAACAATGCACTTGAATACTATCTTGAAATGAAGTCAGGTTATTCCGATTTACAATGATATTCCTATGGGAGAACATTACGGTGGCATAATAATTGGGAACGCAGTGTACATACGTACTATACACTGTGTTTCAGGTTTCACAATCACGACTAACAGGTATGCAGAGTATAACCTTGGGTTGTGAGATGCATTTGATGAAAGAAAGCCTCAGGTCTATCAGGCCAAATTGTCAGGAATCATGTATCGTCACGTTAATTCTACACAACCGTTCGTGTGTGAGAAGCGAGGGTTGGTCTAGTGGTAGCGTTCTAGACTGCCGATCACTGGGTCTAGGGTTCGAATCCAGCTCTTGCCGGGTCACCTGGGCCTATGATGGATGGCTGTTTCAATCATTTTTTCAGGACTCATTGCCATGTCCTCCTCCTGTCTGAATCTGAATCATGATTGTTCAAAATTTGTGAAACAGAAGGTATTTTTTAGCTCTCTAATCTAGAAACGGAGAAAATTAAGCTCCGGATAACACTTCAGTATTTCAAATGTTGTTTTACTGATTGCTTTTTTATGTTTCAAATAATCCTGTTCAGTAATTGAAACAACTTCTCTTCTCCAAATTTACAGATTCTAGAATCTACATACAGAAATAGCCTCATTTGTTTTTTTGTACAGATTCAATTTCCTTGTCAGCTTACATTGACGTTATCAATACACCATGCTGAACACTGTTAAGTAATCTATGCACAAGTCAATTATCTTGTAAGTCAGAATAGCACCTGTAGTTTTGGAGCTACCATGCAATGGTTCAATGTGCTATAAGACTGGCTGATGATCTGATATTTTCCATTTTCCATGGTTTATATTTTTGTATGATAAGGATTAAAGGTGTCTGGAGGTGTTGAAGACTGCCAAGTGCCACGGGTCCCTCGACCACAGTGGCATTTTAAGAAAAAGTGACAACGCGGGCCTGCGAATGCCAAAACACGCCCGCAGCGCCGTCCCCCCTCCACTGGACTACCATGTCTGTATCCGCCACTGCTACCTAATATGATGACAAAATGTTATGAACCTGTTTATAAAACATTCATGATATCAATTTCATTTTAAGCTATTTTGAGAGCATTCAGTAACCTAATACTCTGAAAACCAGTGAAAAGACTAATTAGTAAGAAGTACTAAGAACCTTCTCACAAAAATAACCTAGCTTGCTATCCTAGATGTGGTTGTAGCTTAAATTGCAGGTGAAATTGAGAGTTTTACCATGATTAGAATTTCAAGATAACATAGTTAGGTCTACAGTTATGTAGTATGAAAGAAAGATAATCACAGCGCTTCTGGCTCTCACAGAATAGGTCGTAACCTTGGGCAAAGTTCGCGCTGTCTCTATCATTTGTATTTGTATTTGTATTTGTATATATTATTGGTCCCCTGGTGGTGGGAAATTTGTGGCAAGCCTTCCGCTGAATACAGCTCAGGGCAGCCGCAGAGCAGCGCCCATGGGCAGAGGATACAGGAATATTGCCCAAGGTTCCCATGCCTTAGCACCCTCTAGTGTTGGTGATCGCCGTATGATGATGATTGATGAGAAGACTGGGAGTCTGGCACATACCCTATTAATTCAGGGATGCCCAGGGTCTTTCAGTTGCCCCAGCATAGAACACTGGATACAACCCGCCTCCATTTTATGTCCCATGGGCTCGGACTAAATTGAGTTCTGGGGTGGGATTCGAACCCACGCCCTCAGAGCCAGTGGTTGCGCAAACAAGCACTCTTAACCGTTAGGCCACGGAGGAACCATCATGGGCAGTGGGAAGGGTTGGTAAAGACTTAGCGATAGTGTGCTGGGCTGCCAATCGCTGGGTCCAGGGTTCGAATCGCTGGGTCCAGGGTTCGAATCCAGCTCATGCCGGGTCACCTGGGTCTATGCTGGACGGCTGTTTCAATCATCCTTCGCCTCATAGCCGTGTACTCCTCCTGTCCCAATAATACCATTCATCCTGGCCTCAGAGGGCCGCACCACATACCTGTTATATTATCTACCTCAGAAACATGCTGCTGAAATCTATATCCATCAGGACAGTTTCTTCACTAAACATATATAGACCTTTTCCTGAGGCATCTTACTCAAGACGCAGCCGCAGAGAACACAAATTCTTTAATCATTTAATGTAGTCTTTCAATATAGTAATGCAGAGAGAAAATTGAAACGTTTTAGTTTGCATTAGAAATAGGATTACAAATTGTGGTTTGTCGCACATATATATGTTCCACACATTTGCACTAATTAGGCATAGTTGATAGATAGACATAATATATAGATATGGTAAGTGCAGCCCTCCGAGCCCAGTGATGCACTAACAAGGGTTGATTGATGAGACGGGAGAGAGAGCAGGAGTCATCAACATGTTACATGATTGCCCCATGTGAGGGATATTTAACTTGCCCAGCACAGACACTGTGTCACAGGATGACACATTTCTCAACTACATCCTGTAGTTTTGCAGCAGTTACACACTATGGGACAGGCTAACTACAGTAATCAGGCAGGGTGCACTGTTAGCATGGGATGAAACATTGCCATGTGCCAGAATCAAACCGGAGTCCCTGAGGTTCTTAAGAGTCTGATTTGATGATTAGATGATGGACAGACAAGTAGCATATCAAAGTGCATTACCAAAGAGTCAAAGATGTTGTCTTTGAAATGGAATAGGCCTACATGACATCAAGATTGGTCTGTTATGGAGGTTGAGGGGGAACAAATAGAAGCTTTGGGGATAAGAGTGGTTTTTGGGTGTATTTGTGAGATATGTTTCAACATCTCCCTTGAGAATATCTGAGTAGAATTTCTTGGGTGTATTGTGAGATGTGATTCAAAATCTCCCTTGAAAAGATCATATTAGAATTTCTTTTTTGGGTGTATTGTGAGATATGTTTCAACATTCCCTTCAGAAAATCTGAGCGGAATTTCTTGGGTGTAGTTTGAGATGTTTTTCAAAATCTCCCTTGAAAAGATCATATTAGAATTTCTTTTTTGGGTGTATTTGTGAGATATGCTTCAACATCTCCCTTCAGAAAATCCGACTAGAATTTCTTGCATGGGTGTATTTGTGAGATGTGTTTCAAGCTAGTATTTCTTTTTTTGGGTGTAGCCTATTGCGAGATATGTTTCAACATCTCTTCAGAAAATCTGAGTAGAATTTCTTGGGTGTATTTGTCAGATATGTTTCAACATCTCCCTTGAAAAGATCAGACTAGTACTTTAGCAGACATATAGTTTTGACACCTTCACTGGGCAAATTTGATTAGTGAATTTGTGGATGTGTGTTCTTGGTAACTTTTGCAGGATAGCATTAATTTTAGCGAGTTCCATTAGAAATTCAAATGAGTACTTTCATGTGTGACTGTGCATATTATGTTGTCTTTCAACATAACAGGTGAACTGGGTATAGCCCTTGGTTGTGATAGTGTGCAATTAAGACACTTCTGGTGAGAGCAAAGCCTGCGGTCATTAGTCACGGTGTCACAAGTCATAAATGTATGTCATCATGCAAGCAATCTATTTGGAGATAATTATATGGGGTCAAAAGTTTTGTTGTAAATGTGGATTTCTGCTAAGAGTTAACCAAAATATATTTTTTTTAAATAAATTAAATTCAGCCAATTCAGGTCCGTTCCGCAAATGCCTTTCTCATTTTATTATAGCCAGTATGTCACCAAATTAAAATGGCGTCCGAAAAATAAATATTAAGCCTATTCTACCTGCCAAATTTACTTAACTGTCATTCTAGGTTCAGACGGGACATTAAATTGTCTGTGCTGGGCAAATAAGAGACCCCTGGGGTGAATGTGTAACATGTTGAAGACCGCTGCTCTCGCCCGTCTCATGAATCGATCCTCGTGGCGCCCAGAACTGGGCTAATTAGAGGGCTGCACTTACCATATCTGTGTATCTGTCTATCTATCTATCTGTCATATAGAGGTGCTGTGCGCAATATAGAATCACCCAACTTGTGTGATGAAGGGCTGGTGCAGGTAGGGGGCAGCCATTAGATGTCCAGGACAGTGGGGGGAGGGAGGTTACATGTACTCAAATAAAATATGCAAACGGTCACTCTTGCATGTATGTTTTTCTGATTCGTTGATAATCAAAGCTTTGGAGCTCTTTAGATGTCTTCTAGGTATCTAAATAAACTTGGTTAACAAGACAGCAGCTGAAAAGATAATCTAGTCTTGCTGAGGGAGTATATGGGGTTTCCCACACACCTGAATATTGTCACTAAGAAACCTTGTAGCCTTATTATATTATTATATTATCACAAGAAAAAGGTGACTGCAGTGCTTCTCTATATTTAAACATAATAAAGGATATTAAGTGTGTAAGCGCAGCCCTCTAAGCCCAGTTATTGGTGCTCAAGAGGGTTGATTGATGAGATGGGAGGGAGAGCGGGAATCCTCGACATGTTACGTTTGTATCCCACGTACGTAGTTGAACGGCATCCAGCTGAAATTTTGTGCTTGAAGGTCCACTGAAAATTGCAAGGTTCCCCTCTTTGGTTTGGAACCCATGCAGGTTTCAGTGGAGCACAAGGCCTGAACCAAACCACTCACCCACCCAGCTGCAACATGCTAATTGCTATGGATGGATGATTGGGGCTTTACATCTTGTATTTTTGCACTTGGTAGGCTAATTAGGACAAGATGAGGACACGGCAATGAGGTGAAGGATGTTGGAACAGCCGTCCAACATAGGCCCACTTGACCCGGCAAGAGCTGGATTCGAACCTTGGACCCAGCGATTGGCAGCCCAGCACGCTACCGCTAGACCAACCCTCCCCCCTGCTAACTGCTATTCCAATGGGCCATCCAATGTATGAATGCAGACAATCTACATTGATTGAGTAATCTTGTTATCCCTGACCTGATTGGTTTAATAACTGGATAATGGTGAAAAAAAAATAGTGTTGTATAATCATTATGTAACACACCGTAACTTGGATGTCATTGAATATGTACGGGAGACTTTGAACACTTTTTAAAATTAATATATATAGTAAATGCAGCCCTTTAAGCCCAGTTCTGGGTGCTCGCGAGAATTAATTGATGAGATGGGAGAAAGAGCAGGAGTCCTCAACTGTTTCGCATTTACCCCATAGGAGGGATCTTTTACCAGCCCAACACAGACACTGGTAGATTTATTCAACTCATTTCAAGGATAGGGCTGAATTTTCCTTGCTTGAAATTATTAATAACTTAGCCATATCTCCTTATAGACATTTTACACGTACTTTCGCTGTCTATTTATATATCAGTTTCTATGTAACTTAATGCAAAGAAAATGTAACTGTAGTAATCTGTTCGGGCATTCCGGGGGGAAGTTATAAGCCGGATGTCTTATTTCCTGCATATCCATAATCCATCTGATACTGGAATTTGCCTTGCTTGGAACCTTCTGAGGCTTTGGGCCATTCTCAGTTTATTGGTAATCCTTCCTGAGCAGCCTTAAAGCTGGATTTTTTTGTGGATGAAGTTCTGATGGATTGATGATTGGGGCTTTGCATCCTGTATTTAATCAGCGGGCATCTAACTTCACCTGACGTCAAACATACATCAGGATAATGTCTGTCACAACAGCTGATGTCCCCCTGACGTCAAATTGAGCAGCCTTAAAGCTGGATTTTTTGTGGATGAAGTTCTGATGGATTGATGATTGGGGCTTTGCATCCTGTATTTAATCAGCGGGCATCTAACTTCACCTGACGTCAAACATACATCAGGATGATGTCTGTCACAACAGCTGATGTCCCCCTGATGTCAAATTGAGCAGCCTTAAAGCTGGATTTTGTTGTGGATGAAGTTCTGATGGATTGATAATTGGGGGTTTGCATCCTGTATTTAATTAGTGGGCATCTAACTTCACCTTACGTCAAACATACATCAGGATGATGTCTGTCACAACAGGTGATGTCCTCCTGATGTCAAATTGAGCAGCCTTAAAGCTGGATTTTGTTGTGGATGAAGTTCTGATGGATTGATAATTGGGGGTTTGCATCCTGTATTTAATCAGCGGGCATCTAACTTCACCTGTCAGTGACGTCAAACATACATCAGGATAATGTCTGTCACAACAGCTGATGTCCCCCTGATGTCAAATTGAGCAGCCTTAAAGCTGGATTTTTTGTGGATGAAGTTCTGATGGATTGATGATTGGGGCTTTGCATCCTGTATTTAATCAGCGGGCATCTAACTTCACCTGACGTCAAACATACATCAGGATAATGTCTGTCACAACAGCTGATGTCCCCCTGATGTCAAATTGAGCAGCCTTAAAGCTGGATTGTTTGTGGATGAAGTTCTGATGGATTGATAATTGGGGGTTTGCATCCCGTATTTAATCAGCGGGCATCTAACTTCACCTGACGTCAAACTGACATCAGGATAATGTCTGTCACAACAGCTGATGTCCCGCTGATGTCAAATTGGTTCAAACTGCTCGCAGGGTATGGGTCATTCAAAATTTATCATTTATGACTTTTTTCTTACAACATGTCTAAAGCGGGTGTGTGAAATTAAATATTTGAAAAACATCACAAAACGTGCGTAAAAGTCCACATATTTGTCGAGGAATCGTCCCAAGGTATAGCTTAAAGTCACAGAAAATAGTCTGATGAGACTTCCAAAATAATTATCCAAAGAATATTTTCAGAACATTTGATACAACCAAATCATAAAAATACATATCATGGGCAAAATAAAAATATACAACAAAATCAAAGACACAAACAAGTCTAACAAAGCCTATATAATAAATATATATGTGTTCTGACACAATATCATGATGATGATAGATTTGAAATTGGGCTCACCTGAGAGGTTCATTGTCGTAAATGATGCCTACATTAGAGGCAAGTGGGCCTGAGAGATGGCTACAGGCCACTGACAGAAAGCAGCAGAACTAAGCCATTGGTGTAAGCCACTGAGTTAAGCCACTGGCTTGCTGTAGCACTGTTACAGGAGCTGATCTCCATCAAGCTATCAGATTGATACAGGTAGGAGAGGGAGGGGGGCACTAGCAGATATATGACAATCCAGGGCTCCCAGCTGCCTCATATTTCCTATAAATTCCTATATTTTCTATATATTTTTTTTGCTCCCTATATTTCCCTATATTATCTAGCTTCCTTACCAAAATCCCTATAAATCCCTATATTTTCATGGCATCAAACATGCAATTTCCATTTTTTCATGTGACATTAACAAGAGTGTTAACTATTCAGCATTTGTCAGGAAGAATACCAGAATCCCATGTCATTCCTTGGTCAACATGCCAATGTATCTTATCTCGATACTGCATGGTCAAACTGGATTCAGTACATTCTTTCGATGTGCCGAGACCCTGCTCGAGCACTCGGCCAGTGAATTTAATGCTAATTTACGACAGATTTGATGACAAAAAGCCCTTTATTTTCCTATATTTTGACTTATGAAGCCCTATAAAACCCTATAATTTCATTAAAAACTTCCTATAAAATCCCTATATTTTTGTCGCGGCCGCTTGTAGGCCTGTTACATGATCTTATTTCAGAGGAGTTATTAAAGAGGAGGAGGGGGACACTAGCAAACATTGATGACATTATTTGCAGCTGGGTGGCTGAGTGGCTAAGGTTTTTGTCTGCTCCTCTTAGGGTCTTTGCATGCACGGGTTCGAACCCTGGGCGGGGAACCGGAAATTTTTACTGAACCTTCGTGGGGAAAAACCCCAGCTGGGTCGTTTGGATGAGATAGTAAATTAACCACCCCTTGTATCAGTGTCTGTGCTAGGCAAGTAAAAGATCCCTGACATTGGGTGCATGTGTAACATGTTGAAGACTCTCGCTCTCTCTCCCATCTCATCAATCAACCTTATGAGCGCCCAGAACTCTTGGCTGCAATTGCCATACAGTGTATCTATCTACCTATGATCTATATAATTACGTAATCTGCCAAAGCAGGAGAGAGCAGTGAGAAACTGAGAAGAGAGAGACCTATAACACTGTTGAAATATCATGTCACATTTTCACAACGTTTATTCCGACTTTATGTCCGGCCACCCAGGGTGCCACCTTTTTAAAGTAGACGTCCAATCGACGGCATCGGCACCGTCTGTGTCATCTTAAAGGAGTCGAGAACTGATTTTCATGTGCGGTGTCATCCTTTACACATGCGGCACATGTGAGCTAGAATAATGGTGGCGGGCATGTAGGTCACATGATCAAAATGACAATGGCAGATCCAGCAATTTGTTGAGATGAGAAACTACCATGTATTTTTAGTTCCTATGTACATGACTAGTGTGGGAAGGATCACTTACCGCTCTATAAGGAAAATGTTTAAAAATAGGGCTCTCTGCTCATATGCTCATTAGCTGGTAAAAGTGGAGCAATTGTTATTTTTACTACATGAGATACATTTCTCTCGCGACCTTGTGTATTTTGCTAATTAGCCATAACTACCCATCTGGCATTTGTAATGGTCTATTTATAGAATATACAGCCTACATTCATTGTATTAACGAGAATTTGCCTGGAGTTGTCTGTTCGAGTCTGTCCCATCAAAAATCTTGTGTTTCAAAACAATCATTCATATTCAAAATCTGATGGATGATTGGGACTTTACATCCTGTATTTATGCACTTGGTAGGCTAATTAGGACAGGAGGAGGACACAACAATAAGCAAAGAATGATTGAAACAGCCATCCAACATAGGCCCAGGTGACCTGGCATCTGGCAAGAGCTGGATTCGAACCCTGGACCAGGCGATTGTCAGCCCAGCACTTAACCACTAGACCAACCTTCTCCCCTCATGGAAATTAAGATTTTAAGGTTATAAATCATAATTCTTAAGGTGATGTCAAATAGCCGTTCAGACAATGACGTGCAATTTTACAATTTTCAATAGCGGTATTGGTCAAGCTGAGAAAAAATCCTCGCCGTTTTGGCTATAGCCGTTTTGGTTTATCGCCGTTTTGACTGTTATTGATTCCTGCTCAGGTTGGAGAGCAGTTTCAATCATCCTTTGCCTCATTGCTGTGTCCTCCTCCTGACCTGATTAGCCTACCAAGTGCATAAATACAGGACATGATGACTCCAAATCATTTATCCATTAATCCAATTATTTTGTTTCCACTGATACAACTCCGAGTTAGCTCCTATATTATAATCTTCACCACTTTATCAATCTGACTACATGTATGTTTCTTTGAACACACTCTACACCTAATCATTTCCTGATCACCTAGCAAGATCTTATCTCAATTGATCAGATCAGTAAAGTTTACAGATTCACAAGAAGAAAGTTTACCAAATGCCAAAATGGACAAATGGATAATTGCCACTTTGCATCCTGTATAAGAAATTTGTATGAAATATGGACCACTTAGGACAGGAGGAGGACACGGCAATGAAGCGAAGAATGATTGAAACTGCCGTCCAACATGGTATATGTTCAGGTGACTCAACCAAAGTTGGAATCAAACCATTGATTGGAAACCCAGAGTGCTATTAAAAGATTGAGTATCCCCTTCCCTAACAATCAATATAGTCAATAAAATTGACAGAATTACAAAGAGAAAGTCATTCAAGCACAATGAAGGGTACTATGACATCAATTTTACGCATCAGCACTACTGATTGATTTAATGGTGTTAGGTGATTTAAAGACATCTTAAATACTTAAGGATGTTTGACAATTAAGGATAAGCATCTTTATTATATCACTAGAAAATGCCCATTATAGTAAAAGAAGTTTACAATGAATTATCGTGAAGTGATGCCATCTTGTTAAACAATGTAAAAGTAAGGGAATATTTTATGGACATTTGGTACTGATATTTAGAGTGACATGTACGTGTTTAAAGCTGAATAGGCTATGAAATTGAAAGTGGTTAATTGTTGAAATGTTCCTGTAGATGGGAAGCAGATGTTGGCTGGAGGCCTAAGATGTTATGAAGAGGAAGGTAGAGCGTGACTAGTTGCGGGAACAATTCGTCCTGGTAGGTGGCGTTTGGTTTGGCAGTGTCTGGAGCTTAAAACAAACAAAGACACATGCTGCCCTCTGTGGAGTAAAATATGAGAGATATGCAGTTTCATGCACTCCTGGTGGCAGATGAGTGGTGGAGTATGAAAACGTAAATGAGAGAGGAGTTAGACCATTGTGGGCTCCCATCTGAAGTATGAGAGCAACAGAGAAGGATAGGTGGATAGTTTGAGTGAGTAACATGTCTGTGGGAGGCGTTAATAGCTGGCAACTGCGGTGGTCATGTGACCTGAGATTTAACTCAAATATTAACTCAAATATAAGTGGGGATTTGACAGCTCTGTCAGCCAATCACATGCCAGTGTTTCAGGGTGATAATTCCCATATTCTTTGTTGTCCACTTATCATCTCATGTTAGACTGTTTGAGTGTTTGTGTCATGGAATAAGCCAGTTTTCACCATGGGATCGGGAATATGTGGTTTATCACCCAAGGACTTTGAAGCTCGCAGTGTGATAAACACATATTCCTGATGCCATGGTGAATAACCTATTTAGCCCGAGGTGTGATAAACACATATTCCTGATGCCATGGTGAACAACTTATACATGCCATCGGGTGGGGGAAATATGAAATATATTCCGGACTTGCTGAGGCACAGTGGTTAAGTATTTGTTTGTGTGTCCAGTGACTTCCAGGTTGTGTGTTCGAATCCCGGTCCTGGAACTCAGTTAATTTTGGTCCAAGCACAGAGCACAATAAGTAGGGGAGAGCGCGTCACAGTGAGACAGCGGGCACAGTGAGACAAAGCCCATAGCACCTAAGTGGTACTGTTTACACATCAACCCTCTTTTGTATTAAACAAAAAGTAAGTAAGTGAGAGTCTGACCTATATCCGGAATGCCTACACAGCATATCGAGAGTGGAATTTCGATATTTTGGTTTTTAGCCAGTAAAAAGTAAATAATTTTGCTAAAGGTTTTTTTGTTATAATTCCCAAGAAAAATGGGATAATGCTAATCAATTGCCAGGGATTCAAACCTTGGTCATTTGTCTTAGGATTAAAACATTTTAAAAAGAAAGCTGTGTGGGGCACAGTGAGACAGTTTGATGCGGGGCACAGTGAGACATCACTAAATACACTTGAAATGACCTGAATGTGATGCACAGCTCGCAATTCACCATTAAAAACAAAATTCAGTGTAAAAACTACTGATTTTAGTGAGTCATATCCAAAGAGAAGCATCAGAAAGAATTTTGTTTGGTATGTAACAGGTGCAGCAGGTTAAATAAGTCGTGCATGTGTCCTATGCGATGAAGTTTCGAAATATGCTCAAAAACAGACCTAAAAAATCAGCTAGCCAGCTGCTTTTATAACAGTACAGTAGTTTCTGTAGCAACAATTGATAGAACAATTCCGCAGGTCCCGAGGATCGGCGGTTATGGCTGCAGATACCCTGTCTCACAGTGCCCCACCTGCTGTCTCACTGTGCCCCGCCCACGGGGCACAGTGAGACACTTAACGAGCATGGATGTAACTGAAAATTTCTCCAAACCTGTAAAAGGTAAGAACCTGAAACTACTTTACAATATACCCAACGTCATTACCTATAATGTGGACCTGATCTCATTTAACTGGTTACTGCCAACATTGTGGAACACTTGAAAATAAAAAAAGTGTCTTACTGTGCCCCGCTCTCCCCTAGAGCCTTTCTAAAACCACTTAGCCACCAAAATATTATTACAGAAAATATCTTACTGCACCAGTTGATATATTCATTCATTCAAGTTGATTCAACAGACTTATTTCGTTTCTTGTACGCAATAAAAATCTACAATGTTCCCCATATCTACCTGACAGTGCTTGATATCAAAGACAGTTAAAAATTATTTGCCATTGTAATAAGGTTGTTCCAGAACTCCAAGCAACAAGTAAGATGTCTGCTAGAAATCCGGGATAAAACTGCTCATAATTCATTTATTTTTGGCAAGATTAACTCCTTTTGTAACAAATAAATCTCGTTTTATTACACTAGTGAACTGATAAGGAGGGACTGTAGCAGCACCAAAAATACCAAAAATTCTGAATGGTGTAGTCTATGGTAGTGTGGGTGGAGGATAGTGATTTATCTTCTGTATTTTTGCACAAAAAAGACAAAAGAGAGGTGTCGTCTTCTGGTGAATAAGGTGCTCGCCTGGTAACTGAGATGGATGGATGGATGACTGGGGCTCTATGTCTTGTATTTATGCACTTGGTAGGTTAATTAGGACAGTCCTGGAGGATACGGCAATTAGACAAAGGATGATTGAAACACCCATCCAACATAGACCCAGGTGACCCGGCAAGAGCTGGATTCTAACCCTGGACCCAGCAATTGGCAGCCTAGCATGCTACAACTAGACCAACCCTCTCCCCCGCCTGGCAACTGACATGTTGCCAGTTCGAGTCATCCAGTTTTAGAATCTGGCATACAGTATTTGAAAGCGAAAAGCTCTACAACCAGGGCTTTGGAGTCTGAGTCAGAGGTTTTTGGGCGGAGTTGGAGTCAAAGTTTGATTTTCAGGAAGAGTCTTGAGTCGAAGTCGAAAATTAAATTAGTGTCCTGAATCCTGAAAATTACAAGTATAGTTTACAAAAACACAGTCACGAAAATGTGAAATGAATGCCAAATTGTACACAAAACTTCCTAGACAAGTATTAATGTACAAAATCTTTTGAAAACTTTGTAGAATTACTTTTTCTCCCCTGTTAACAATGTAATATTTGTGTGCAATAATGCCGATAAGCAGAGGCAGGAGTAGGATTAAAAAATTCAGGAGACCCAAGAAGTCGGAGTCCCTTTTTTTGGAAAGGCAAAGGAGTCGGGAGTCAGAGTCGGTTCAATGACTACCCGACTCCGAAGCCCTGCTGGTAGGAGGGTTGGTCTAGTGGAAACGTGCTGGGCTGCCAATCACTGGGTCCAGGGTTCGAATCCAGCTCTTGCCGGGTTACCTGGGCCTATGTTGGATGGCTGTTTCAATCATCCTTCGCCTCATTACTGCGTCCTCCTCCTGTCCTAATTAGCCTACCAAGTGCATAAATACAGGACGTAAAGCCCCAATCATCCCTCCGTCTGAGCCCCTGACAGGACAACAAAAAAGATCAACAAAATACAATCCTCTGGGCTAACAGTGGCCACCAAAGCTGTTGCTGAGTAACTTTATAATATTTATTACCAAAACACAGCCGATTGCTCTCAAAATAACCCAAACTATCTACAGTAGCTGCAATTATATCACCTGAAATTGCTTTTTTATCAGGCAATATCAGCTGTTAGTACTTTTGCTGGTATCACACCCAGTATTATTGTGATAAAGCATTTGCTTTTATGGGATAATGGCAAGTATACTAGTCAATGAAACTTCTCAGTAACACATTAATTGAGTAGAGATAGATAGATAGATAGATAGATAGATAGATAGATAGATAGATAGATAGATAGATAGATAGATAGATAGATTTTTAAAGGTAAATCCAGCCCTCTGAGCAAATTCTAAGATAGATATATAGATGTGGTAAGTGCAGCCCTCCAAACCCAGTTCTTGACTCTCACAAGGGTTAATTGATGAGATTGGTGAGAGAGCAGGAGTCCTCAACATGTTTATAAAATGTATATATTTTGGAGCATGGAGCTCCATCAATGGGCCTTCCCACCAAGTATTGAACCTTTTCAATTCAGTTGAACCCTTAACAAACTTTTTTGACTGTTGGTTCTTTATACATATCATCAAAAACCTTTTACGGTAAGATTGCAGGTGGCACCACTAGGTGGCATTTGAGTAGCAAGAAATTCAGCCGAACACAGTATATTCCAGTCCCCTGGTGTAGATGAAAATAAATAAATGAGTAAACCCTCCACATAGGCCAATATGACATTAGATTTAAGAGCAATTCAAACAGGGCCAAACATAAGGACAACAGGACAACAGGGCCAACTTTATATATGGAAAGTGCTAGCTTTACAGGTAACAGGGACAACATAATTGTAACAGGGCAGACCTAACGAGCAAAAAGGCCAATACAACCTTATGTGCAACAGGACTAACCTTATGGGCAACAGGGCTAACCCTACTGTTCAGCTGGCCAAACTTATGGGCAACAGGGCCAACCTTAATGTGCAACAGGGCCAACCTTATGGGCGACAGGAAAAACCTGAGGGCAACAGGGCCAACCTTATGGGCCTCAGGGCCAACTTGTGGGCAAGAGAGGAAATCTGATATGTGACAGGGCCAACCCTTTGAAAACGGCCTAACTTACGGACAACCGGTCCAAATTTACAGGCAACAGGGCCAAATTTACAGGCAGCAGGGCCAAACTCATTGGCAACAGGGCCAAACACATTAGCAACAGGGCCAGCTGAACAGTCAACAGGGCAGAACTTACAAGTATCTCAAAAACAGGTGGCCTCAAATCAGGTCACTTTCATCGCTGCATGCACATAATCACTACTTTAAACCACACTACGATTTGTTTCCACGTATTGAATACATCCAAGCTATAAAAAATGCATGACACCTTTGAGACCAACACAAAAAGAATCAAGTCCAAGCCAAGATAACCGACGTTTCCAAAATAAACAACTGCATCAGAACATGATTATAAATGTGAAAAGCATGATTAACATGGATGGGTGATCAGGACTTTATGTCCCGTATTTGTGCACTTGGTAGGCTAATTAGGACAGGAGGAGGACACGGCAATGAGGCGAAGGATGATTGAAACAGCCGTCCAACATAGGCCCAGGTGACCTGGCATGAGCAGGATTGGAACCCTGGACCATAGACCTGGACCAAGCAATTGGCAGCGTGGCACGTGCTGGGCTGCCAATCGTTGGGTCCAGGGTTCAAATCCTGCTCTTGCCGATTCACCTGGCCTGTGTTGGGTTGGACGGCTATTTCAATCATCCTTCGCCTCATTGTTGTGTCCACTGTCCAACTCCAGTCCTGATAAGCCTACCAAGTGCATAAATACAAGACGTAAAACTTCAACATCCATCCATCCAACATGATTGTATTGGTCCAGACAGCCCCGCCGGGACAGGAATCAAACCCAGGATCAAGCGACAAGTCTGAAGCAGGCCAGAACACTACCAATTGAGCCATTATAAGCCAATAATTATTTAAGCCGATATCTGTAGCCAATATTTACCGTTTGCTGTGCATTTACTGGCAATTTTGCGAAGCAGAATAGTCAATTGTTACACCGGCTACTTTATGCACAGTCAGGCAGTTTTAATGGATATTGACCATTTTTTCATCAGTGAAATGTCCATTACTATGAGAAATACTAGTCTTACTGCAATGGCCATGCTATGGAATGTAACAAAAAGTCAATTCTTCAATAGAATTATTCAATATTATTCAATAAAATTGACACAATCTGTCAGTGGACCATTGACCTGTGTATCTAGGTCAATAATTGGTCATTCGGTTATTTATAGACATTTTTACTTGACCACAATGACAGGGTAGGCTTGGTTTAGGGGTCCAGTGCTAGGCTTAGTTAGTCCATGGTTACCATGATGAGCCCGAGAGATATATAAGCCTATTCCATAAATTTCGTCAAGGGAACCCAAATTCACAGAATACTGACAAAATTGTCGATCAGATGCTTGCAAATTTCTAGAAGCGGACAAATTTAAGGACTGTCATAATAATCTCGACAAACCTTAAGTTTAGAACCTTAAGGGCCGATTTCACCAAAAATAGCTAAGACCAGGTTTAAGGTTTTAAAAGACTGGTCTAAGTTATTTGTTACCAGGAAGTGCTACCAATTTTACATTGAAATTTATCCTACAGTATTAATTTTGAACTACTAAGACCAGGTCTAAGACTTAGTATCTTTAATTGCTTGGATTGGGGGAAAAATACTTGTCGAGGGTGACAATGTCAGGTATTTCAGGTATTTATTGGCCAAGCTGTGAGATGATTTTTTGAATTCATGTTATTTCTTTCCCTCTGAATATCATGTGTCCGTCTGAAAGTCATGCTATTTTTTCTCTAATGTCATATCTTTCCATATCTTCCTTTGAATTCTGCATTCTCCATATCTTCCCTCTAAATATCAAATCATCGTTCTACATTCGATATTTCCCTAATTTTCCCATGTTACAACCTTACACATTTTTAGAACCTTACAAATTTAAGTTAGGCTATCTTATAAATAAATTTTATTTTTATGCTATTGTTTAAATCGCCAATTGGGTAAAATACATTCAGAACAACAAAAACTGTTTCTTTCTGTGGCTAAGACTGTTGCAGTCAAACTTGCCATTAAAGGCACTTCACTCTACCACTGTGGCAAATAGTCTGCTGTCCAAGAGCGTCACCTATTTTTTGTTCCGCAACATGACACAGAAGGGTGGAAGACCTTCGTTCCTGATATGTGAATATCCTTAATTAATTAATTAACCCTTACCAGACTGGGAAGTTCCAACACAACAATTTACCAGGAAAACAATCTGTCAGCATAAATAACCCAACAGGCAGTAAGCTGGTGATGCACATAAATGTCCCTTCAGTCCGGTAAGAGTTATAAATTATTAACTTAATGAAGTACATTTTTGTCTGTATCTGTTCCTGTGTGAAAGGAAAGGCATTTCTTTATGAAACTGACAAACTGTATATATGTAAGATACAATGTGCATTCAGAACAAAATGAAGTAATGATAGGTCTATAAAGGTCATCCTGTGGTGATTGGTTTATTTTTAACTTACAGGCGAAGAATGATGAGAAGGCTTAAATTCAGCTGCTAGTGGACATCAATGACCTCACAAAAAGCTATTCTTTGTCATTTAGTAACTTGTGACCTCATTGATACTCGGTGACTTGTTTCCATAGCATTGAAAGTATGGGATTTGGCATCACAAATAGCTTATTAGTCATATAATATAACATAGCATAGATAGGGATATGACCTCACAAGAACCATATCAGTCCAATTCTGTAAGCACCTGACATTTGTCAACTGTTACATAATTTAATGGAACAGGCTATGTTACACAATTTAATGGAACAGGCTATGTTTAGGTGCTTCATGTATTTATGTACTATGTCAGTATGTGTGTATCTATGTATCCATGTATGTTGTATGGATGTCTATTTGTCCTTGAACTTGTTTTTCTTTCTTATTTTTCTTTTATAAAATGATCTGGATAATTAATGAAGATGTCAATGTCAAATTCAAATTAGTAGGGGATACACTGTCAGGGGTTCAGAAGTCACAGACCTACTGAGCATGTGCAGAGAACAATAACAATAGGGGCCATTTTGAAATTGAGCTGATTCAAATTTTCAAGGCCAGTTTTCACTATGAGCTACGTCGGGTTCACTGATCAGGCATGGTTTTTATTAATCCACAATTTATTTGAGATTTTTTGAGGCAAGTCTCAGCAGTGAACATTATTTATCTTAATTTTTTATTATTTTTTACCATGAATGATAAGGACAGTTTTCATTGTGCTCCCCTGCATAAGTTGACTTTTATTATCCTATTTTGGTTGTTTTTTTTAATGCTGTGACATAAGAACATTAGCTATTATTTAGTGCATCCACCATGTAATCACACAGAACAATTTTCCACTAGACTTGGAAATCACAAGTGTCATCACAATAATTGATCCTTTGAAGCATACAGTTCAATAAGATATGCCTTGCTAATAAATACACATGTATGTGACAAAAGGCATGGTGCATGCCACGAATATAGTCATGAATAAATAATAATTTGGAGGGGGGATCAATAAAAGCATATATGCATTTACAACAGAAAAGTATGTTATTGTAAGACCAATAGATACATAGATAAATACACATGAAAAAGAAGGCTATAATGTAGATATATAGCTAGCAAGTTCTTAGCAATGGATGGATAGATAGATAGATAGATAGATAGATAGATAGATAGATAGATAGATAGATAGATAGATAGATAGATAGATAGATAGATAGATAGATAGATAGATAGATAGATAGATAGCCTAGATATGACTTACCACTAAGCTCTTCTTCTGTAAGTTGTTCGACCTAAAAAAAGAAAATATAACTTTTCTAAAACAAATATTCTATGAGTAGTTTGTAAAAGACAATAATCTTTATAATACAATTTAAATATACAATTTATTAAATATACAATTTATTAACTTACGTAATCCATTGTGGAAATCCAAATATTTAACGACACAGAAGTTGCATATGTTTTTAATCTTTATTGGATAAACATACTTATAACAAACACAAGTGGCATTATATTTATATTGAATATGATGATTAAGCCTTGATTAGTGATATGTTCTTCATGGTTAAAAGTAGGCCTTTATTAGTAATGTACCCTATTGTATGGATTCATGTGATATGTCCTTAAATAATGTGATTGTCTATCCAATTGTCCATTTATAATTTTACTATGTGCCTTATATAAGTTACCTTAACTAATCAAATATATATGTATCAATTAGTAATCCAAATTTGTTTGAGCCTTAAATATTTATGACTCAACAATAACACTTAAGTATCTTCGTCAATTTAAGGCAATAGTGTTATCAATGTTATAGTTAGTGCCTTAAGTATCTAGAATTTCCCTTGAGTAATCACTTATACCTTAATGAGTAACTCGATGATATGAGCCTTTAATAATAATCCAATGAAAACTCTTTAAGTGTTTTTGTCAATTTACAGCAGCATTATTGATGATATAGTTATTATGTGCCTTAAATATCCAGAATTTCCCTTAAGTAATCACATATATATACTGTGAACCTTAACAAGTAATCCAATGGTATTATGAGCCTTTAGAAATAATCCAATAAAAGCCTCTTAAGTATCTTTGTCCACTATGGCAGTGTCATTGATGATATTGTTATTAAGTGCCTTAAATAACAAGAATTTTCCTTAAGTGATTAGGTATACTGTGTACCTTAACAAGTAATCCAATAGTGATATGAGCCTTCAATAATATATATCCAATAAAACCTATTAAGTATTTTTGTCCATTTAAGGAAGTATCATTGATATTGTTATTGTGCCTTAAATATCCAGACTTCCCCCTTACCTTAAAAGGTAATCCAATGGTGATATGAGCCTTTAAAAATAATCCAATAAAAACCTCTTAAGTACCTTAGTCAATTTAAGGCAGTATTATTGACAATACTCAATATTGTTATCATATAATGCATTAATGGACACTATAAACAATTGGTATTAATTAGTAAACAATTAGAAGCAATTCTTCGCGTTCCTTTGATGTTGGCGCATCAACACAAACTGCGATGAACTTTAGAATGACAGATTATTGATGTTTTACATATTATGTCTGCCCGGCGAACTAATGAATAATGGATTATCCTAATCCTCTCTTGCTGAGATAATACAGGGGTTATTATTTGGATAATACAGGGATAATATAGACTTTTTATAGTTCCCATTGTAGACTAATCATAATTATTCAATAGTTATGTCTGTTGAGTTTGTTAGATAATTGTCTCGTAAATGGCACTGCAGGCGATGCGATGATCACGTCATTGTTGTCTTTTGTGTCCATAGTCATTGAGGCTATGTCTGACTGTACATAAGTCGGAACATCTGAAAATATTTAAAAAAAGTATGTGAATAGACCAAACCAAATAATATAAAATTGTAAGTATGTCTAGATCATTTGCAATTACAACTATGAAAAGTCAAAATCTTGACCAAAAGGGGGTTATAAAATAGGTATTGACCCCCTTTTGAATAGTAGGTGGCTCTGTCCAGATAACATGGACCTATGTTGGACAGCTGTCTCCATCATCCAATGCCTCAGTTCCGTATCCTTCCTGTCTAATATAATTTAAAACCTCCTATAAATGACATTGACACGCAATTCAGTGGCGGATCCAGACAGAACAGTCTTGGGGGGGGAGGGGGGTGAGCGTTAATCCGGCATTCACGATCCCGCGTTGCTCCGTATTTTCTTCACAATGTTATTTCCATCTCAGTGGTCTGGGGGGGGGGCCTGGGCCCCCTGTATCCGCCACTGCGCAAGAGCGGATAGAAGGGTTGATCATAAATAGGTAATTGGGGCTTTATACGTCCTGCATTTATGCTAGTAGGACAAGAGGAGGACACAGCAATGTAACGGGGCAAGGGATGATTGAAACAGCCGTCCAACCTACGTCCCGGTGAGCCGGCCATACCATCTGAGCTAACCCTCTCAGTATAAGGGGACAAACACAATTTTAGTAAATGAAAAATAATGCAAATTGAAGATAAAAATGTGTAAATACTTTAATACTACAACATCTTAACTTGATAATTAGATTAATTAATTATGTACTTAACAGCCATTATTATATCATCAAATGCCGAGCTTAATATACAATGGTTTTCAACACACAATGGTTTATTATGAAAATATGTCTGGCAAAAAATCACAAATCAATTTTCAACAAATTTTTAATGAAGAAATAAAACAGATGTTGTCAGAAAATCAAGGCCATTGAAACATGTGTTGACTTGTAAACTGCATAATATTTACATTGGAAAAATTATTATGGATGTCAAATTATGCAAATGAATTGCAAAAGTTAAAACGAGTTTGCATCTGAGTTTATTTAACATCGCATTATAATAATGACCTTCCAGCTTCTTTTTGATAATAAGGGACCGTTCAGAATTTATCATTGTGAGAGGGGGTATTAACTTTTCACACACGTTGGAAGGGGGGGGGGTAGTAATTTTTGACAAGATGTTGAAGTGGGGTAAGAAAATTTAACAAAACAAATATGTAGTGAAACATGCATACTCTCAATTTATCCATGCTTTTTTATGCACAAAAGTATGCGTATAGATCTGTGCGCGTGACTGTCCAAGGGGCACTTCTATGACATTTTATGTGTGTATTTCTTTTTTGTGTCGGGGGGGGGGGGGTAGGGAACACTAAAAATACGCATGAAACCTAGGGGTGGGGTACTAAAAATCCACATGAATTTCGAGAGGGGTATCAATTTTGACAGGAAGTTCTGACAAAACTCCCAACCCCCCCTGCCCCGTCATAAATTCTGAACGGTCCCTAAATTACATGCATGCACCGATACCAATTTTTACTTTGTATCAGTTCTTTAAACCCAAAATGTGAGGTATGCTAAATATTGACAATCTGCAAAACGAAAGAGAGCTGATAATAATTAGTATACATCTGAAATTAGATATACAAGTTCAAATATAGTTCATATTCATGATATGTATTTCAGTAGCACGTGATGTAGTAAGGTTGATGGCTTGATGCCTCTAAAATAATAATTATTCATAGACCCACTGTAATAATCATTAATTTTTGTCATTTTTTGTCATTGTATGTTTACCATTTCATTCAAAGTTTCAATTTAAGACTTACCAAATCTCAACCCACCCCTATATCCTACCATACCTCAATAAGGGGAGACCATTTAATATACAGCTTGGAGTTTTTTTAAATAAATAATTTCTTGCTCAATTTTGGTGAAAATAAATAAATTCTTTCTCGACAGCCTTGAAATAAATAAATTCTTCCGGGAGTTTCTTAAGAAGGGGTTGCTTATTTTAGGAACAAATATTCATTGACTGCGCGGGCTTGAAATAAACACACCGTCACTTTGAAATAGATAATTTCCTGCTGAGGAAAGCTCCAAGCCCTCCCCTGATTATTGAATGTTGGCTCCCTAAATATTGTAAATCTGTCATCTACAATAACAAATCAAAAATGAACAAATAAACAACAACAAATATCTAAATACATTACATACCTGCATTTCAACCAAACAAAGGATAGAGCCAGTGGTGTCCAAACAGAATCCAAACATCTGCTGTTAATCCAAATGGATTTAGATCATATGAAATTACTTGACCTAATTTTGGGTTGCAGGGAAATCATCGCAGATTTAATCATTGTTCGGATTACTCAATCATGCGGAACTAACTCATCAATGATGCAGAAACCCTTGAATACAACATCCCTAAGCTCCTGGGAGATGATTAAATACAGTTGGACTTCACCACGATCATTTTACCATTGGGAAAGCTGGCATCTGACTGACAACTTTGCATGTTAGCGCACTGTCGGGATGGATGGATGGATGATTGGGGCTTTACGTCCTGTATGTATTTATGCACTTGGTAGGCTAATTAGGACGGGGGAGGACATGGCAATGAGGCGAAGGATGATTGAAACAGCCATCCCACATAGGCCCAGGTGACCCGGCAAGAGCTGGATTTGATCCCTGGACCCAGCGATTGGCAGCCCAGCACACTGCCACTAGACCAACACTCCCCCCGCGCCCTGTCGGGAACTGACTGACAAAAATCCATTGTAAGAACCTGAAAATGAGTTGTCAAACTAATACTTGGAGCTACAGCGCCACCTGTAAGTAAGTGAACATGACATTGTGATCCTCCATCAAACTGCTTGTGGAAGCATGAATTCACATCTGATGAGATGAAAACGCATTGGGTCACGTGTGTCATATTTGTCTAGGATAACAATGGCAGCCAATTTTCTTTGCTAGGGACTTTCATAGGGACAAAATAATGAGCCAGGGTGAAACACCTTTATTTGACTGGATTTATATTATGGCATTTGCACATGGTAACAACACAATATAATAAAATTCTGAAATATCATAATACCTTCTAACTTTTGATAGATAAACTTTAATATCCATTTTCTTTGACCAAACAAAAGAGAGAGGAAAAGTGGTAAAGTTGCTACATCTGCCACTAGGGGTCCATTTGTGAGGATTTCAGATGATTCATAATCATAAGTGCCGTCTAGTGGAGACTACTTCCACTCCTGCAACGGTATGTGAGAGCCTGCGAAAAGAGCCGCATCATTCATTGGTTAGCAAGTCCACCTATGCAAATCTATTAATTTAATTACATTCTTCTTCTTCTTCTTCTTTGCAGTGCCCTCCCCCTGTTCTAATTTGCCTAAACAGTGCAATAATGCAGGACGTAAAGCACCAAATCATCCACCCATCCATCCATCCATCTACTTCTTCAAATAGGCCCTGATTGGCTAAGAACTTTGTAACGCATGACATCAATGAAAATGTCTTTTAAAAAGAAGCTCAAGATGGCTGCCTCCAGGGCTTGAGAATTATACAGTTGTGCTTGAAAATTAGTGAACCCATAGAGATTTACCAGTGAAGACAATGATAAAATTGTCTCACCGTACTGGCCAAAACATAAATGATATTGCACGAATCATTGAACCAATGACTGTATTATACCATTGAGATTTCCCACTACATGTACCAGCCTGGCCATTGGATTTGTATCAGGGGTCTTTGCGCTAGATAGGGGTTATAATTGGTGATACGTGTAGAAATGATTCAGGGGAATTCACAGGTTCTTCCTTGCTTGCAGGGCTTTGGAGTCGGAGTCGGGAGTCGGAGTCGTGGAGTCCGAGATTTTGGGGGGAGTCGGAGTCGAACTTTGATTTTCAGGTGGAGTCAGAGTCGAAAATTAAAGTGGTGACTCCTGACTCCTAAAAATAATTAATATAATTTTCAAAAACACAGTTTCAAAAATGTGAAATCAACCCCAAAGTTTACATAAAACTTCCTAAGCAAGTATTCATGTACAAAAATCCTATGAAAACTTTGTAGAATGACTTTTTCTTCTCGGTTAATCATATAATATTAATGTGCAAAAATGCCGATAAGCGGAGTCGGGAGTCGGAGTCGCAATTCAGGAGACCCAAGGAGTCGGAGTCGGAGTCGCTTTTCAGAAAGTCAGAGGAGTCGGGAGTCGGAGTTGGTTCAATTATCACCCGACTCCAAAGCCCTGCTTGCTTGGCCGGTCTGGTGAAGGCCTTTCCCCCAAGACATCCATGAAAAGGTCCCTATTCACTTGGATCCTTCTCTGTGGTGATGAATGTAGGGCTGGTCAAGGGTAATCTTCCACTTGGCCAGTTTTGTCTGTGTCCTGTTCTACAAAGCGTCTAGCTTCTGGAAACGATACTTGTCGTTCAGTCCGCAGCTGTAAGATTTCCTTTTCCTTCTTGAATACTCCACAGCATGGCTGAGGTGTAATGGTAGCAAGGGCTTCCCAGCATTCTGATGATCAGGGCAGCTGAGGACTTACTCATATAATACCAGGGGAATGAAGCTAGAATGCCATGCTTCATTGACCATGGCTAAGAAAGAGTCAAAATAATACACTTAGCCTCAATAAATTCTGTCAATTTTTGTTTTGAATAAAGTTTACCTCACCTTTGGTTAGTTGTGTGACTTGCAGGCCTGACTGCTGTCTGTAAAGGTCATAAATTCTTCAAGTCCATTTTGAATCCATTGCTAGGTAAGCCATCAAGAACAGACTTGCAAGATCAGAAGTGGCCTGCAGAAAATTCCCAGGCACAGAAAACTAGATATATTCAATATCTGCCAAAAAAAATCCAGTTTCAGCTTCATCTGATCCATTTGTGTATTTGAATCCTGGGGGATTTGAAGATTTGCTCCAATAATCCTGGCTAACTACTTATTTCCAACTGATTATTTCATAAATGATTGAGCCCTTACTGGGTCAAATATCATGAAAACACTGTCCACATTACTGTGCATGTCATGCTCCACTGACTGCTTTGACAAAGCATTCAGTTGGTATCACTGATGAGGCATTTGCTGATCCTATTGTGATTGTTGGCTGTGCAAAACAGAAACAGCCACAAACAACTATCAAACCATTAAAAACTATCCAATTATCACAATAATACTGATCTGATAGAGAGTCAGGTCACAGAATATATCTCTTTTAAAATTAATATATACAGGCTTTCTAACTACAATTTAAGGAAAAAATCCCAATTAATGCATTCAATATTTGTTGAACTATTTACCCACTTGCCTGAAATCACTTTTCCATCAATCTTATCTGCAAATTCGATAACATGTGATATTGATGTACTGCGTATTTTATTAATATTTCATATAATGTTTAAGAGGAGAATGTCCAGGTCCTTCTTTTACACCATTACATGTTGTGATATTGAGACAAAAAATAAAATGATAGAAATGTATAGCCTGTCCTTATATTTTACTATAGCTTATATTGCATTGTTGAGTACTTGTAATGATTCAACTATCCTAAAGTAGGTGGCACCACCTCCTGGTGACCCTACTCATGGCAGCTTCTTTGATATCACTTTCCCATTATCAAACCATTGATAACCCTTTTTCCTATCTAATTATTTAATTCTACTTTTGGCCTACAAATACTTCTGATAGTCCTACAGTTAAGTGTATGACATATATATATATATATATATATTTTTTGGACAGAGCAATATTGTTCTGAGAAGGTTATTTTATTTCAATGAGTTAGTCACAGTTTTATTCCACTCAGTCAGTTAGAATGTTTGGAACACAGTTGGTTGTCTTGCACATTGATCACCAAACTGTTGAGCATGTTATTCACAGCTTCACTAAATCCTCAGGTTGAAGTGATCTGGTCATCTTGAGGTGACAATTTATAATCTAGACAGTACATGGGTCAAAGGATTACCTTGACATTGGCCAACCACTTCCTCTAGGCTCTGTCAGACACGACTTGTCCAGATTTCCTGATCAGTTATTTCGCTTGATATCTCCACAGAAAAACCCCAGAATATAGTTTTGACACTTCTCACAGTTGAGGTAAGTTGTTAACTAAAGCATGCATTAGTGCATCTTTTTTATCGGTCAACTATCATTGCAAATTTTTGGCATTTAGTTAGAGGTTGTCAGGAGCTACAATCCCTGTTCCATATGTAAACAGAAGGACGGATCATTGATGAGAATTCCCGTGAATGGTAGGGCTACACAAGCTGCTGAAGTGTCAAATCTGTTAAGCGGACTTTTAGGGAATTACCCTGATGCTAAAGTGCTGAGGCATTGTGTTTTCCTTCAATTCTTTTATCTTATTCTGATAGGCATTATGTATATCATGTATATGAACTCTCTGTTTCAAATTAGTTTTTATTTTAAAACAAAATTGACGGGAGCAAGACAGAGAAACTTGAATTTTTTCATATAAACTGCATTATCATGTGATCATTAATTTATTACTATCTATTTGGAATAGATTGATTGATTGATTGACTTTTATTTTATAGTGACAGGAACAATTAACATATACAGACATAATCACACAAAAATATAGGTGGTACCCAACCCCTCAGGGGTTTATCTGCCACTTCAAATCACACTCAATAAAAATCACCAGGTGGCTATATAAGTTTACATATATATAAAATTTAAAAAAAAAAATACAGTATTACTAGTTATATAAAATATGTTTTCTAAGTTCCCATGCCTTCTCTATATATACAGACACATTTTTCCATTGTTTCTCAAACAAATGAATGATTTTTTTTCCATAGACATATCATTAAAATCAGGAAACAAAAGATTAACGGAATTAAATAACACATTCCTAATTTCTTCATATGCTTTGCAATTACAAATAAAGTGTAGTTCATCTTCTATAGCATCACCAGTACAAATTTCGCAAATTCTCAGATTTAAATGCTTATTTTGGAAACGTCCAGTTTCAATATGTAAAGGTAATACTCCCATACGAAGTTGTGCTAATAAAGAACGTTGTCTTCTAGAATTACACTTTGTGACATAATCTTCCATTGAGAATTTACACTTGAACTTTACATTATAAGTTCTTGTTGCAGTTGTATTTGTTTGCCATTGTATCGCATTTCAATAATGATACAACTGTCTGCACGCATTTCAACAGATTAAATAAAACTTTATAGAAATAACTATTATTTAAATATTTTGTTTCTACTTTTTTTTGGATTACATCAAAACCACTCCTCCTCCGTTCATTTAATTCAATTTTTTAAAATATCAATTAAATTAGGGACAGCCTTGAATGGCCATTATGTTTTGTACTTTTTCACAATTAAAGTAACATGAGTTGCCAGGCTGAGCCAGTTAAAGAAATTGCAAATAAAAGATATAGAAGAGAACAGTTTCTTACATTTGTTCATTTAATTTTAAAAACATTTGATCCTACCACATATTTTTCGACAAGCAATGGCGCGTGTGGTCTTCTCTTGGATATTAAGACTCGCGACTTCCTCTCGTAGACTTCTCATAACGACGGCACTAATTTCGGCATTATCATTAACACTATTGAACAGTCTGCGTGAAGGTACTTTGTTAAGGACTGCCTATGATAATCTTACAGCTGGAGCGGGTCCTGTTAAAACTGGTTCCTTGTCACTTTTCAGTCAAACTGAGGGTAACATTACAGGAAACTATGTGTCAGTAAGTCTAATGAAGGACAAATTTACTGGAAATTACACACCAAAAAGTCAAATGAAGGACAAATTTACTGGAAATTACACACCAAAAAGTCAAATGAAGGACAAATTTACTGGAAATTACACACCAAAAAGTCAAATGAAGGACAAATTTACTGAAGGTCAAATGAAGGACAAGATTTCAGAAAACATTGTACAAATAGATCAAACTACTATGGCTCCTGCAAGTAAAATCAAGGACACAATCAAGGACACAATCAAGGACACAATGAAGGACACAATGAATGACACAATCAAGGACACAATGAAGGACACAATCAAGGACAGAATCAACAGAATCAACAGAATCAAGGACAGAATCAAGGACATAATGGAGGGTAGAACCAAGGGCAGAATCAAGGAGTACAGGCTGCATTTGAGTCAAAACAAGCAGAAGGCAAAAAGTGATGTAGATACAGCCAGAGAAATTGCCAAACTTACCGACACCACCAATACCGGAGGGAATGCTACTGTTGGTACTGTACATAACTTCCCTTATATCATCAACAATAAGAGTATTTGTGACGGAGCTAACTTGACTTATCTCATTTACGTCCATACCGCACCCGATAATTTTGGTCGCAGAAATAGCATGCGGAACACCTGGGCAGAATATTCTGTCATTCCTTGGTATGAATCACGAACGATATTCATGGTCGGAAATCCGCATAACGCAACAGTTCAAGAGAAATTGTTTGCGGAAAGCAGAAAGCATGGAGATATCATACAGCTGGATTATGTCGATAGTTATAGGAATTTAACGTATAAAGCAGTCGGAGCGTTGAAATGGATATCAACGTACTGTGATAAAGCAAAATTTGTGATTAAAACCGACGACGATGTGTTTCTTGACATCTTCCGATTGTTGAAGCTTATGAAAGAGAAGTATTGGAATGCGAAACGGTATGTTATGGGGTGGTTGGAGCGTCGTGCCCGGGTGAAAAGAAACCCAAAGACATGTAAAAAGTGGTGCGTCCAAAGGTCAGAATACGTAGGGAGACTTTACCCACCTTATTTCAATGGAGCATTCTTAATCATATCCGGTGACATAATCGGAGAAATGTATGAAGCGTCGAAGACGACCCCTTTCTTTTGGATCGACGATGTCTATCTCACCGGATTCCTTCTGAAAAATAAATTGGACATAACAAGTATTAACATCGGAAAATTTTACACGCTTAATGAAAATATCTTGGATAAAACACAATTCAACAAAACTAGTCCGAAAAAAATACCTCGGAACTTTGACAAGTGATAAAGAATATTTTTGGTTGAGGACACTTCAACAAATGAGCAAGAAAGATCAAAAACTTTTTGGTGGCAAATATAAAGACTTTTTAAATTATGATTAAACTTGTTTAAAAGCCTTTCATTGTACAGTACACTACAGTCCAATAAATGTTCCTGAATTATTCATCATATATGTTCTACATTTAAAAAGGAATGTTGTAAATGAATTTGAGTAACAGGAGATAATTATAATGTAAGGATTTTGAATATTATTCTCTTTGTTCAATGCACTGCTATTTTCTGCTCATAGCTGTAGGCCGACCCCTTGAAAAGTGGTCAAGTTATAGGGTTATAGCTTTGCAAAAGTAAGCACACCCATTATGCAATTGTAGAAGATATGAAGAGAGGGTGCTCTTACATTTGCAAGATTATAAGCCCTATCTATGAAGACTAGGGTAGTCCAAAAACACTTTCTTCTAAATTTCTCTGATTTGAATCTTGTATATTGATCTTATATAGATAGAAGGTACTGAGTAAAAATTTCAGCAAAATTAAAATATTTAGAGGTGGCACAAAGCCGTTGAAGTTTAACATGCGATTCCCCTGCAGCAGACCTCAAAATCATCGGTATCTTTAATACTTGCAATCAGACTGTACCAGTCCCTCTGCATATTAAGCCTCCACCATCGGTGGAGGGACAGTCTGATTTGGGAAAGCAAATAGACTGACATATCACGGGGGAAAATTACTACACAATTTTACATGAGACTTTAAAATCAGGCAGTAAAAGCCAGACACACGAAAATTTGATGGTCAGCTAGTACACTGTCTTGACAGAATAAATAGATTGCTCAAATCAATCATTATGACTAACGTGTGGGCAATTTTCATCTCACATCAGAGAGATCCTATAATGTTTTACAGCTGAAGTAGCTGATAGCAATGGTGTATCATCATGAAATGTTCAACTTGATACAAGCCCAGTATTTATAATTCTTTCACGTAAACAGCAGGAAGAGTTTTGGATAAAGCTGTGCAGAGGCCCCCTTGTCAAACATGCGGCATGCCATAAGTGGCGACACCTATAATCTGCCAGGATTCAAACATTTAACTGCCATTGAGGGTTTTTATTATTACACCAAGCCAAATAGTCCCAACTTCTAAACCTTCGAGTAGACTGTTCCCACAAGAAATTGACATTTTGAAGTAAGGGATATACAGAGTGTGTAGTAATTAAGTCATTCTTTATTATTACTTTCTATCTCCCTCACTATGATTCTAATTCATGCTGAAATCAAACAGACTGCTCGCACAGCTTGCACAATAATATGAGGTAGCTTCTTCTTCTTCTCATTGGACTTCCCTTCTGTGTCAGGAGCACCCCAAAAGATGGAACCTTATAATAGGGGGGGGGGAGAAGGAAGCAGTCTGGTCTCAGACTGTCTTGCAATAGTGGCCGATTATTTTGATCAAATAACGTTTTTTTTAGTATGTCAAGGATGCCCAATCTAGTCCCGATATTCTTTTCGACTTACAAAGTTTCGTTGCAGGTCAACATAAAATTACACAGGTCAATTATCAAGCATTTTTTTATAAAAAACAGGCAAATATTTCACTTACTATGAACAATACATCAAAAATAACACACAGATATTACTTTGCCATGCCAAATTTATCATATATTAAAAAAATATATACACTTCGGAGAATTTGAAATTGACCATTTTTCAGTTGCGCGAATGGGGAATTACATTATATACTTCAAAGGCTTTAGGCCACCTCTAAATATTAACCGATTTGGCTGAAATTTTGCATATGTTTGTTTTACTTATATGGTCATCAATTTCTACCTTCAAATTGGGGGTTTTAGGAGATTTGATTTTTCCCATAATGAAGACCCCTGATTCAAATTCAATATAGTAGGAATACAAGGAAACCCCAATTGACACAAGCATCGTATTGATGATGAAGTTAATTTTAGTGCTGCCACAGCCATTACCGCAAGACAAGTTTAACATGGAGTTCATTGGCAAATCACTGAGGAGCATACTTACCTTGAGAGCAACTGTTGCAAAAAAATGTACTCATTTTCTTATTAAAATGTTTGATTTTCGTATTCAATTCAAACACATCTTCACATATATATTGATTTCAAGTATGGACAATAAAATTCAATTTAATATACAGAAAACAATGATGTTTTATGGTCTTGTCTTCCTTTACCAAGTTGAATGAAACTCATTTTTGCTTCAGTACACCCTTGCCCAAAAACATGGAATACTTCAGCAGAAGCTACAACTACAGCAAGGTGAAAATATCGAAATTCAGGGGGTTTATGAGGGTGTGGTATATCCAACCAAACATTCAAAATTTTCGCTAAAATAGTAGCTGATGCTTTCCAAAAGAGAATAGGCCAAATCAAATCAAATCAAATACATTTATATTCAGTTGTACAAAAGAAGAACTTTTGCCGAAGGCTTATGTGACCAACTGTCTATGAACAATATAACAGGGTAAGTCCGTGTCAATTCAACAAATGGCTCCCACTCGACCGACTCAGAATGCCTCCAAAATTTACCAGGATGAAGGTTTCTTGCCTAAAAGCACAAATCCCAAGTAATACAGTGATATCTTTAATAATTTCTATGAAAAAAATTCATGAAAAATTCGAGATTTTTCCTGAAATTTTATAAGTCCAGAAATTTGAAGGCATGTAACTCAATCAGTGTAAAACCTAGAGACTTGTAATTAGGCTAAATGTTTTTAATGTAGCCCAGGTGTAATAACGCATTGTTTCAGCCACCTCAATTAATTTGCCTCTATTTCACAGGTTGTGGAAAAAATCTGAAAATTGCAGTTTATTCACATATATGCCCCCAAATTTCTCTGTCGATATAACAAGTGGAGATTTAATATCATGGTCGAAGAATCTTTGCTATGACTTCTAAACATGTGTGCAGTATCAAGCTAACCACACAAATATTCTTGGAGAAATGTGGTTTGAAAAACTTAAAATGTGTAAAATTGGTCAACTTCTGACCAAATTTTACAAGGTATAGTAGCCTATATTTAAAAAATGAATACACCGACCTAGAGAACAACATCACTTGTGTTCACAGAAAAAATTTCTACTTGGTATCTATTGGCGCTTTTGTTACACAAAATTTCAAAAATTTATTGTTTCAAGTTCACAAATTTGTCACATTGATACATTTTCGCCATGCAAACATTTTCTTGTGCTCTTTTTTATACACACTATTGCATTGCGAGTTATCAATGACATATTGATATGATATTTTTACATTGAAAACAAGTTTTGCAGCTACCCGAAACAAACTTTGTTGTATTGTCAAAGACACAGATGCATTACAAAAAAATCTTGATTTGTTTTTGGCATTATCAAATGAACATCATCTTCGGCATTAATCACCATAGTTTTGCTTTGTGTAGAGTAGGTCAGTTTATAGATTAATTAAACATCTCCAATTATTTGTAATTATTATGGGTTTTCTTAATTACGAGAATGCATCAAAGCTGAGGATGATGTTCTTGTACAATAGCTGAATCCACATTGTCTGGCAAAGGCAAAATAAAATGGTTTGTGCTGGGTACCAAATATACCATGATAATACTGGGCCCTACCAGAACCTCAATGGCAGAATTCGGATGAAAGTGCATTATGGACTAAGACAACAATAAACCAATTAAGCTGAAATATGAACAATGTTGATGAATTTAAATCACAACAAAGCACAAAGACAACTTTTAATTATAGCAGAATACATTTTAAAAATTACTCACTAAGCAGATTTATTTGTAAATTTTTTTTACAACTTCCGATAATGCCCATTTAATACATAAACAACAAATTTTAAAAAATTTATGTATTAATAAAGCCAATAGATACCAACTAGAAATTTTTTCTGTGAACACATGTGAGGTTGTTCTTTAGGTCGATGTATTCATTTTTTAAATATAGGCTACTATACCTTGTAAAATTTGGTCAGAAGTTGACCAATTTTACACATTTTTCAGTTTTCAGACCATACATCTCCAAGAATATTTGTCTGGTTAGCTTGACACTGCACACATGTTTAGAAGTCATAGCAAAGATTCTTCGACCATGATATTAAATCTCCACTTGTTATATCGACAGAGAAATTTGGGGACAAATATGTGAATAAACTGCAATTTTCCGATTTTTTCGACAACCTGTGAAATAGAGGCAAATTAATTGAGGTGGCTGAAACAATGCATTATTACACCTGGGCTACATTAAAAACATGTTGCCTAATTACAAGTCTCTAGGTTTTACACTGCTTGAGTTACACGCCTTCAAATTTCTGGACTTAAAAAATTTCTGGAAAAATCTCGAATTTTTCATGAATTTTTTTCAGAGAAACTATTAAAGACATCACAGCATTATTTGGGATTTGTGCTTTTAGGCAAGAAACCTTCATCCTGATAAATTTTGGAGGGATTCTGAGTCGGTCGAGTGGGAAAATTTTCTGAAATTTGATGAAATGACACGGAATTACCCAACAAGTAAATGGATAAATCAACAAATGTATAATAGTAAATAGAAAAATTAAGGTAAAATCTAATGGACATCACAAAAATTTGAGATTAGATTAGATAACTTGATCTTTACAGTGGTTCTAGTTCCCCTGTGGCCTAACTGGTAAGTGCGCTTGTCAACTGGCTTTGAGGGCGTGGGTTCGAATCTCACCCTGGGAACTCACTTTAGTCCGAGCCCATGGGACATTAAATGGAGGCGGGTTGTATCCAGTGTTCTATGCTGGGGCAACTGAAAGACCCTGGGCATCCCTGAATTAATAGGGTATGTGTCAGACTCACAGTCTTCTCATCTCATCATCATACGGCGATCGCCTGCAGACCAATGCCACAAGTTGGTAAAATTTGGAACTTCTGGTGAATTGACCAAAAAATCATTAATCACTGATACGCTTCCTATGTGTTAATCGATTCCAATTCCAAAAATTTGAGGTTGTATATGCGTTTTTGTGCCGTCTATGCCACATTATGCTAGTAAATTTAAACATGAATGTGAAGAAAATACTAACTTGAAATGCAGTTTATTCAAAACGAAACTTTCTTCAGATACCTCTGCAGCAAAGACTTTTTAAGATATCACTATGAAACTTGCACACACTTGGTTGAATGATATTCTTAAAACAAACAAAAAACAGATTTTTCATTATTTGCCTTCTCATACCTTCTATGGTGTAATTAGCAGGTAATGCCGAAAGCAAGCTCTGCACTTTTTATCAGCCATAAACACAGGGCCATTATACCATGATAGGTTTGACTAAAAACCATATTGTATATACCAATGGAAAGCTCAAGTGTAACAACACAATATCAAACAAGTGAAACTCCCGGCAAAGAGTCTTTATCACAAAGCATTTGAACAAGACATGTCTGAACACACATTTTTACTAAGTGTAAGAGTGCCACATTTGTTGTCAGTGACAAAGACATGCCACTAATACCATGATAGGTTACATTTTCAACCACGTTCTATAGACCAATAGAAACCTGGGCTCATGAGCAACAAAATCATATCAGAAAAGGTAAATTTCCTTCCACTAGCCTTCATCAAGAAGCGTGTAAAGAAGAAAGGTCCTCATAAATATTTCAAAATGTGAGAGCGTCGCATTTTTTGTCAGTCATCCCTGGCACAACAGCCTCAGCCACTTTAAGTGATATATTCCTGACAGACAAGGTCATGAGCAATGCATTGGTATATCAAATTTTCCGAAAATGCCTCGATCAGTGGTTTATCTGGGGCATCAAAAATCACATTGCACTTTTAAGCTTCACCAGGGACACACCAACTGAGGATTACAAAAGGTGTATTAAAAAAATATAGAAACATCCAATTGCCATTTTTCTGGATTCACAAGATGCCCACCTAATCAGGGAACAGTAATGCATTGCAATTTTGATCCTAAATTCATCCCTTTTCCTGTATTTGAAACTTGTATGCAAAAATTTTACATGCAGTGTCCAGGCGGGACACCAAAAATGTCTCTAACTGCTATCATTGATCACTCGTTATCTCAAGACCAATGACATAGCAAATTCTGCTATTTACAGCAAAGAAGATATTTTTGCCTATCATTCGATCCATCATACCGGCATAAATTCCTTTATGGGGCTGAGATATGACCTAAAATGTAAGTGCATATTGGCCCAAAACTGAAATTTTACCAACTCACGGCACTGGACCCTGCCTCGATATAGCCCACTAAGGTGCTGCAGAGGCGTAAAACACAAACAAACAACAAAAATTACAGTGGTTCTTGCTATAATTTTTGCCACTTGTTGTCAAAGAAGTATTCCACATTTATGAGCAAGAGTGTACATGTAGACAATGTAAAGTACTAAATTGATGTGCAAAGCTGTCCATACACTTGAAAAAGGTCTATGTAAAGATGTGTTTGAATTGAAATTGAGCAGTTTACTTAGAAAAAATCATCAAACATTTTAATTAGAAAATGTAAAATAAAACCAAAATGAGTACATTTTTTTCCTACAGTTGTTCTCGGAAGTAAGTACACCCTCAGTGATTCGCAACTGAAATCCATGTTAAACTTGTCTTGCGGTAAAGGCTATGGCAGCAGTGAAATTAACTGCATCATCAATATGATGCTTGTATCGTAGGCCTTAGAGGCCGGGCAGTGTGAACTGCAGGTCATATTAATTAAAAAACTGGAACTGGCGCTCAGAGAGCACATAGCTTCGCTGTCCATTTGAAATTGAACTTTGACTATTGCAAGATGCCACACATTTATAAGCAGTTGGTTAAGACTTAGGCCTAAATGTCATAGACTCATCGTAGAACTTTAAAAGAAATCTGATTGTGATAAATTGCAAGACTGATGATAAAAGTCCGAGCTAATTTCGCCAATTCTGGTCAGATTTTCATCAAATAAATGCTGAAATGTTACAAATTTAGTGCAACTGGGTTCTTTGACACCTGATTATACATGTGCATTCATTCAAAAGCTCACCTGAAACCTATACACAAAAATACAGCCCTAGATAAAGTTTTGGTTCAGTTTAGGTCAATTTCACCGTGACTTTTGGGACAACTGATACATTTTCTGGCCATGTCACTGGCCAAATTTGTCAGAAAAAATTAAAAGAGAATTGTGTGGCTGGGCTACATCATTCTTATTGCCTTAAAGAATAAATTAGTGAAGAAAACACATCCAGATATTAATTGCTGTTTCTGCAATTAAATTAAATATACTGTCGTGACTGATGGGACATTTTTGACCACAGGTTTTTGGGTATGTTTGCTTATCTTGAAATATCTGTGTTCAAAAGCATACCATAAATTTGTATCATGGAGCATTTACTTCCTACTGAGTGTGGCCTTCAAATGAAACCAACTTTTACTTTTTTGCATCCCTCCTTGGTTGGGAAATCCATTATTTTTTGGTGTGACTGATGGGACATAATCACTGTGACTGATGGGACTTATCTGACGGAAAATTGTTTGGGTCACTATTATCTAATCTAGGGTAAACACATTCAAAATTGATTTAGTCAGTCAAATTTCAGATCGCTGGGAGTAAATAATGCAATTTCATAGGCAAAAAACACCAAATTTCTGTTTTTCTACTCATTAGTAGTATTAAGAAGTTGGTTTGTTCAGAAAAAGAAATTTTTAATTTTCGCCAATTTTGATGCATTAGACTATACAAAAAAAGGATTTTGCTAAAATTTCAAATAAATGGAAAATCCTGCCTTTTTGCAACTGAAGTATAGATTTACTGCATTTCGACAAGCTTCGAGAAATACTAGTTTAATTTTTTTTACTTATGCTAAAAACTTGGCAATTAGAGCAATCTCAAAAATCACCAAAAGTGGTACACTTCCGTGGAATTGACCTTTAGTAAAAATATCAAGAAGATGATGCATTAAGGAAAGTAGAATGGATGGAGGGATGATTGGGATCTACATCCTGTAGGCGTATTCATGCACTTGGTAGGCTAATTAGGACAGGAGGACACGGCAAAGAGGTGAAGGATGATTGAAAGAGCCGTCCAACGTAAGGCATAGGTGACCCGGCAAGACATGAGAAAAGGAGGACATACGGAGAATATCGTTCATGACCTATTAGCCTATAACGGAGTGCACCATAAATTTAAATTAATTAAATAGAGGTATTATTACCCAGCCATCAAATGCTCTGAACATAATTATACCGGGATCTGGAAAATATTACGGAATACGGAAGGTAAGTTTGTTTTTTATTTTCTATATATATTAGCTACATATAAAAGCCAATCATAATTGAAACAGGTGGTGTCAATGCTAAATATCCCCAACCAAAATGCTTGTGGAAGCAAGGATAGGGGAGAGTGGGGCCAGTGAAACCAAATTTTAGAATTTGCTTTCAATGCGACAAACTAAAATTAACATGTCAAAAACGAAAAAAGTGTGATTGTTTCCTTACCATGTGTCTCAGAGCGAAAAGATCCACATGGAAAAAACTAGCCTAATAAGGCCTAACACAAGGTTATATGAATGTTCCCATGCCTGCCCCAGCTGGTGAAAAATCAAGGGTGGTTCAGCTGGCCTGCTGGTTCAACTGGCCCCACTCTCCCCTACTTATTCCACTGAGAAGGAACTTATCCATGGGAGTCGAATGTGCATCATTTCAGTTGCTGGCAAGCACCTTTTCCACCATGCAGCGGCACATCATATTTACATTTATATATATATATACTGCCCAATGCTAAATAAATGTATTAAAAAAAAAATTATGATTGAAGTGTGTAGGCAGCTGAGACAGGTCTGTTTTTGCTGTGTGTACATATGTTGTAAAAATGAATTTATCCTGTCCTATCCTATACTGTCCTCTAGTTGTAATTTACAGGCATAGGCTCACTTGTAATCAGCCACATGGACTGTGTGTACACTCTTAACAAAAAGGTTTTATATGGAACCTTTAAGGGTTCTATAAGCTGGTATAAATAAAGAACCCTAAAAGGTTCATTACTCAACTTTTAACAGCAAGACAACATTTAGATAATCCAGCTGCACTGAACTCCCACAATGGAACCCCTTTCTCTCAAGTTGGGAGCATAGGGTCCTATCATAGGGCCTTCACACCAAGTATTAAACCTTTTCAATTCAGTAGAACCTTTAAAAAATTTAGAACTTTTTTCGGCTGTGGGTGCTTTATATATATGCTACTTGTAAGAACCCTTTGCGTTAAGAGTGTATGCCATTCAACTAAGCTTGTTTGGGTTCTGCAAAACTCTCAGTTATCCACAGTGCATTTGTTAGCTAATTTTGTTTCCACTGTGCTAAGCCAGGCCATCAAGTTTTTCCCAAAATACATAGGAAATATGTAGCACACGTGGTTCTAATGGACTTGGTTACAAACGAAAAGTTGAAGCAGCTGATCCCAGTCTCGTGAGGGAAGACAGTTAGAGAGAATTGGCGAGACTTGCACAAATTAGTTTCCACAGTTTAAGAGAGTTTGGATAAAATTTGTGAGATGAATTGAAAGTCATGAAATTGTGAACTCAAAGACCCTTTTCTATTTTCTGGTCTTCTTATTTTCTTGGTGCAATAACTTTCGGAAACATCCTTGCTTGTCTCTAAAAGTAAAAAGTGCTTTTATGAAGGTCAAATAGTGGCCCACGATCTGGAAACTCATTATAGCACAAAGCTACTATTAGGATATTTCATCAGAGACTTTGGTTGCATGTGAGATGGGATTTGCCTAGACAGTGGTAGTTTTCCCTGGCCTCCAATTTGACAATGGATGATTGGGTCTTTACATTCTGTACTTATGCACTTGGTAGGCTAATAAGGACGTGGCAATGAGGCGAAGGATGACTGAAACAGCGGTCCAACATAGGCCCAGGTGACCCGGTAAGAGCTGGATTTGAACCTTGGACCCAGCGATTGGCAGCTCAGCATGCTACCACTAGACCAACCCTCCGCCCTCCCTGGCCTACAAACAGAGCCTGAAGATTATTATTGCACTGCGCTAGCCCACCGCCAGGTGGCTATAGCAGTGCCCTTGTTTTCATAGCCTTCCAGATTCGTCAACTAACATTTGCTGCAAATTTTATGTGTGAGCTCCTGGTTCTTTGACATAACTTTTAACGTTCTCCTTCACATGTATGTTCTGTATCTATCATGAAGTTTTTCCCCCACATGTTTAGACTTGTGTTAGGGGGTTAATTGTGTCATATTCCAACTATTGTGCCTCCGACATTTCACAACTGTTCACTACTCAGCACATTGAGCATGCTTCTATATATGCTAGGCCTGCAGTCTGCTGCACAATGCACCTGGTTAATCGGTTGCATGGGGTACAGTGAATGCACCAGGTCAACCAGGTTCTTCGGTTAAATAAAATGCACTGGTCAGACAAAAATGGGTACTTGAAAAAAGGTGCATGGCTAACATAGAAATGAAGGAAGGGAATACTTTGATTATAGAATTATCTCATCACATTTTGTAATACTGCTCAGCATGGTTACCCACAAACAAGGACCGGTGAAAATGGCTCCATTTCTTATGAGATTTCCATGCATTTAAGCTAGTGTACTGGCAATAATGGTAGTGGAGATCATGTGGAGACTACAACATGTCTTTTTCCGTTTTATTTTCTGGTAAATTTAAGAAAAAAAATCCAAAATGCCCTATGGTTTTGCACAACAAAAACCAGGAAAGATACACTGTAACCTAAATGGCACACCCAAGTCTAAGTCTTCCATGTTAAAGTGTGCCTTTGGGCAACTGTGGGAGTGCTTTTTAGGAGACCTGGTGCCTGAAAGCCCAATTTTGTCTCAAGACTATTGCATCCTGTAAAAAATATATAAAGTTTAATATTTAGTATCCTAGGCATATTTTGATAGAATATGTCTTACAGATATGTAGAAGCTTATATAAACATTTATTAGTGAATATCATTCTGATATACGAAGGGATGCGTCATGTTGCAAACTCAGTATAGCGCAGTGCATCATTCATCGCTATGCGATTATGACATGTCTAGTTAATGCAAACGGTTACATGAGCTTTTTGAAGAGGGGTGCGTAGGCAGTCGGGGAAGGTAAAAAGTATGATAAATATGTGACATAGTGCATGCATGTATATGAACTTTTGCAAAATTACTCAGCAGGCACTTTGGCATCACCCAGAGAATCTACGCTAGACGAATCCTTCCATTCCTATGTATTATCATAAGAAATTGCGTCAGAGCGTCACAGCCAATCAGCGAGCAGTATTTCTGTCCACCTTCAATGTTTAACGGCAATTTACGGAAGAACCATTAGGTCCTCAGAGACGTAATACTACGGGAATTCTCATCAATGATCCATCCTTCTGTTTACATATGGAACAGGGATTGTAGCTCCTGACAACCTCTAACTAAATTCCAAAAATTTGCAATGATAGTTGACCGATAAAAAAGATTCACTAATGCATTATTTAGTTAACAACTTACCTCAACTGTGAAAAGAGTCAAAACTATATTCTGGGGTTTTTCTGTGGAGATATCAAGCGAAATAACTGATCAGGAAATCTGGACAAGTCGTGTCTGACAGAGCCTAGAGGAAGTGGTTGGCCAATGTCAAGGTAATCCTTTGACCCATGTACTGTCTAAATTATAAATTGTCACCTCAAGAGGACTAGATCACTTCAACCTGAGGATTTAGTGAAGCTGTGAATAACATGCTCAACAGTTTGGTGATCAATGTGCATGACAACCAACTGTGTTCCAAACATTGACAACCAACTGTTCCAAACATTGAGTGGAATAAAACAGTGACTAACTCATTGAAATAAAATAACCTTCTCAGAACAATATTGCTCTGTCCAAAAAAAAAAATATATATATATATATATATATATATGTCATACACTTAACTGTAGGACTATCAGAAGTATTTGTAGGCCAAAAGTAGAATTAAATAATTAGATAGGAAAAAAGGTTATCAATGGTTTGATAATGGGAATGTGATATCAAAGAAGCTGCCATGAGTAGGGTCACCAGGAGGTGGTGCCACCTACTTTAGGATAGTTGAATCATTACAAGTACTCAACAATGCAATATAAGCTATGATAAAATATAAGGACAGGCTATACATTTCTACCAATTTTTTTTTGTCTCAATATCACAACATGTAAAGGTGTAAAAGAAGGACCTGGACATTCTCCTCTTAAACATGATATGAAATATTAATCAAATATGCAGTACATCAATATCACATGTTATCGAATTTGCAGATAAGATTGATGGAAAAGTGATTTCAGGCAAGTGGGTAAATAGTTCAACAATTATTGAATGCATTAATTGGGATTTTTTCCTTAAATTGTAGTTAGAAAGCCTGTATTTATTAATTTTAAAAGAAATATTTTCTGTGACCTGACTCTCTATCAGATCAGTATTATTGTGATAATTGGATAGTTTTTAATGGTTTGATAGTTGTTTGTGGCTGTTTCTGTTTTGCACAGCCAACAATCACAATAGGATCAGCAAATGCCTCATCAGTGATACCAACTGAATGCTTTGTCAAAGCAGTCAGTGGAGCATGACATGCACAGTAATGTGGACAGTGTTTTCATGATATTTGACCCAGTAAGGGCTCAATCATTTATGAAATAATCAGTTGGAAATAAGTAGTTAGCCAGGATTATTGGAGCAAATCTTCAAATCCCCCAGGATTCAAATACACAAATGGACCAGATGAAGCTGAAACAGGATTTTTTTTGGGCAGATATTGAATATATCTAGTTTTCTGTGCCTGGGAATTTTCTGCAGGCCACTTCTGATCTTCTTGATGGCTTACCTAGCAATGGATTCAAAATGGACTTGAAGAATTTATGACCTTTACAGACAGCAGTCAGGCTTGCAAGTCACACAACTAACCAAAGGTGAGGTAAACTTTATTCAGAACAAAAATTGACAGAATTTATTGAGGCTAAGTGTATTATTTTGACTCTTTCTTAGCCATGGTCAATGAAGCATGGCATTCTAGCTTCATTCCCCTGGTATTATATGAGTCAGTCCTCAGCTGCCCTGATCATCAGAATGCTGGGAAGCCCTTGCGTAATACATGTCATTTTAAAGCTCATGGAAAGATCTATCTACTCCAGCAATTGCGAAAGTCTACGATTCTCGGAAGTCTGTTAATCTGCGAAATCAGCCTCATTTGCATAACATGTCTGAAGGCCTGTTCATTGGCCAGTTTTATGGGCGTGTCTGATTGATTCACTGAAGGCTTTGCTGAAGTGTTTGGCATATATACAGTGCCGCCTGTAAATAAGTGAAACGCATGCTATTGTGCCTTTGCATCAATGCTAAACATCCTCAACCAAAGTGCTTGTGGAATCATGAGTAGGTACAGTGTATTTTTGGCACCTAAACAGAAATGCCCGTTTAGCTAATCGAGCCATCAGTACATTCGGTTGTAACAGTAGCCACCAGATTCACCAGACCATAAGTGAATTTCAGCGAACTGATCCATGCGCCATTTGGAGCTGTGTTAGAAAATAATTTATATCCCTATTTACTTGGTGTTTCCCATCCTCTGCATCCTATAGATGAGCATTTTAAAGCTTGGGGCGACTATTTAATATCCAGTTTTGGTGAAATAAATGCATTCGTTTAGGCCATCTTGAAGTAATAATTTCTTGTGGGGATATTTCTCAATTTGTTTGATATTTAGGAAAGGATTTTTGGGGACTTCGCACGCTTAAAATGAATAATTAATGCCTCCGTTACCAAAAAATAAATAATTTCCCATCGAGGAAAACTGCAAGTTCCTCCTGTTTATTAAATGGTCGCCCCCTTAAATTATAATCATAATATTACAGGCTTCCCCACAGTTTCATCCTTTTTTCTGTGCAGGTAGTGATGGCTGTAACATGATAAAAATATGTATTGGACATTGCATACATTACACATAAAAATATTTTCATGTCTAACATCCAACCATTGTCCATTTCACCACAATGCAATTAATCATTACAAATACTTCAAAATGAATTTGACGCTACCTTAATCAATGTCCCCCAAAATACAGGTAAACTTAATGGGAACAATGCATGTTTGTGGTTCTAGAAAAGCATTTGAGCCTTGAGGCATTTTAAATAGAGCATTAGTAGCATCAAATATAGCAAAGCATTGGTATGAGTTTTAAAAGCTCACTTAGCATACAAACGGCTCATTCTGTTTGGTGCTCCTGCCTACAGTGCCTAAATAGGAAGTACCTGTAGTTGCATATAAAAAGTAGAGCTAATATATTGTCTAGTCACAGTTTAGATTAGTAATTAATTTAAGTACCGGTATCTTAAATATCTTCCAAAATAGCTTTAAAATTTCAATCTTGTCTGTAACAACCTCTAATGACATATTTCAGGGATTTAAATCAACATTGGAAATAATCATTTCCATACCCCTGATTATAAAAATTAAAAGTCAATGTAAAAGTTACAGCCAAAAACTTTGATATAGAATTAGAGTGGACTGTAGCACTGCGAAAATGGCACTTCGTGACTCATGATAGCCGATGAAGTGTCATCTTCTCTACTTTCAACATGGGAAACATATAGAGGCTGTTTGATTAGTCATGAACAAGAGAAAGCCATTTGACTTCTCATAACCGATTTTAGAGTGAAAATCAGATGCATAATCCTTTCGTTTGGCTGTCACCAACAAGTGGGATAAGTCTCATTCAATCAAATTAACATTGAAAGTATTGGGTTTGATCATGACAAATCATCAGCATGATGACACACCAAGTGCCATTTTCACAGTTCCACAGTCCACTTTAATTCTATATCAAAGTGTTTGGCTGTAATGTTAAATGGATCACCAAGTAAGATCATAACAACACTAAAAGGTTACATATTTTCATTAGCTATCAACAAATCAATGCTCTGCCATAATAGATGTTACTAATGCTCTAACTTCTAATCATGTTTCGCACAAACTTTTTCTGGAGTGCAAGATAGAATATTCTTCTTAGAGTCAAAAGAACTCTTTCTGAAATTTCCTGAAGGTGCATGACATTGTCCTCCTCTCCCTGAGCCTGAGATGAGAGGGGTCTATGATAATGCTACACAATCTAAAAAAAACATTATTAAGACAATTTATTTGTAACTAGTGTATTCTACTACCATGCTCATACTGGACCTGCTAACTGAGTCTAAATCAGGAAATAAATGAGGTTACTAAATTAAAATAATAATTAAATTGTGGAATCGGCCAATCAGAGAAGTTGTCACAACGTTTAAATGTGTTAGAACTTCTCTGATTGGTCGAGTTCAAAAGTGACCTACTTTCTGTTCAGAAGAAGTTAGCAGGCTCGGTCAGAGCATAACACCTTTGAATATCTTAATGACTAGTGAGACTATAGGCTATCAGGCTTTGATCTGTGCTCAAACATAGACAATCAAATCAAATACAGGTCTTTCAGATTAAGCTGTCGCACTTTTACCATTTCAACAAAATCTTGGAAATATCATAAAGGAAGGCATGAAACAATTTAAAGAGGGTTAAAGAGCCCTAAAAATATTGACCAAATAACCTTTTTCTCATGACATCAAATGAGTTTTCTTGTCTATTTTACTTTTTGGATAGGAAAATCTACCAACAATATGTGAAAAGGGTTATAGGTTAATGTAGAAAACAACTTGGTCAATTGTTTCAGGAATCAATTAACTCTATTTATATTGCTTTGTAACTTCCATTTTGGAACATCTCAGATTTTTGTTGAAGTTGTAAAAGTGTGCCAGCTTCCTGGAAAAAAATTGCAATTCACCAAAATACAACACAAATCACACTACATAAACTTCAATAGCATCAAAGATCAATCCCATATATAGACCAATCTGCAGCATCAGTAGCAGCTTGCACTATAGCAGAATATCTATAGATGGAGAGCATGATTTGGCACTGCTTTCAAGCCTGCACATTTGGAATTGCTTTCAAGCCTGCAGGAACAGCAGCTGCAGTTCCTACAGTGCCTACAGTGCCTGCAGATTGTGGCAGCTGCAGCTCTCTCTGGCTCCTGCAGCTGAAAAGCACTGGCTTGAACTACTGAGCAACTGCATCAGCTGCAGTTGTGCTGTGAGAACTGCAGTAGTGTTGTAAGAACTGCAGGACTGCAGTAGTGTATACAACGTGCTCAGTGCAGTGCATATATGTATCCAATGCTTCTAGGAGAAAGATAAACTGCATTGTTTTTGTTGTGGATCTCTGCTGACTGGAGAATTGCTGTAAGCCTTGACAATTCATGGTTTAAGGGTACAGGTTTATAGGAATGAGCTGCCCCTTGCATCAGTGGCTGTAAACAGAATGCAAAAGACAGGAGGACTGCAGGATTGTATGAAACACATCACACCATGCATATTTGGACTTTAGCACCTGCATATTTATATGCAATGACAGCTGATTCTGGCATTCCTGGATTATTGAGCATTCAGCAGAAGTAGGGACAGTTTGAAACACATCATACCTGCATGTCATGCACATTTGGACTTAACCACCTCTACAATGAGAGTCTGCATATATAATTATATACAAAATGTACAATGACTGATTCTGGCACTCCTGGATTATTGAGCAGCCAGACATGTATGATGATCTTATGATGTTGAAACAATGGTTTGGTCAGCAGGACAATTGTAAATTTAATATGACTTGGAATCTGCATAGCTCTACATATACCATAGAGGTGCAGTGAGCTGTGGATTAACCTTGACAATATGCAAGCAGTAAGGTGTCACTTTCATTTGAAGCACAATAAACTCACAAATGGATCCAAAGAACATGGGAACACGAATGTTCTTACATTGGAGACATGAATTTCCTAGCATTGGAAACGTGAAGATCCTTGCATTGGAAACATGCATTTTTGTGCAGGAGTTACAATTGTTGGAAGCACAACCAGATTAGGTAAGCCTTTGACTGTTGATCTCAAATTAATTGATTCATTGACAAAACATTACATGGGTATGTCAAATGCTTTCCACTGTCATGGACTACGGAGTGTTTAACAGGAATTTGTTTGAAGCACCACCTTCACTTGTTTGAAGCACCTGTCTGGTGTCTGCATACAGTGCTCACCATGGCAGTGGATTAAACTTGGCAATGTGCAAATAAATGCGAATCTAAAAGGTGCACAATACAATGTACATGAAGTATTTCTCAGAATTTAATTGACAGTCTTGTATATAAATATATTTGATGGTGCAATTTGTGGCAAAATCATGTTGAGACAATGTTCTTCTTGAAATACAACTTTTGCATTTTTGCACATTTGGATAATTGTATAATTATACATGCATACTATTTTGCATGGATTAGTTAGTTTCAACTTTCTGCAATGAAGAACATCAAACCAATACCCTGTCTGGCTCACTCAAAAAAAAAAAAATTAAAAGCTGCAAATAGGGACTTGACATTTCCTTACCAGTCTCTCTATATGTCAGACATATATCTTACAAAAAGTTCAAGAATTACACTTCAAACCAAACATAGGCATTTTTATGTCATATAATTATTTGACATTTCAATTACTGATTATCTGGCTAATTGTAACATGTACCTGAATCCTATTACTGGCTCATTTTAATGGCAAAATAGTATGATGAATACCAACAACATTAACTGATAATTATCTAGACAGACTCATAATGCAATAAAAAACATTGTATGGTTCAAAATGACATCAGGAATCCCATCACTGACATCTAAAATGGCTGTTAAAAAAGTTACAACCCAAGAATTATATGTGGATTACAACAATAAGCAGCAGTGCTTTTATAGTCAAGAATGTAGTATGATAAATACAAATAATATTAACTGATCTATCATGACAGACTCATAATGCAATCACAAAACATTGTAAAATAACACCATAAATCCATCATTGATATATAAGATGACAGTTAAACAAAGTCACAACCCAAGAATTATATATGGATTACAATAAGCAGCAGTGCTTTCATAGTCAAGACTATAATCTTCCCTCATCGGGTGGAGCAAGCCATCAACCAAACAGAGTGAATACACACATCCCACTGGATAATCAATAAATCAGGGTAAATATCACTTTGTAGCACTGCACAATATCGTTAGTATCTTGCTGTAAGCTTGTTGAAAAATCACAAAAATTACACTTTCATGATGCATCACAAAATTTGTGTTTGCAGAAATTATGACTTAGTGATCTATTTTGACTTAAATGAATATGAACTAACATTTTTGATACATAGAATGTCTATGATCAGCCCGAGCAATTTTTACAACAGGTTGAACACAGCGTAACGGAATCACAGACAAAAACAGCAAGTTTTGTTACTTTTTGATTTCATTGTCTAATTTAAGAAAACTGCTCCAACTATGGAAAAGATAGACTGACCGTGATCATCCCAGGGATATAATCTAAAAACATTTTAATATCAATTATGTTTGAGATTGCACAGATGAGAGTTGAGCTGCCCTCTTTGGGACAAGGTTCGGAAGAAAATTGTGTGATTCCGTTACGCTGTCTGATGTGATTCCGTTACGCTTAATTGAAATTGGCCTATACAGTAACAAAATCCTACCTTGGCAAAAATTCTTAAAAATTTGTAAATTTCAAATATATTAGCACTTGGTGATGCCAACATCAAACAACAAGACACAACATATCCAGTTGTATTAAAGCCTCAGAAAATAGCATTTTTCTAATTTTTTAGGCCAAAATAATTGAAACAATTAAAAAAATCATGATTTCCTGGAAATATTCAGCCGAAAATAATCTAACCGGCACCAATTTCCCAAGATTAATGAAAATACCAGATGCGCACACATATCTAAATTAGGAATAATTTTGTTTCATGTAAATATATTGAAAATTGTCTTTTCAAGGTCCCTTAATGTAAGAAAAGGTCACGTTTCTGAGCCATTCCCTATTATCATGGAATTCATGAAGAGGAGGACACAGCAATGAGGTGAAGGATGACTTAATTAAAACACTGTCCAACATCGGTCCAGGTGATTCTGTCCAACCTTAAAATACCAGGCTAAATTAGCCAAAAATCAAGTTATATCATATCAGCTCCTTTCATTTATCACTAAGGAACATTTTAAGAAAAATATCCTGGTATGACTTTTTGGGCTAACAGCCACTTTAATGAAACTGAACTAAGAGAAGAGAGTGAGCCGAACCCAGTTGGTTCATTGTATTTCCCTCTTGAGTTTCTTCTCAGGTCCATGAAATTGCCAATTTATGTGAATTTTTTTTTCTTTCTTTTTCTTAAATATTGAGACAAGACTCATCCTAACAGGCAGGGAATTTCATTATTGTAGACAATGCATGGATGGATGGTTGGGGCTTTATGTCCTGTATTTATGCACTTGGTAGGCTAATTAGGACAGGGGGAGGACACCGCAATGAGGATGATTGAGACAGCCATCCAACATAGGCCCAGGTGACTCAAGTGTCCTAAATAGCCTACCAAGTGCAAATAATATTATGATTCCATTCAAGATCTTTCTAAGATCCTTCATTGTTACTTTCGAGTTCTTTCACAGTCACTTCTGAGGTTATCGTTTTGCATATAGGGCCACCTGAGACGAAAACTAAGTGTTCAAAAATAAAAAGCTTCAATCACCAAAATCACTGCTTATAGGCTACTTTTTGCACTCAGTACCAGTCAGTACTCAAAAAACTCAAAATACAAAAAATGTTAACATTCCTGCAAAAAAAAAAACTTTTATGTATGTAAGTCTGTTCTATTCTATGTAGGCATACCACATACCATTTTCATGATGCTATATCATGTACAATAATTATTTATTATGAGAAAAATACAAAAAGCATCAAAACACATGAATAACAAATGTATGCAATATAATATGTAAAGGAAGTTATGGAACTTTGAGCATTGATTGTGCCTGTTACTGTAGCAAAAGGCAATTTGTGAGCCATATTGGCAAACATATTTTACAGTGATTGTTTTTGTCAGACAGGGTTTTATCCAAAGGGTAGTTGGCATCCATGGGAGTTACTGTGACGTCCCAGGTTCGAATCCAGCTCTGATTTAAGGGTCACCAGGACTAATTTTGGACAGCAGCTTCAATCACCCCATGCTGTGTCCTCCTCATGTCCTAGTTAGCTTACCAGAGTGCATAAATATAGAACATAAAGCCTCAATAATCCATCCATGCAAAAAGGGTTAACGAAGATACAGTGAAATTTGTGAAAGAGGCCTGGAAGTCGACAGTTAGGCTTATGTATTCTAAAACATGAGTTGGGGTCCTGTAAAATTTGGTTGGCACACAAAATAACGATTTTCTTTAAATCATATTTATCGTAAGACTCGGTCAATACCATTAAAAAATGCTGCCCTCTGAATCGATTCAAATTTATCAGAGTACGATTCTTTATCAAAATCTCTGAAAAGCTGTTCATTTTGAACATATAGGGCAAGTTGACCTAACTTCAGCCTACTTTGGTTTTTGGGTCCTTGGAATTCATTCCAAGACCATGGTCGTCAGCTTCATTTCCTGTGAACAGGCAAAGTTGGTGTACTCACTAAAACATTTCACAGACAAAATGACAACCCCAACAGATGTGCCCTTGTGATCAAGATGGTGCTTATGCACCCCTGGCTACAATATTGTGCTTATCAGTGCTCAAATTTTCTTCTATTCAACATATTTCTTCTGAGCTGTCAGCACTCCACACAAAAACTGGTTTCTGTTTACACACCAAAAGTTGGACTGTGCTGCCCTCAGGTGCATAGTCACAATATACTGCTTTCTTATACCTAACTTGATAGATTGTTGGTAGAAAATTGAAGAGGCCCAACTTGTTGAAATAGACCAAGGACCCGATGCATGCATTGCATGCTATTTTTGATTGCTTGTCATTGGCTGGCTATTCATGGGAATAACCTGTAGCTGTGGACCTAACCCCAGCCTTCACTCCTCTTTATGACTATATTGTAAAAATAGACCTACATGCTTTATAAGGCAGTGCAAATGTGTTCAAAAGACAATAGTGTGAAATGTACCTAACTTCAGCCGTGTTGTACCTAACTTCAGCCTAGGGTGTACCTAACTTCAGCCCCGCACCTAACTCCAACCAATTGATCCTATTCTGTCATAAAAAACAGCAGAATGATTAAATTTGGCCTTAATTACTTATCTGTATATAAAACATGACAGTCTGAAAAAAATCAATGCTCCAAAAATGTATTTCAAAAAAGCTGGGAAAGAAGTCATCATTTTCACTGAAAGAGGATAAAAATTTATTTTTTTCTTATAAATCATCTAATTCATTGAATGATCAAGTAGAAAATATTGAAAAAAACCTTGATTTATGGAAGATTACTAATTTTTCCCTGTGATGAAACTTTTTTTGGGCTGCTCCTGCTTTGGTGAATTGGTACAGCCAACTGACAGATTTAACATTTTATCAAACTTTTTTTCGTTTCGCGTTGTATTCGCGTCGCAAAACAAGAAAAATGCGGTCCGCCAAAAAAACATGTAAAATTCCTGATTCATTGTCATGATGGTCATAACTTTTTTGATATTTTATTCTAAACACATTCACAATAACTTTAAACCCAAATACTGGCACCTTGGCCTCATCAAAATTTAATTACAAGGAGTTTTCTGTAGGGGGGCTGAAGTTGGGTGAGGGGCTGAAGTTAGGTCAACTTGCCCTACCATATGATTACATTTTAATTCAGAAAATATCTAGATATTTGCCAAAAGAATTTAGGGAATTGTTTTTCTTTCAATATTTGACCTTTTGCACTGGTTTTCCATAAAATAACACCAATCACAGACCATTTATGGAATTTCATGATCTGGGGTTACCAAGGACAATAACCGTTCAATTTTCACAGTTTGTTATTTCATTCAGAAAATATGTGCTTATGATTGAAATATATGAATTTCGTTTTACATCATACAGTTTATATCTATCTATCTATTTATCTATTTATCTATCTATCTATCTATCTATCTATCTAGTCCATCTAATCCATCTAATCCATCTATCTATCTATCTATCTATCTATCTATCTATCTATCTATCTATCTATCTATCCATCTATCCATCTATCTATCTATCTATCTAGTCCATCTAATCCATCTAATCCATCCATCTATCTATCTATCTATCTATCTATCTATCTATCTATCTATCTATCTATCTATCTATCTATCGGTTCAAGTCCAATATAAGGACCAAATAGTTCCAGGGGGTAACAATAAGTTATCCGGATATTGGACTTGAGCCCAATCTATCTACCTATCTATCTATCTATCTATCTATCTATCTATCTATTGGGTGGACCACAAAATTTGCATAAAACTTTGTGCTGATACATTTTTAAAACGAATATATAGACAGTAATGCAACTTGGCATTGATTCAAGATGCTCTCAGTTTTCATGTCCATCATTCCATTATTCATGTGGATTTCTGAGAGGAATTGGTCTTACAATGAGCTGTGAAGTGCCTGGTCATCGATTTTAGTTGTACAGACTCATTTTTTTTAAATTTCTAAAATCACAATTATGTCTCCTGTAGACACAACCTGAGTTGTTAGGAGGTTTGTGCAACATGTAAAATGCACTTGGAGCAAGCTGCACTGGTAAAACTCTAGCCAACTTTAATTGAGACAATATTTCATTAATTCGGCCAAAAAAAAAACTTAAATCTGTGTAAAACTTGCATGTCGAGCCTCAAGCAGTTACCACCTTTACAGGAAAAGCTCTGCACAGTGGCTAGAACATTTATAGTAGGAATCAGACTTTGATGCACTGCCATAAGCCTAGAATATGCAATAGATTGGAAAAGATCTGCAGATTCAACTCTCACCAAGGCTTGATATAAACTATAGGCCGTGATAGGTAGTGGAACTCTCCTTTTTGCCGCTCCCCTGTATCGGCAAGCAGAATAAAACTGTTTCCGGAAACATCGGCCTGGATGTTGTTGGATGGATGGATGATTGGGGCTTTACATCCTGTATTTATGCACTTGGTAGGCTAATTAGGACAGGAGAAGGACACTGCAATGAGGTGAAGGATGATTGAAACAGCCGTCCAACATAGGCCCAGGTGACCCGGCAAGAGCTGGATTCGAACCCTGGATGCAGCGATTGGCAGTCCAGCACGCAGCAAAATATTGCATTTAAGACACAGCAATGCAAATCCGTAGTGTTTTGAATGGATTAAAAGTGTTCTGGAACCTGGAATGCCAGCTTCACTGACTCAGCAATGGTACAAAATGGCGGCTTATTCCCGGAAAAAGTTTTTTTGTGCACGGCGACACCAGAGAGCTGAAAAAAGAAGAGTTCCACTATCACGGCCTATTTACTCACTGATTAGAGCAGGTTATCAACAAGTTTCCCACCAGGTTTTGTCATCATCCAGACTGTCATCATAGGAGACAGCACCGGTTGCCGTAATGACATTTTTTAGAAGCACCATATTTTTTAAGGCCATGTTTCATTCATGTTTGGAGATAAAATGAACTGAACTAAAATTTACAATCATGTATATATATCATAAAAGGTCATTTAACAGTGTTGACCAACAACAATACATAAATTCAGTTCACAAGCATATTATAATTATATGGCCTGTTCCAACACAATAAAAGTTTCCATAAATTAAAGTGGTCCACTTAATATATCTATATTTAGAACCATTAAACTGCTGATAAGATAAGCTGTTACAAGACAAGTATGGACATACCTTACTTACCTATTTAATCAATAGGTGTTAAGGGGGGGGGGGCTTCTAGTGTTCAGTTATACACCAAAGGGAGCAGACACATGTATGTCAGTCAAAACAGTGAGTTTTAACAATTTCACATCGTATTATTGTTGTCCTGTATAGCATGTATAGTTTAGAGATGTATAAAAGTTAAATTTTACAATGAGACCACAACAGAAAAATATTTCAGCTGGTTTCCATCAAATTTGTGGTCCGTTAGTCTTCCTAGCTACCCTGTACGGAATGACATTTTGGCTGTGACGGAATAACACAATATGTGATGGAATGACGCCACAGCTGAAAATTATAGGCCTGCTGTGGTCCATTTCTTCCATGGCTACTAATATTGCTTCAGCAAGGTATTTCTGAAATGCCAGATTCAAATTTTATGAATAAAGCTGACAGCAAACTTTATTTAAACACAACTCGGTATGTGTGATGGAATGACACATTCTTATCATATCATTCTGCCAAAATGTTAACCTTCTTTTTGTTGTCCTGTGTAGTATGCAAAACTTGGGGGTGTATCAAAGTTAAATTCTACAATGAGGCAAAGGTAGAAAAGTGTTCTTTCTCGTTTTTTCACATTTGTTGTCAAGTAGTATTCCTAGCTACACCAAATCAGATGCCATTATGGCTGTGACGGAATGACGCAATACGCGACAGTGTAATTGAAAAAATGTTGAATACCTGCAATATAATTGCAGATTCCACTGATGATGACATCAATGAAATCTCCTATGATGTATTGTTTGATAACGAAATACATTTATGAGGTTGGTGGAACAGATTTGAGCCATAAACAGATAACAAAATTTCACATTTTTGACAATTGACTGAGCAGAATTGACACCAAAATGCTGTTGTCACAACACAACATGTAAAAGTAGTTAGTACATGTGTATGTATTGCATTGGATTCTAAATAGTTTTAATTGCAATTGAATTACTTATTTTGTCCCTTTGCAAATGCAAAGTTATTCCTATTAATATTTGTCTCGTCAAGCCACAATCACCTGATAGGTCATTGCAAGTGTCATTCCGTCTCAATGCTCCAGGCTGGTGTACGTCTTGATACCAACACAAAAACTGTTGAAAATTTCACAATTTTTGAATGACAGACAAGCTCACTTTATAGACTTTGTAAAACGTGCAAATCTATGTGGTAACACAAATATTGGAAGAATATGTACAACAAATTCAAATAAAATTGATATTTTCTTACACTGTCATTCCGTCACAGCAGCAGATACACTTCAAGCATATAGCAAGATATACAAATGTTTATATTGTTAAAATTTAACTTTTGAATATGTTCCACTACATCTATTATGCATGTATACCCAGTTTGGTGTGTGTCACCGAATACCTGATGTAATAATATACAAGAAATACATGTTTTTATTTGTTTATTGGTCCTGTCATTCCGTCACAAATTAGATCTTGCAACTGTCATTCCGTCACACTACCTATGGTTGGTATATCTCATTGCTCTAACTCAGAAACTGATGAAACTTCATAATTTCTAAATGAAAGACAAGCTAAGAATATGTGCTTTGAAAATTAACCAAACTGTATAGTAAAAACACATAAGATGAGCAGTTAAAATGAATTATTTGAGATGAGGAAATTCTTATGTCCATTTCACTGTCATTCCATCACAGCAGTGAATACACATCATATCTTTTTTACAGCCCTTTATATGAATTTGCATTCAGCAAAAATGTCAGATATCAAATTTGTCTTAGGTCCAGTGCCGTGAGTTGGTAAAATTTCAGTTTTGGGCCAATATGCACTTACATTTTAGGTCATAACTCAGCCCCATAAAGGAATATATGCCAGTATTATGGATCGAATGATAGGCAAAAATATCTCCCTTGATGTAAATAGCAGCAGTTGCATCCGTATGTCACTGGTCTTGAGATAATGAGTGATACATGATTGCAGTTAGGGAAATTTTTGGTGTCCCGCTGGGACACTGCATGTAAAATTTCTGCATACAACTTTCAAATACAAGAAAAGGGATGGATTTAGGATCAAAATTGCAATGCATTACTGTTCCCTGATTAAGTGGGCATCTTGTGAATCCAGAAAAATGGCAATTGGATGTTTCTATATTTTTTTAATACACCTTTTGTAATCCTCAGTTATTGTGTCCCGGGTGAAGCTTAAAAGTGCAATGTGATTTTTGATGCCACAGATAAACCATTGATCGAAACATTTTTGGAAAATTTGACATACCAATGCATTGCTCATGACCTTGTCTGTCAGAAATGTATCATTTAAAGTGGCTAAGGCTGTTGTGCCAGAAACTGTGATGGCTTGAGTAAGACTGACAACAGCGCGACGCTCTTATATTCTGCAAACATTCTGTGGGACTTCTCTTGTTCGGGTACTTCCTGACGAAGGCTTGTTGCTGGAATTCGTGCATTCTTGGTATCATTGTCATGCTCATGAGCCTGGCTTTGTATTAGTGTATAGAATAGGGTAGAAAGTCCAACCCATAATGGCATTAGAGCCCTATCTTTGAGACTGACAAAAAATGTGACGCTCTCACATTTTGTAATATTTATGAGGACCTTTCTTCTTTACACGCTTCTTGATGGAGGCTAGTGGAAGGAAAGTTACCTTTTCTGATATAATTTTGTTGCTCATGAGCCCAGGTTTCTATCGGTCTATAGAACGCTGTTGCACATGTAACCTATCATGGTATTAGTGGCCTGTCTTTGTCACTGACAACAAATGTGGCACTCTTACACTTTGTAAAAATGTATGTTCAGACATGTCTTGTTCAAATACTTTGTGATAAAGACTCTTTGCTGGAATTTTCACTTGTTTGATATTGTGTTGTTACACTTGAGCTTAGCTTTCCATTGGTATATACAATATGGTTTTTAGTCAAACCTGTCATGGTATAATGGCCGTGTGTTTATGGCTGACAAAAAGTGCAAAGCTTGCTTTCGGCATTACCTGCTAATTACACCATAGAAGGTATGAGAAGGCAAATAATGAAAAATCTGTTTTTTGTTTGTGTTAAGAATATTATTATTCAACAAAACATGTGCAAGTTTCATAGTGATATCTTAAAAAGTCTTTGCTGCAGACGTATTTGAAGAAACAAAGTTTCGTTTTGAATAAACTGCATTTTAAGTTAGTATTTTCTTCACATTCATGTTTAAATTTACTAGCATAATGAGGCATAGACGTCACAAAAACGCATATACAACCTCAAATTTTTGGATTTGGAATCTAATAATACATAGGAAGCATATCAGTGATTATTGACTTTTAGGCCAATTTCACCAGAAATCCCAAATTTTACCAACTTGTGGCATTGGTCCCTTAATAAAATATGCATACTTATCAGCTCTCCCTCACATTATTTTTTGTGTTTTGAAGGGAAGAAGATACAATTGATGTTCATTTTTGTCATTCCGTTACCGTGGACTTCATGTAAAGTTAACTTTGAAAACTTAGGCAAACAAAAAGCCCCTGGCACTTTATGACTTTTTCTCGTACATGTTACTCAGCCTGACACAAGATAAGATTGATAACATTTGATATAATAAATTAATCATAATTTACTTCAATTAAAATGAGGTCCTATACCATAATACCAGTCACTTTATCACTATATTTATCAAGCAAACAAGCGTTTTACTACACCGACAACACTGCATAGTACTAGAGGGGGGATGGGTGGGCTAGTGGTAGCATGCTATGCTGCCAACTGCAGGGTCCAGGGTTCGAATCCAGCTCTTACTACATCGATAACCTTGGCCTATTTTGGACAGCCATTTCAATCTTCCTTCACCTCATTGCCGTGTCTTCCTCCTGTCCTAATTTGCCTACCATATGCACAAATAGAGGATGAAGAGCTTTTCGGGGGGCTTGGAGTTTTTTTTAATCATAAATAAGCTCTTGCCCTGTTTTAATGAAATAAATCAATTCTTGTCATATTTACATGGAATCTCTTTTTTACCTTCAGTAGGCCTACTCTAAAAAGGCATTTCCCTGGTTTTATAAACCCTGGCATACAGATAGCCAGATGGCAGAGAAGCGAGCATATAGAGATATTTGGAGGCAACAACTCGACCACCATTGCTTACCTATATGCAATTTAGTGAAAACATCAATTTTATGGTGTAATTGTAATCTTCTAAAGGTGTTATTTGTTGAAGGTTTGCTGCTGCACAGCCTATGTTTTTCCGATCCTGTTGGATTGTGATGTCACATGGTAACTCAGTGTCACAGCTTGCAACCCTATTCTATAGCTTTGCAATATTAAAATGGCTAAAAGCTGTGATGTCATTGATATTATGATATTATACTATTGCGATAATTGTCACATTAATCAGCACATAATTATAATACCTCAAGCTGGCTACAGATTAACACTTTAATGCCATATTAAAATAGCATGGATTTATAAGCCTAAGGTTCATGTCTAGACAAAAATAACATAATGACAACAAGACATTTCACAATTAGCCTACTACAGCTGTCTACAAGTTGACTGCTATTTGCTGCCACCTAGGGTGCAAAATTCGTGAGCTCCTGTGAGCGGTCAACAGAATTTTAATCTGTGGAAGAAACCAGGAGTGTCTGTAAGAAACCAGGACAGTTCCATAATCTAGTGATGGTCTAGTTTATTTAAAAAAACTCTGTAAGTGTCTAATCTGACTTTGATTGGCTTCAATTTTAAGCAGACAGCTTGTAAATACCAAAATAAGTTGGAACTATTTTTTATCATGGAGGACATATGTATGCATTGTAGCTCACATATAATGCCAGTATAGAGGGGGCCACTTGTGGCATGGACAAGACATTTCGTTGAGTGTTACACAGCTTTTATGAAATTGTAAATTATATTGTTGTCCTGGTTAATAAATCTTCCTAAAGTAACAGAATAAATACAAATGAGCATTTTTGATATCACAAAGCAAAATCATTGGCTTTGTATTAACATGTAAATAAGTGAGAGAGCATTCTTTTTGGACACTTTTCTGACCACAATTTAACATGCACTAAATGGCATAAGTAGATTGAAAACCGTCAAACTTCTGATGAGTAAAATCATCCCTTTCACAGGCAAAGTGTATGCTAAAGTTTCCAAACTTTCTTTTGTCTCATGACTTCCAAACATTTTCATTCAAAGCAGAGGACTGGATCTTTGCCAGCAACCATGCTTTGTGAAAGTAGTTTGCATAGTAATATGGACAGCTGTTGTGCGACCTGATCTTGTGATCTGTCCAAAACAGATCAAATTATTGTTGACCCAATTCAATTTTCCAGGGACTGTCAGCATTCTGCTGCCACTTGTCAGTCCCGAACAGAGACAGCTACTACAGATAATGCATTTATGGAACTTCAATTAGATTAAAGGATATCATAACTTAGAAGGACTAAAATAGTTTAAAAGAAACCATGAATAGCCTGACAGGGGAGTTTGGAAAACATGTACTAAATATTACTTACAATTTTAGACGTGTACAGTGGTTGATCCAGACAGAGTTGTCTGGGGAGGGGGCAAGGCATCATTCCGGCATTCGCGGGTCCGCACGGGTGTTGTTTCGGCATTCGCGAGCCACGTTGCTCCATATTTTCTTCAACATGGTATTTACATCTCAGTGGGGCCCGTGCCCCCTAGCCCCCCCCCCCCCCCAGGATCCGCCACTGGTGTAACTGTTTGCAGATCAAAGAAATGGGCAGCCATTTGTACCTCAAATACATCAGTCCTTTACGACCTGATGTGTTTTCTTCTCATCAGATGAGAAACGATGCTCCCACAAGCACTTTGGTTGAGGGTGTTTAGCGTTGACCCAATCTATCTATCTATCTATCTATCTATCTATCTATCTATCATTATATTACATATAAAATTACATAAGAAAAGACATAATATAACAACTTGTCTGGTGCATTACACAGTGTTGAGATCCCAGAACCTGACCTGGCAAAGGGCGGAGGAAGTAAGCCAAAATAAACCAGAGTCAGGTGTAAGGAGGTGTGAGACTTGGGACTCACTGTCACTCACATGTGATGTTAAGGCCTTTAAGAACGTCCAACCTTCTATCTCCTCCAACACAAGACCCTGGAATGGAAATTTAAGATGCTGTACAGTTCAACAACTTACAACCAAACAAGCATAACTTCACTTAGGTATTTATAAGGAAGTAATTGTTCACAAGAAATCATGCAGACAGCACAGATGGAGCTATTGCATGCTGCCAGATTTAGAAGGCTTTGATCCTTTGCCAAAATTTGGTATTGATTATTTCCAATCAAAGAACTCCACAAGATACTAGAAGCACTTCCTTGCTTCATTCTGATGACTTACTGTTGAGTGATTGACTGAATGTATCTGCACTATATATATATATAAATGGACAATCGATGGGTCCCGGGTTCGAATCCAGCTCTTGCGGGTTTACCTGAGCCCATGTTAGAAGGTAGTTTCAATCATCCTATGCCTCATTGCTGTGTACTCTTCCTGTCCTTATCAGCTACCAAGTGCATAAATGCAGGATGTAAAGCCCCGATTATCCATCCATCCATCCATCCTGTATGACAAAGAATTGATGGATTACAGAGGCTTTAGATTCTGTGTTTACGTGCTGTGGTTTCAAAAAAATTTAATTTAAAACAGGAACATTGCACACAGCTGGAATCGAACCAGGCCCATAGAATTCAAAGCACAAGCACTTCAAACTGAGCTTACACAAAGCACATTTGCTGCATGTGAGGGACCATTTTACTTCAGCACAATGTCATGCAATGATACACAACTGATTTGTCATAACTGATTTTAGAGTAAAAATTAGATGCATCATCTTTTCGTTTGCCTGTAACCAACAAGCAGGATCAGTCTTCTAAAATCAAATTAACATTTAAAGTATTGGGTATGATCAAGACAAACAATCAGTATGACTCGTAGAATGTCATTTTCGCAGCGCAACAACCAACTCTTTTTGCATATCGAATTGACAGACTGTAAACTGAAATCTTTTTCTTTCGTTTCAGCCATGAAGCTTCGCCTCGACAACCTCCACTCGCCTGCGTCAATATGAAGGAGGTGCTACATGTCGCTGATTTAATTTACGCTTCAAAGGAAGAACCTCAAAGAGAACACAAATAGAAATTCTCAAGAGAATCTCACAGGAGACGAGATTGATTTGCACCGAATCTAAACGTCAGAAATGCTCGCCAGGAGATGCCACGAGAGAGCGAACCTGCGCTATCTCGGAGTGCTCGCTCTCATCGGAGTGTTTGTGTTACTGGCGAAGGATTTCGTGTTCTTGTGTAAGACTGTCATTCTTCAGAATGACGTGAAGGAACATATGAAAGAGATAGGTAGGGGAGGAGGTAGGGGAGAGAGGATATTGAGTGGAAATAATTTGGGAAAGTTGGTCGAAATGACGCAGCAGCATATAAATGTGACGCCGTCGCCATTACCACGTGAGGAGCGTCGGGAAGACGTCTTACAAGGTCATTTCGATCAATATTATTCACACGTAAAGACATTCACAGTTCCTCCGGACCCCGTGGAAGAGTTTGACAAAGCTGACGGACCTCTCTTCATTCCGCATATCATCCACATGACGTGGGACAGCAAACGGGTCCCGAAGTCCTTCGAGAAGTGGATACAAAGCTGGATGAAGGTCCATCCGAACTGGGAGTTCTGGTTCTGGACCCCGGAGGAGGTCCGCCTGCTCCTAAAAATCCATTATCCCGAGTACCTTGAACAGTATAATGCCTTAAAGATGAACTTATACCGAGCGAACGCCATGCGGTTTTTTATTATGTATCACTTCGGTGGTGTGTATGCCGATTTAGACTTAGAAGCAATCAAACCGTTAGATCCGTGGACGTTCAAAGTTCATTGCATACTTCCAGAAGAGACATTAGCGCATCCATATCTTTTACACAACAACCCCCGTCCCAATACTATGATCACATTATTAGCAAGTCGCCCTGGTCATCCGTACTTTAAGCTGGCAATCGACCGTCTTCCGACGTACCCCAACTTAACCAACCCTGAAAAGTTATTATTCGTCGACCGGGTTTATATTGAATACAACTCCACGAATATTGCACACGACAAACCCGAAGACAGCATAGTACTTGGCCACCCCGAGTACTTCCTCCCGACGTACGACTCGGGTTGGAAAGCAAAGTTTCAGAACATGTGCAGCAAACGTCAGTTGCACAAACGTTCTGCGACCCAGCTCTATGTTTGTGATAAACTGTTGAAGAGTCATTTTGTTAACAAACCTTTGCCGCATTCCTACACTGATCATCACTGGTTTCATGTTGTAATGCGTAACGAAAAGTGGAAAGCGCAAAACACTGTTCATATCGATACCCTCATTCCATTTAACACAAATATAACTGACCGAATATTGCAAGAATACCAGGACAAAGAAAATTCACAACTAATCAGGTAGCATCAGTAGTATGTATGTCTTAGCGAATGACCAATGTTAAGCTATTATTAACGTTTTATGCTATGTATTTTAATTAATAGACATCATATCAAATGTACATGATAATCCATTGTAAAGAAAGTATAAGAGATAGTTTATATTGGAAATGTTGTACATCATGACAAAAAAAATACAAAACTAATAAGCATAAAAAGACTGATTCAGTTATTTCAGTATTAACAAATACAATCAAACAAGTGGTTTTGATAAATGTTTTTATGTTCACAAATATATTAAAATAATATAATGATAATTATTAATAATACATTATATAAATTGTTATAAATGTTGTTGATTTACAGAATGGTAGTTTACAATGTCAGCAGTAATTTAAACAAATTCTAATCGGTTGGATTACAAAGAGATTATCTATAGTAAGACTTAGAACATAAAAACAGTATACTTTATGTTGTATGGTATTACAATTTCATGAGCATTATCAAAGGATACTGAGGCGATGTTTTCACATCTTTTCAAATCAATTTGACCTTTTCATTGTTTTGGAATGACGGCATCATTAATGTTATTTAATCACTTGAATTTTGGGCACAGGTACTTAATTATATTGCCTTTACAAAATGTTAAATCGTTCATCAATACTATCAGTGTCTGCATAACATAATTGGGTTTAAAAACACATTCTGTTTATGACACTTGAAGTTATTGTTTTTGTAAAGAAAAAATCAAATTTCGTCAAACAGTTTGTTGGTCTTTTTATTATTCCTTACATATCCTTAAGCCGAATTTAGACACAAACACAAATGAGAAATTGAGCAAGAGTCTTCCTGGCCAGTAAACAGAGCTGCCAGTAAACAGTGCTATCACAAAGTCCTGTAAGGCATCCTAGCAAACAGTGCTTTTGCCAAGACCTTTATGCAGGGGCACCCCATGATCTGTTATACCAATTATCTGCTATGCAGCAGGTGCCCAGCTGGCTGACAGACTGTCAGCTAGGATGTTTCCAGCTGGCAAAGTTGTCAGCTGGGATCCAATTTTTGGCATCCAACAGATGAAATTTGCAGTCAGGTAATGAGAAAGCAGTTGAGGTGGCTGGCCAGAAAAAATGATTTATATCAGCTGGCTGGGAGGTGCTGAATGACACTTGGGCTGGCTGGCAACCCAGCAGGCAGCATAACAGATATTTCCTCCCAGTTGCATAAAAAAATGAATTGGAGTGTCACAAAAGATGTGGAACCAGGAGCTTACACTGATATGGGCATTATAATAACACATTGTCGTGAGGTGCCCCTGAGTTAACAGTGCTTTCCCAAAGAGCAGCAGGGCACCCACGAGCCTTCTGATCATTCAATTGATAGACATGAACACTAAGTGTTTTTGTCTCATTCTTGATACCTCCGCCCGTGAGGGCACCCCAGTTAACAGTGGTTGCAGTAAACAGTAATTTCACAAGACCTGTGAGGTAAACAGTGCTTCACACAGACATGCTAGACATCCTAGTAATTTGTGCTTTCATAAAGACATGTGAGGCATCCTAGTAATCAGTGCTTTCACAAACACCTGTGAGCATCCTAGGGAACAGTGCTTTTCCAAATACCAGCAGGGCACTCCAGTTAACAGTGGTCGCACAAAGACCTGCAAGGCATCCAAGTAAACAACACCTTAACAAAGACCTGCAAGGCATCCTAGTAAACAGCACTTTCACAAAGACCGTGTAGACATCCTAATAAACAGCACTTTCACAAAGACCAGTGATACATCCTAGTAAACAGCACTTTCACAAAGACCTGTGAGGCATCCAAGTAAACAGCACTTTCACAAAGACCAGTGAGGCATCCTAGTAAACAGCACTTTCACAAAGACCAGTGAGGCATCCTATTAAACAGCACTTTCACAAAGACCTGTGAGGCATCCTAGTAAACAGCACTTTCACAAAGACCAGTGAGGCATCCTAGTAAACAGCACTTTCACAAAGACCAGTGAGACATCCTACAATAAACAGTGCTTCACAAAGACCAGTGAGGCATCCTAGTAAAAAGCACTTTCACAAAGACCAGTGAGGCATCCCAGTAAACAGCACTTTCACAAAGACCAGTGAGACATCCTACAATAAACAGTGCTTCACAAAGACCAGTGAGACATCCTACTAAACAGTGCTTCACAAAGACCCGTGAGACATCCTAGTAAACAGTGCTTTTGCAAAGACCAGTGGCATCAAATTATGTAAACAGTGCTTTCATAAAGACCTTTGAGGCATCCTATTCCAAGTAAACTGTGCTTTCAAAAAGTCTTGTCAGACATCCTAGTAAAGAGTGCTTTCACAGAGACCTTTGAGGGCACCCTAGTAAAGTGCTTTCATTTTTACACATCTGCAATATTTAGATAAGACAATAAATCAGTGATAATGTGGATATTTGTGAAAACTACACAGACTGATACAGTTTTTAAAGTATTTGCATCCAGATTTCATTGACAGTTTGCCACCACGAATGACCAGCAAAAATCAAATTTTGTTTCTTACTACATGAAATTCACATGCCATAATAACTTGGCATTTTGATGAGGAAATACAGACAGGTTCCCTGATCAAATTTGTTTAAATTGCCAAATTTTAAAACTCCAAAATTTAAAAACTTTTCCTGGACATTCAAGGATGAAAATTAGCAATTTTCACGGACTTCATACGCAATATCTGAAACAATTTTCTTACAATAGCCAAACTGTCACTGTTTCGAGAAGATCTGACACAGAATCTCAGGCCTCCCATCCAAAACTTGCGGAAAAAATACAGGAATTTTTCTGCAAAAATGTAGGAATAATATAGAAGTTTTTCAGCCAATTACAGGACATTTATAGGAGGCTTAAGTACATAATCGGAAGAAAAGTTTCAGTTCACGTTGCTCACGAATCGCAAGACTGGACTCAACTGTCTCAGTGCTTTTTATCTTAGTTTTTACATGAAAATATAGGATTTTTCTCAATATAAGAGTTTTATAGGATCCTATTCAAAATATAGGAATTATAGGAAATATAAGAGATCTGCAATAGATGTCATTATAGATTTTGAAAGACTTTTTTCTGCTGATAATCAGGATTCCAGGACTTTTCCTGGACTATCCTGTCCCAATTTCTTTTCAAGGACTTCAAAGAAATTTCAAGGGGAACATTCATTGATATTGAAACAGGCAAAAGTTCATGCTTATGGCACTCATCATCACAATCCAACTCAACTGATCTTTATAAAAAAAATATACATCCTCATTAATTTGATGAAAATCACATGCTTCAAGAATGAAACATTTTAAAAGTAAAAGTAAAGTAAAATACTGAACGCAGGCTTCTGCAGAAGCCTCTATGTTCAGATCTATGTAAAAGTTTGTGCTGCGGTAATAACTAGGTATTGTTCTTGAATAGTTGAGTATCTGGACTAGGTAATATACTTGAAAAATGGACTAGGTAATGTACTTGAATAATGGACGAACTAGATATAACAGTCTAAAAATAATAATAATGGACGAACTAGATATCAGTCTATGAACATATATACAGTAACTACAGTAATATAAAAAACAAGTCTGTGAGCATCTCTTTCATATAATAAACAAATCCAATAGATGAGCATCTTAGGTATGGTATCCTTTGACAGGTAAATACACAGCTGATCAGAGGAAAGCTGAAAGTTAAGGCCTCTCACGATGCCTCCACCGTATTTAGCAATCCCTTAAAAAGTCATTGTAGTACGTAGATCATTTGGCATGTTATCGATCCTTTGGCATGTTAATCCACAGGGTCTGGGTTATATTTAATAGTCCCTAGCACCATCCAATTATTAAATAGTAATTTCTAAGGTGAGCTAAGGCCTCTCACGATGCCTCCGCCCCCTTTCCCACTAGCTCAAGCTATGTCTGCTTCCGGATCATAAAACACTGGGTGATTTACCCAGAACTTATCTAAACGAGCTTTAAATGAATCCAAGCTCGGGGCACATACCACATGTTCTGGCAGACTGTTCCATAAACTCGGTATCCTATTTCTGAATGAATGTTTACGAATATCCAGCCGGTGGGTCCTTTCAAGGAATAACTTCAGTCGGTGACCTCTCGTTTGTTGATTTGCTCGTTGTAAGTCAAGTGAGACCTCAGCATCGTATATATTGTGAATAATTTTATATGCCTCAATTGCATCCCCACGCATTCTTCTAAATCGAAGAGTTGAAAGTTTGAGAGTTTTCAGTCGCTCTGGGTACGACAAATGTTGGAGGCCGTTAACTTTTTTAGTTGCAACTCTTTGGACTGATTCAATTTTCCTGATGGTACCTTTTTTATACGGACTCCATACAGCTTGTCCGTACTCCAAAATTGACCTTACCAGTGTCACGAAAATTGGCTTGAATATCTCCGGCTCCAATTTGTCAAATGTCCTCCTGATAATACCCATCATTCTGTGTGCTTTGTTAACTATGTTGGAAATGTGGCTCTCAAAGCTCAATTTACTATCAATTGTTATTCCTAGATCCTTTTCCTCTTCAATTCTCTCCAAATATGAAATATTTCCTGTTGCTGTCTTGAGGAAGAGACTTGACGGCCGTGGGTCATCTTCATGTCTTGACATTACCATACGTTTACATTTATCGGGATGAAATTTGAGAAGCCACTTGCCAGTCCATTGCTCTAATTTGTTCAGGTCATCCTGTAGTTTGTCTTGATCTGCCGTTCCCGGGGTCCATTTTGAGAAAATCTTTGTGTCGTCAGCAAATAGATAAATGCTTGAAGAAATATCGTCAGGAAGGTCATTTATAAATATGACAAATAATATGGGCCCCAGCACTGACCCTTGTGGGATCCCACTTTCAATCACCGAAGGGGCGGATTTTACTCCTTTAACCACAACTCTTTGCGTTCTGTTTGTGAAAAAGTCTCTTAACCAATCACTCAATAGTCCATCTATACCATAGCTTCGGACTTTGGCTAAAAGCCTCTGGTGTGGTACAGTGTCAAACGCCTTTTGAAAGTCCATGTATGCTATTTCAATAGTCTCTCCCTTATCCAAAGCTGCTGTCCACTTGTCAAGCACTTCCAATAGCTGCAGAACTGTCGATCTTCTTGGGATGAATCTGAATTGCTTCCTCGAGAAGAGCTTATTTTCCAGCATGTAATCCATCAACTCATCTCTCACAATGCTTTCCATTATCTTACACACGACGCTAGTCAAACTGACTGGCCGGTAATTATTGCACAATTTCTTCGGGCCCTTCTTGTGAAGTGCACAGACCTCCGCTTCCTTCCAAGCAGCTGGAAGTTTGCCTTGATTGAAAGAGTTTGTAAATATTATACACAAGGGTTTCGTTATGAAGGAGGACAGTTCCTTAAGCACTCTCGGATGAATTTTGTCGGGACCAGCTGATTTGTTAATCTGTAATTTGGCTAACTTCTTGGCGATCTTCTCCCTCGTAAATGTAACATTGTTGATACTGGATGTCGATTTCCTCTGAAGTTCCGGCACCTCGCCTTGCGGTTCTTTTGTGAATACTGAAGTGAAATGGTTGTTTAATGCTTCAGCCTTGCCCAAATTTGTAGACACTGCTCCCGATTCGCTTTCAAGGTCGGGAATTTCATGTTTTATCCTGATTTTGCTATTTACATATTTCCAGAATTTCTTGGGATTTGTTTTAATATCCCTGGCGATGTCCTTTTCCAATGCTGACCTCGCTTTCCTGGTAGCCTTGCGAACTTGGTTCCTGCATCGTTTATATTCTTTGAGTTTATCAGGAGATCTTGTCTCCATGTATCTTCGCCAAGCTATATTCTTCTTCTTTATTCTTGATATGACAGTGTTGTCTAAGGGAACCGGCTTTGGCTTGAAGACTGTGCTAATTCTTCCATGGGGTATGCATGAATCTTGCGCTTTGGCAAAGATTTCCTGAAATAGGTTCCACTGCTCATCCACGTCATCCATATTCAGAATTTGTTCCCAATCTAAATCCATCATGGATCTAAATTTTGCATAATTCCCTTTGTTAAAGAAGTACTTCATACACTTTTCTGCACTATCCAAGCTGTAGCATTTAAAATTGATTAATAGTGTGCAGTGATCACTACGTCCCAGTGGGCTGTCATATGTTATCGATTCCACCATTTCTTCTTCATTTGTAAAGACAAGATCTAGCAGAGAAGGGTTGTCCCGGCCTCTGCTTCTAGTAGGTTCTCTGATATGCTGTGTCCAGTAAGTGGAAGTAACTGCATCAATGAATGATTGGGCATGTCTATCTCTTGTAGAAATATTGTTCCAATTTATGTTTGGGAAATTAAAATCACCCATAACGATTTTGTGGGATGCGTTTAGTTCATCCAATTCCTTGATATACTCATTTAGTGCCTCATTGTTTTCTTCGCTGGACGATGGGCTTCTGTAGATAGCACTTAGCAGGAGTTTGTCGCTTCCATTCAGCTGGATGGTGATGTTTAGCTTCTCACCAAAGTGACTGTTGATGGACAGCTCATGCGCTCTTAGAGTCGTTTTAGCGTAAATGCAGATGCCTCTACCTTTGTTAAAATCTGAGCAGTGTAGATCAAAGCCGTCTAAACACAATTCGGCCTCTGTTGGTGAATAACGCACATTTTTCGGCCATGATTCCGTAATTACTATTATATCAACATCCATATTTGCCAATCTTGCTTTCAGTTCAGTCAGTTTCCCCAGCAATGAGTCTGCATTTGAGTACATGATTTTTAATTGTTTTTGAGTGGTTCCGTTCGTTCTGGCATGGGCCGTATCACACTGCCCTCCAGTACTACTAGGTCCCCTATGAGTACCTGCCTCACTGGTTTTTGAAGTGGCATTTCTGGCATGGGCCGCATCACGCTGCCCTCCTGATATACCATAATCTCTGACTACACCAAGATGCCCTTGATTTAATCTGATTTCTTCACCTCCTGAACTTTCCAAAAACCCGGCATTCCAGTTACTCTATGTTTTGTCCCACCAGCAGATTTTTCCTTGGCTTCCTTCAGGTATACTTGAAGCTCCAGTCGCTGCTGCTTGGTGAGATCATGACTGATTCCAATGTCTTCATACTGGCTGCCTTTCAATTGTTTTGATCCTGTCAGAATTTTCCCTTTTGTTTCTCCGTTCTTTAGCTGGATGATGATAGGTCTGGGCCTGGTGTTGTCAGCTTTCAATTTACCAATTCGAATGTAATTGGAACAATCGGCCATGTCGATGTCCTTGTGGACAACTTTCAAGATAGCCAAGCATCTGTTTTTGTCATCTTCTTTCTTCTGTTCACCATTTTCTTCTTTCGACTCGCTTAGACCATGAATGATCACGTTGTTCTTCCTTCTCTCGCGGTCTTCAATTTCTCTAACGAGCGAGCTGTATGACTTGGGCTCTTTTAAGACATCCTCAGCTGACTTAGTAGCGATTTCCTTGACTCTATCTTCATTTGTCTGGAGGGCTTCTTTCTCAGCAAGAGCTGATTCAATCTTCATGGTTACGGCAGCCATCAAATCTTCTTTCAATTTATCTTGAGACGCAACCATTTTAGAACTGACCAGAGTTTCCATCTTGTTATCCAACTCACTCTCGGAGGTATTTACCCTATCTTCGAGCGCATCCATCCTCTTTTCCACCTGAGATAGCTTGCCTTGCATAAATATCATTTGCTTGTGGAGGGATTCAGCACCAACTTTGCAATTTTTACAGTACCAGTACAACTGGTCAATTTGTTTTTGCAGGGTTGTGTATTCCGTAGTTGTAATGCTTTGGCACGCAATGTGCGACTTTCCGTTACACACACCGCAAGTAAGGATACTGTCCCGGCTCGAGAATTTCCTTGCACAATCTATACAGGCATCCATGGTTAAACAATTAATGCACTTATGTAGAAGGACTTACTTCAACACTGATAAGAACTTGTAGAAGTAGCTGACGGCTTCGATGGTGCTTTGTATCTCTTAAAGTTCCACTGTTCTGTGTCAGATTCTTGCGACTCTGGTTCCGACTCTTGGTGTGATTGAAGGACAAGCCGAACGTCCTTTTCGTGTTCGCAGAACCTGACTAAAGAGTCCCACGTTCTCTCGTTCAAAATGTCGCGGAGACTGTCACTGGGATGGACTCCGTCCTCTAGACCCTCGTTCACAAATTTGCTGACTTTTCTGGATTTAGATTTGTTTTTGCGCTTTTTCACTGAGGAGACATAGACTTTATCATGTAGATCAATAGTTCTGGCACCAACTGATTTGTTTCCTTCTACGATGTTTCGGTTGACATATGCCAAATCTTCAAGTAGTTCTAATTGTTGGCGCTTAAGTTTTTCTAACAGTCTACCAGTAGGTGACAGGTCGTTACACACTTCGTAGTATTTGATGAGGCACGCTGGTACAACTGTGGCTATTAAAGCCTGTTTTCCATATTGCTGCCTAATGTCATTTATGACTGTCAAAAATTTTGTGACCTGGTTTCCCCTGTAATAACTCAAAATTTCTTCGCCATTGATGGTCTCCTTCTTCGTGAAATTACAGATGCCTCCTTGGAAGACAAACACATCGGGTACTCTAATCTTTTCAAAGTTTTTGGCCTCAATAAATAGAGTCTCTATTCTTGCACCAGGGTAAACATCCACACGTGCTGAAAATTTGTGTTCACTTTCCCTGATAGCACTTAATTTAGCTTGAATAAACTCTTTAAGACCCCGGCCTCTTGAATCTGTAAGAATTAATACCTTCTTTGGAATGTCAGTGTCAATTTCAATGAAAATCCTTTCCCGCTTGTCAATCACGCTGTAGGCCATGCTGGATTATCGCCGACGCCATTTTGAATAGAAAGCACTCACCACAGGCTCCTGTACTGTCAAATTTTAGCTTTATAAACTGATTCCGAGCCGTAATTTTCGGCTATAGATGACCCACGTATGTTAATACTCTTGTTGGTATATCTGATTATACTTGTTAACGTAATATACATCCAAAAAGTGCGTTTATTGACCACGATCTTTTTCTCCTGCTATTCCCGCCGCACGCATGCGCATTTAATCTCCTCTGAAAACCAGATCAGTGGATGATTGGGGCTTTAGTCCTGTATTTATGCACTTGGTAGCCTAATTAGGACAGGAGGAGGACACGGCAATGAGGCAAAGGATGATTGAAACAGTCGTCCAACATAGGCCCAGGTGACCAGGCAAGAGCTGGATTTGAACCCTGGACGCAGCGATTCGCAGCCTAGCATGCTACCACTAGACCAACCCTCCACCTCTCGAAATGCTGGTACAAGGGCAGGAGGCAAAAGTTCATCATCGTCACAATCAAATTAAAAAATATACATCCTCGTTCATTTGATGAAAATCACATGCCTCAAGAACGAAACATTTTAATCTCCTCCGACACAGCAAAAGTACGTACAGTTCTTTCAAAAAGCTTCCAATGAGACACTCGAAATACTGGAACTAAGGCTGGGGGCATTGTCCCCATACTTCATTCCAATAAAAGACTCCCAGCCTTACCATCTCTCATGTATCACACAGCAATCGCCACACTACATAATCATCAGCAAAGATGGCGAGTGTTCATAACGAAGAAGAAGAAACTAACGTACATGTGCCCATTGGAACCTTGGGTCTTTTATTAGCCTAGGGGGCAGCACCATCAATGTTTACCTAATTATCAAAGATTTAACAACAAAGGAAACGTCCCTTTTTTGCGGTTTATTCCAAAAACAAGTTGTATGTGATCCGTTAAAGAACAGAAAACAACCCAAGTATGATGTTTGAGATGATTTAAATATATGGCACTGAGTTTTCAATGATTTGCTGCTTGAAAAGAGTAACTTGATTTGAAGAGCATCATTAAATTAAAGAAAGAAATAGACCAAAGGTTTCTAAATTTTCTGACATTTTGAGAATAGGACTATGTTTGAATAATCATTGACATGTTTGTAAGTTTTTAACCATTTTGATCGAAATATTAATAATCTTAAAATCATCAAAATGGCATTTTCAGACTAAATGGTGTACAATACAGTGTCTATTCAAAATAAATAGTGCTTACAGTGAATTGTTGACCATAGTAAGGAATTGTAGTGGAGAATGTAATTAACATAGTAAGAAAACGTCAAGTACTCACATATATATTTATAAAATATATCTAGAGACTTGCTGCGGGTCAAAGTAATGTAAAACTGGTAAATTAATATTGATTAGGAAAGCATAACTTTCAAAGCTTATCAATTCTTAAGAAAGACAATTTTTGAAAACTTTCAGTTCATGAATTACAGGAAAATATACGGTGGTAATGCATGACATCAATTTTGAACTGCCCTTTGTGAAAAATGGCACGGCTTTCAAGTATTCATTGACCCCGGTTAATTTCATCTGTTTATATGACGATAATCATTGTGTACCGTAAAACGGGGTAAAGTTGGCTGTCCATTTTAACCCACTTAATAGCAGAAATGCCAACTTCTCTCGCTAACATAGGTTTCTATGGGAAATTTGCCACCTGCGTCAGTGAGGATAGTTGGCATTTCTGCAAAATAGGCAGCCAACTTTCTCCCGGCTTTCCAACTTCACCCATTTTACAGATCACTATATTTTACATCTTTCACTTGTGATACTTAACTAACATTGACGATACATGTTTCTTTAACAGCTTGGAGATAACCAATCATTGGTCCCTTATAGTTGAATAAATATCATTGTAAACACAATATCAATGGGTCCCTACATATACATATATATTACAGATTATCATAGCACCCTAAATTAACATTTACCATTATTTTCTTTAAAGTTAAACAGACATTATACCATAACAAATTTATTTAGTTTGTTCTAAGATCGACAATATTTCAGGCCACCTATTTAATATTTATTTCGTATATCTAGCACTATTACATGAGCCAGACATGACAGCATATGAAACAGAGAACTACTATCACAAATTTTAATGAGTTTCCTCATGGAAATTTCTCAATTATCAAGTGTTTCCAAAACTTGAACTCACTTATTTATAGTTTATTCCAAGGTACCACACTTGGACAGAGCCTGCCAACTTCTTTTGGATAGAAACTAGGTCACGCTTTGATTCAGCCAATCAGAGGACTTCTGACAGTTGCTACCTCATGTAAGACCTTCTCTGATTGGTTGAATACAGGGGTGACCTACTTTCTGTCCAATCACCGTCAAGCAGGCTCAATCAGAGCACGGTACCTTTGAATAAACTCATGACAAGGACAACTCGGCTTGGACCTGTGCTCAACAAGCAAATTGAGGAAATCCCATGTGAAAAAACTCTCAATAAAAAATTTGGCAGTTTGGCGTTCCTGATCTAAAATCTGATATCATCACCTATGCATACACATTAAAATTTCACCAGGATTACAATGGAATTTTTATAAGGTCTAGTTTTTACTGAAAAAAAAAAAATTATGCAGATTCGCTGTTCTCATTATAAACTGCTTTAATAACAGCACCTATATTTTGAGAATACAGATAAATATATCCGTTTATACAGTCAAAGAGAAAAACATAACATTAATACTATGATTTAATTTAATATCATAGGAATGCAGTCAGTTAATTTTTACTAATAAACGCCACTTTATCCTTTGATTTGGCGGCTTCAAATATCGCAGTGATTTCCTCGAAACAGAGGTCGGGTTTCTGGTCGGCGTTTATCCTAGTATGCAACCCACGTTTGCCGTAATAATCAACGAGAGGGGCGGTTGACCTGGAAACAAAAAATTTGGTCAGTTGCTAATTGTTATAAGAATAACGAATCATAGAAATATTAATACCAATTATTGAAGACTGATTTAGGGGCTATTCCATTTAAAACTGTGCAGGAGGGGGTGGTCGGGTTGATTTTTTTGTTGAACAATGGATGTGGGGGGGGGGGGCCAAAATTTGCTTCATAAGTAGGGGGGACGTGAAATAAATCATCGCTAAAGATGGATGGCGGGAGGTACCCGCGAAATTCACTTTAGATGTATGTAGGGGACACTATCACTCCATGAAGGCTTCCAAATTGTAATAATGAAATTTTTATTTGATGCATGTAGGGTGGGTAAAAAATTCACATTTAGTGTATGGGGAAGGGGGGGGGGAGGAATTCACTTCAGATGCATATGGGGGGGGGGGTGTTTTAAAAACTTAACGCATAAAAATCCCTGCTACTTAAATCCCCATTTTGTTTGCAAAATTTTCCACAAGGTGGGGCTAAATTATTTTATAGGGACTGGTGCTTTATTTGTGATTTAATACCAATTGACAATTGTACACCAGAAACACGCTCACCTGTGATAAGATTCGAGTCGTTTTTTCAAAGCCTCGGCGTTATCATCCGATCGTCGGGTTAGTGGTTCTCCAGTTATCTGAAAATATCAAACATTGAGAGATAAGAACACACCAAGATAATAAAATCATTAATGTGTAGTACTAGAAATAAATGTTATCACTAGTGCTATAATGATCTTGACTTTGTGGATGGACTTCAAAATAAAGAAGATTAAGTACAGATTATATATTTCAGTATCACAAGTAAACAGTTTCAGTATATTTCTATATTATATGTACTACAAAAACAGCACATATAGATAGTTTTCTTGTTCATAAAAAAGTTAATAGGCTTTAATATGATAATATGAGACGATTGACATGCTATTACAATGACTTTGTCTTACTACAAATAAATTGAAAAAATCCTATATTATTTTGCATGATCCTGAAATTCTTAATAGATGGACGAAAGCTCTTGGTGAATCAAAGTTAAGACCTTTGTGCTGTGAAATCATCAAAAAATTACAGAATTCCAAAGGTCAGGATTAAAGTAACCCTGAAAGATAGGTTAGCTTTCGATCAAAAGTTTCTCTAATCTTTACATTATCTTAATTAATATGTAAATGGCACAGCCATGAAATCCACGCCGCTCATAAAAAGTTTTTTAAGGACTTATGGTTTTACCATAACTTTCATTAAATTTATTTCATATTCAATGTATGAAAGGCAGCCATGTTACTGTTTCAAAGAAATTGAAAGACAGATATATAGAAAAATAGAGAGAAATTTAGACTAGAAACTATAAGAAAAATAAAATAGATCAAAAATAGATAGATAGATGGATAGATAGATAGATAGATAGATAGATAGATAGATAGATAGATAGATAGATAGATAGATAGATAGGTTGGATATTATAATAAATAGGATTAAGAATGAATAGAATTGATAGATAATCAGCTGAATGGTAAAAAGGAAGACTACACTGAAAGCTGCCAAGTTAAAGTCTATGCTAGATTGTTGATATTACATAATAGTGATAACAAAAACAATAACATGATCTGCATGTAGATTAATTGCTCACTGTTACATAAGCATCAGTTGACAAAGATTATGTAACCTGTGTGTTTTCTTGTTGTCTGTTTTGAAATGAAATGAATCACATGTTAATAATTTACTTTAGCTTGTCAAGGCTTATAATGAACTATTCCATAAAAATAATAGAAACAGGGAATATTAATGGAGAAAATTGAATTTTTAAGACACTTTTGAATATGAATACGTCATGTTTTGTTAAATTCGAAACTAAATCATTGATAAGAAGCTGGTCCCACTTGACCTAATTTCCTGCTGTCGACCATTGATGTTGAGACCATCACTGCACATATTTTTGAAACCATTCTTGTGCTAAATTTCGCTTCGCGAAACGGCCTGCGGCCGTTTCGCTGCGCGAATATTATGTTAATTTATATCGCGGCATAGTATATTCATTTTCTTGCTGTATGGCCTTTCACTATGGCTTTCAGGCCACACATAATTGATCTTTAGCTTCTGGGATCCTCTCAAGGCACTTTTTCTATGGTCGGTCGGTAGGACAAAAAAAAAGGTGAAAAATTTTTTTTTTATAATGTCAAAAATTTTTTTTTTTCCATCGGCAGGAAATCTATTGTGTCGGCGGGTCCGCGAAGCTAAGAATCAATATGTGTGGCCTTATGTCCTCAAAAATGCCCCAGCGGCCCCTAGATTTTTTTTTTTTCAGTTGCGCACGGAAATAATAGACAGATCTCAGAGCAGTGACCTGAAAGTTGTGACGTCATCAGCATTATTAGAATTTGTTTTAAAAGTTATAACTATGTATTTATAACAATGGATATTGTGTCATCATGAATAATGGATGTGCTGGAGGATGGAGGAACTATCATGAAAAAACACATAGAATAACTAAACAATTTATGTAATCAAAGAGATACTTGCATAAATTAGTCAGAAATATGGCTGGTATTACTTGATGGATGGATGATTGGGGTTTTACGCCCTGTATTTATGCACTTGGTAGGCTAATTAGGACAGGAGAAGGACACGGCAATGAGGTGAAGGATGATTGAAACAGCCGTCCAACATAGGGCCAGGTGACCCGCTAAGAGCTGGATTCGAACCCTGTACCCAGCGATTGGCAGTTCAGCACGCTACCACTAGACTAACAATATTAGTTGATAACTAGTTTATATGATACTACACATGAAAACACCAATATTTAGCAAAGAATTTTATCATTCAGGGTAACTTTAAGTATTCATGATTCATAGTTACACTCACATCGTCTTTCATAGAAATTTTAGGAGGGTTGAATTCCTCGTGGTAGGACCTTCCACTTTTGATGTGGAACAGACGACCTGTGATTCGCCGAACAAGCAGATTGTCGTCTATGCCAAACTCTACGACAGCGTCCAGTTTTTGCTTTCTCTTCTCCAGTAAGTTGTCAAGCTGAAAGAAACAATTTATGGTTGAGATAGCAGCAACAGTTATTTTCAAATAGCTTGTCAAAAGATGATTTTGGGCACTGCCTAAGTCCTGGCTGGGCCAAGACACTTGAGAGGGTCATGAAAATGTGAAAACTGCTGGGATGAGAGTCATGTAAGGCTGAGGACATGGACTGTTACCACCAGATGGTTATTTCCCCAACTGATTTCTGAAAGTTAACCCCTCTTGAAACAACATAATAAATAACTATGTGGTAGAAATACAATATTTTTACTCGTAGGTAGAAATACAATATTTTTACTCGTAGCACAAGAATAAACTGTCTATTTTTAATATTTTCTGACTGAAATTACTGTTTCTGACTTTGCCTGACTAGTCTCTTGACTCTCTTCAAGAAAGTAAAACCTAGCTCCAGTACTCCGTAAAATTATTAAGAATAAGCTGTTCAAGTGTTCCAGCCAGGCCATTTGAGCATGGCGCTGCACAATGCCCGACCCTTGTCCGCCATGCCCAAAAAAAAATAATTTCAGAATTTTTTTTTTTTTTTAATTTTCAGAAAAATTTTTTTAAATATTTTTTGAAGGGCCCTCATTTCTAGAAAATTGTATCTCTGAATCAAAGCATACTTGGAACACTGACAACCCCTGACAGTATATCTACCTTCTCTGCCTGGATGACAGTTCTTGGGAATCCGTCCAAGAGAAATCCTTTGGCACACTCAGGTTTGTTCAAATTGTCGTCGATCAATTCCACGACTAGTTCATCACTGACCAACTGTCCGGCGTCCATCACCCCTTTCACTCGTTTGCCCAACTCTGAACCTGACGCGACAACCGCCCGCAACATGTCTCCTGCAAACAATCAAGAAATTTAAGATTTTTCCGTCACTCTAGAAAATCTATCATATTGTTTAAATCAACATAAACATTATTTTTATGCACATGACTTATTTCCATACTCTTCAAAGTAAACTTCACAGCTGCAAATTACCATTAATTTTACAGCTAGGGATGATATGGATGATTGGGGACTTACGTCCTGTATTCATGCACTTGGTAGGCTAATTAGGACAGGAGGAGGACACGGCAATGAGGGGAAGGGTGACTGAAACCGCCATCCAACATAGGCCAGGTCACTCGGCAAGAGCTGGATTCAAACCCTGGAGCCAGCCATTGGCAGCCTAGATGCTACCACCAGACCAACCTTCCCCCTCATCACATTTACTGATAGATCTGTGAAGCAAATTGCAATTAACTGAAGCATGGCCTTTGTTCACCCATTGCAATCAAGGTTCTCAACCTCTTGGCTTCAATTGGATTGCAATTCACCTGTTGTGGCTCAACAGAGGTCATGACTCGCGAGCCATATAGCACCGCTCTAGAATCTTGACTAAAAAATGCAATAAAATATCTACCACTGCTATTATTAAGGCAAAATTAATTTTAGAAGAAGATTAATCGGTAGTACTTTTTTTTTTAAAGTTTCTTTGGAATCCCTACCTGTTGACAAATGGCATGCTGTATAACGTTCTGCAAGCCTAGGTGCCTGAAAAGAAAAAATTGAGAAAATTAAGTTTTTCACAGCACTGGCAAAAAATTACAATTGTCATTCAGCTTCCTCGCGAACAGTAAACTAAATGGCGGTGGCGGCACTGTCATTTGTCATGACATCACAGCCACGTCACGAATGAAAGTGTCCTGACATCAAAATAATCATCTAAAATGAGTCTGACATCGCCGAAAATTGGCAAAAAACATCGCAAAAAAGTAACGAACAGTTATATGCAGCCATTTATTTGACCCTGAGTGTAATAAATTGACGACGGTCGTACCGCTTGCTGCCTACAGAGTGCGATGCAGGGAATGTGCAAGTTGTTAACCAGTCGACATGCTGCAAACCAGGCGACACAAACACATCACTCGGTTGATGCTGTCAACGTGTTTTCTTCATGTCGCCGAGTATAAAGTGTCGCCGAATTTACAAACTGTCGCCGACATTACACAGGCTGCATGGTTCTGCTGTGCTGCAACCAGGTCAAGTTGGTTCAACTGATGTAGCCGAGTTGGCAAATGCAGAGTGGCGAAATGACAAAACACAAACTGAACAGCTCAATGATCATGATGGTGCAAAAAAAGCCGGTGCACATGTTTGCAATTTTTATTTTGGTGCATCAATGGTTACCTGTGTTCCTTTGCCTGCTCCAGGAGGCCCAAGCAAAATGGCATTGATCCCGCGGTCCTTCTTCAAAAATCGGTCCCAGGGTGCCATGATTTCTTGGTAAGTTTTTGCAACAAACTACAAACTCCACGCAGACACCGGCTTGTTTGTCACCTTGACCTTTGACTTGTTGATTGATATCTGAAATTGAAAAATCAATGCAAAAAATTGTTCTCTGACCAGTCAATGAAACTTGCCAGGCTTAGATACAAGCTTCGTTCTGATTGGCTGTGACGTCATCTCCAGTGAACGTCCTGGCCAATCATAACGAAGTTTCTAGAAAGGTCCAGAAAGGTCAAGGACGTTCATGTTTATGTTTTTGTTTTGCTGGAAAACGTGACTCAAGTTGTTTACGTCGTTTTGACGTTATTGTTGACGTTTTCAAGACATGACCGACTCAGTTCAACCAGTAGATGACACAGGAGGACACATGGAGAACACACAGGTGAGAAATTGGAGCCAATTTATGGCTCAAAAGCCAAATTAAAAGGTAAAGGTGACCATTGAATTCACCAGATCTTAGAAATTGCGTCATTGTTGGGAAATCTGAATGAGCAGCTTGAAGATTGCAATTTAGGAGTCTGGCCAATTTGGTAATTGTGTCAATAACAGTCATCAGACTGTCTGGTTCTATTTGGGCTAATTGAGTCATAAGTAGTAACTGTCGCCAGTTACTGTGCTGGCAGTAGGCTCATAAATTGCAATTAACAATCAGGAGCTGGTCTCACTCTCAGGCATTTCAAGTAAATCAGTCCATGATTAGTGATTACCAGTGTGCCCCTATGGGGGAGGGCAAACTTGTGCCCCCATATTAGATCTGTGCCCTCCCCCCCCCCCGGTTGCCCAATATGAACTTCTTGACTTTGGAGAAAATACTGAGTTAGTATAGAAGATGCCCCCCCCCCCCCAGAGAATCACATGTCCCCCCAGGTGCCCCCCCTCCCCTCCACTCGAGATCCCCAGTTACGCCAATGATTACACAAGTTTGGAGATCAGCATCTTAATTAGGTAAGTTATATTGGAAATAAATCAATTGAAATCGAAAGAAGCTGAGAGAGTTAATAATTAAGGTTTCATTATCAGTCTGAGGGATTACCATCACATGAGAACTATTGCAATTTCATGTAAGTCCTGGCCCTGATAGGATGATTGAATTTGTGGAGTTGATCATCTGGTGTCAGAAAAAAGTCTGAATTCTGTGCCGTCCATTGCATCCAACCGACAGTTTTTAACCGACCTAACGTCGGTTATTAGAGGGGGGTGGGTAGTGAAAGGGGACTCCTGTAAACCATGTCCATGTGTCCATGTCAACATTTCTTGTCAGCATGTGTGTTAAAGTCCATTTGTGACCTTAGTTTTCAACTTAGAGTAATGAAATTTGGTACAGGTATGTTACTATGGGCATGGATCTGGGACATGTTGAGTAATCCAAGATGGCGGCCATTTTGGCAGCATGTAAACGATGTCCATGTGTCCATGTAAACATTTCTTGTCAACACGTGTGTAAAAGTCCATTTGTGACCTTAGTTTTCAACTTAGAGTAATGAAATTTGGTACAGGTGTGGTACCATGGGCATGAATCTGGGACATGTCAATAACACCAAGATGGCTGCCATTTTGGCGGCCATTTTGGCAGCCATCTTTCTTCATTCCTGAACTGCCCATTGTGACCTTAATATTTCACTTACAGTTATGAAATTTGGTACAGGTATGAGACTCTGGGCATGGATTGGGAACATGTTGAGAAATCCAAGATAGCTGCCATTTTGTGGTGGCCATTTTGGCAGCCATCTTTCTTCATTCTTGAACTGCCCATTGTGACATCAATATTTCCCTGACAGTTATAAAATTTGGTACAGGTATGGAACTCTGGGTATGGATTGTGAACATGTTGAGAAATCCAAGATGGCGGCCATTTTGTGGCTGCCATCTTTCTTCATTCTTGAACTGCCCATTGTGACCTTAATATTTCACTTACAGTTATGAAATTTGGTACAGGTATGGAACTCTGGGTATGGATTGGGAACATGTTGAGAAATCCAAGATGGCTGCCATTTTGTGGCAGCCATTTTGACAGCCATCTTTCTTCATTCTTGAACTGCCCATTGTGACCTTAATAGTTCATTTACAGTTATAAAATTTGGTACAGGTATGGAACTCTGGGTATGGATTGGGAACATGTCAAGATTCCAAGATGGCGGCCATTTTGTGGTGGCCATTTTGGCAGCCATCTTTTCTTATTTATTGAACTGCTCACAGTGACCTCAATATTTCGCTTAGAGTTATGAAATTTGGAGGTATATTTTTATCCAAATATGACATATCCACGCATGCTCTAGAGCGCACATACACGCTTTTGGGACTCGTGGATGTGCAAGATTTGACACATACACGCGCGTGGATGTGCCACAACGCACACGCGCGAAGGTTTTGGATTGTGAACTTGCTTTCCAGCGTATGAGTGGACATGCTTTCCAGCGCATGAGTGGACATGCTTTCCAGCGTATGAGTGGACATGCTTTCCAGCGCATATGGGTAGTCTACAGGGGCGGATCCTGGATTTTTTAAAGGGGGGCACAGCAATACTTATAACATTGGAGTCTCTAAAAAAAGTTTTTTTCCAAAATTTTGATAGCTTTGATCCATCATGACTGGTCTTCAGTCCTGCAATGTGATGATGCCAACCTTGCCTCCGAAAATAAGGGCTTCTTATCTTGTATCATGGTAGGGGGATCAGGGTCTCATCCAGATTTTCTTATGGCCAGCAAGGGCCTCCCCAGCTCCCCCCCCCCTGCAATAGAATAGATACGCCACTGCCCTACAATGAAAAGCCTATTAGGGCACACAAAGTTCTAAGTAGGCTAATGATGAACAGTTCCCTCCTAATAAGACCCCTCCTCAACCTCCCATGGCTACGCCACTGCTGGAGGGGCTCCTGTGTTCTGATAAATAAACTGCGCTGGATTGCATGTTCAAGCTTGCGCTGGATTGCATGTCCAAACCTGCGCTGGATTGCATGTCCAAGCGTGCGCTGGATGGCACATTCACGATGTCACATACACCCGTGTGCTGGATGGCACATACACGCATGTGCTGGATGACATGTACACAGGTGGTCGTGAACACATATACACGTGTAATGATGCGCGCAATTACATGTACACGCGCGTGTATGTGCGCTCACTCACATGCGTGAATGTGCCATAATTGGATAAAAATATATATGGAAATTTGGTACAGGTATGAGCCTGTTGGTATGGATCAGGAACATGTTGAGAGATCCAAGATGGCGGCCATTTTGTGGTGGCCATTTTGGCAGCCATCTTTTTGTATATATTGAACTTCTCATAGTGACCTCTATATTTCGCTTAGAGTTATGAAATTTGGTACAGGTATGGGCCTGTGGGTATGGATCAGGAACATGTTGAGAAATCCAAGATGGCGGCCATTTTGTGGTGGCCATTTTGGTAGCCATCTTTTTGTATATATTGAACTGCTCATAGTGACCTCTATATTTCGCTTAGAGTTATGAAATTTGGTACTGGTATTGGCCTGTGGGTATGGATCAGGAACATGTTGAGAAATCCAAGATGGCAGCCATTTTGCCAGCCATCTTTCTTCATTTCTTGAACTGCCCTTTGTGACCTCAATATTTTGCTTAGAGTTATGAAATTTGTAACAGGTATGGGGCTGTGGGTATCAGTCGGGAACATGTTGAGAAATCCAAGATGACAGCCACTTTTTGGCAGCCACTTTTTGGCAGCCATTTTGGCAGCCATCTTTCGTCATTCTTGAACTGACCATTGTGACCTTAATATTTCACTTACAGATATGAAATTTGGTACAGGTATTGGCCTGTGGGCATGGATGAGGACCTTGTCGAGAAATCCAAGATGGTGGCCATTTTGGCAGCCATCTTTCCTTTTTTTTTAGAAATCTGTTCAAACTGCATTGATTCTATAATAATAGTCTAGCATCTTCCAATCAACTATTTCTCCTATCTTCCAATATCAGTTGCTCAGTGGTTTAAGAAATGGCACCTTCAATTTCATTGCGCTAGGTCGGTTTTGAATCCGCGGATTCTTGTTTTTTGGTTATTTAATTGAGAGGCCTGACAAAATTTACAGCGGTAGTTGAGACTGTGATACAATCCCATGCTAAGTTAGGCAGTGATAACAGTAACAGTTATCTTTTATTTGCTTCTCAAAGATTATACTGAGCACTGAAGGAGTCTTGGTCAGGCTAGGACCCTTGATAGGGTCATGGGGTAGTAGGGTGTGTCAATTTTTAATTTTTATGCAAATTCAAAAAGGCACCAGTGACTAAAAATGTGCATTTTGACCTGGTGAATCTTAATCTGTTCTCGAAATGGAGATACGATAATTCTTACCTACTTCAATTTTGGTTCAAAGTTTCAATGTTTTTTTCGTTTTCGACCGTTTTCACCAATCCGCGGTTCTCTGTAACTTTGTCTGTATTTTACATACAGCATTCTAATTGCTATGGTTGGAAAGCTCTCAAAAAGACCTACATTTTGAATACCAACATCAATGGTCTAGGACGATATCTTGACCAAAATTGAAGTAGGTAACAATTGTCGTATAACCATTTCGAGAACAGATTTGGATTCTCCAGGTCAAAATGCACATTTTAGACACTAGTGCTTTTTGAATTTGCATAAAAATTAAAAATTGACACACCCTATTGGGGTAGTGAGGACAGGGTAGCGAGACAGGGTGCGAGAGTCCTCTGGGGCTGAGGACATCAGAGTCCTCGGCATATGGTAGGTAAACTCCCTGACTGATTATGAGAATATTTACTTTTGATTATCTTTTCAGAGTGGACAAGGTAGTGGTGGCGTTAAAAAGCCAGGAAAAAGAGGGCGAAAGCCTTCGAGAATTGACATGAAAGCGAAACTTGAAAGGAGTAGACAGTCGGCCCGAGAATGCCGAGCGAGGAAGAAACTTCGATACCAATACTTGGAAGAACTGGTCGCGAGCAGAGAGAGAGCCATCTTCCAACTCAGAAATGAACTAGATGCCGTAAGTGAAATTAGTGAATATTTATCCATCGTTATTTTTATGTTGCTTGTATGCAAATAATTATGAGACAGGCTTTCATAAATCTCATAAATTTGTTATTTTTTCTCCATGAATAAAACAATGATATTCTTTTCCCCATTAAGAAAATGATTATGGTAATGGATCGGTGTGAAAGGTCATGATTTGGTTTGGTGGAAGACTCCTGCTGATTTTCTTTTATAGTTTTTTGTGAAAGTGAAAGTAGTGATCTTTTACATGCTTTAAAGGTAGTAAGTCCGATTTTTAATAGACTGTTTATGGATAGATTTCACTCATATTTAACACTAATTGCTTTACTATTGACAGTACGGTATAAGAAGTTTATTTCCTTGAAAAATGTAAACAGAAAGTTTTTCATGCTGTGAAAAAGCCCTGCTTTGTTCTCATTTCAAGTAATGCAGGGCTCTCCTTAAGTAATTTAAGGCTTTACAATCAATCAAACTCACTTAATTGTAGAAAATACACAATTCTGTTGATTGGAAATGTATACTACACTTTAAATCTATCAATTAATGACCTATAACAACAAGTTAAATTTTACATAGAATCGGCGGACTTACTACCTTTAAGGTATACAAGAACCATCATCGGACAGTATCGAGTCGATGGCTATTACCGTTGTTATTATTATTATGTAACATCTTATTAACGAATCTCTTGGTGTTGTCCGTTGCAGCTGAAGCAATGCAGTATGGAACTGGACCAAGGTCGGATACCCGACAACGTTGCACGCTTCGTTGAAAAGGAGAACGCGAAAAAGAACGCCCCTTCGACGTCTGCTGCCATGGCAACGGAAGACAAAGATGACGACAGAACGGAGGAGGAAGAAGATGACGATGACGACGATGATGATGATTATGATGACTCAGACTTCGAATGATGATTATGACATGTTGGTGATGATGATATACCATTGATTTGTGATGATGATGTTGTACTACTGTTGTTTGTAGTACAAAAGACTGTTTCAAAAGGAAGTCTGAATTTGTCATGATATTCGATGATTATGATATGACGGCTCAGATTTCGAATGCTATAGTTATCAATTATAATAATAATATATATTATGTGATGATGTTGACCTGTTCATATTGTTTTTTGTTTGTGCAAAGACTGTTTCAAAATTGATGATATAAGTCTGAGTTAGTTTGATGATGATGAACTGAAGTCCTCAGATCTGGAATGATGATGATGATTACATTTTGATGATGATTATATGACAATGGTGCGAGAATATTGTCTGCAGTACTAAACTTGATGACAGTAGTTCTCATAATTATACTGAATGATGGTTTATGAATATGGTGAAGCTATACACTGCACGTTAAAGAATTGCCAAAGGAGTGAAACAATCAATTTGATGATGATGCTGATGATGCTGATGATGATTTAATTCGACTGTTGAATGATAATGACACTGACATTATCCTAATTTAGAATGATATTTGATGAAATATACATGCATACGTTCACAGATTGTTTCAAAATGGTTGTACAGTGTAAACTGGATTTAAAGTCGCATTTTAAGATGGCTGGGACTTCATGATGATAGTTTGTGATGATTACACGGGTATTGATTGATGATATGATGATAATACTTGATGATGTTGCCGGTAATTGATGACAATGTTGTTGGTACTGCAGAGACTGTTGTGAAATGTCTGAAAGATGACTTTTGCTAAAATTGATGATGGATCGTCCTTTATGATACTGTATTATGATGATGATTATGACTTGGACATTGATGATAATGATGACTTATCGATTTGGTGACTCTGATGATGATTGTTGATGATTATATTTGATTATATATCTGGTGACGTATTACAGAAACAGAGCTTCGTAGTTGATTAGATGTAATTACTGCTACTTGATGATGATGATTTTGCTTGATGATGATGATTTGGGTTGATGATGCAAGATGGTTATCATTAGAAGTATTAGAGGAACTGTTTCATATAGCTTCAAATGATTTATACCTGAGTTTTGAAAGTGTTTAATTGATCTGGCATGTTGAAGAAGACTTATAATGATTTTATGTGCTGCATGTTGATGACAATCATATTTGTAATTTGATGATACGATGTGATTATTCATGATTAATTTTATAATAAATTTGGTCGGTAGTAAAATTGAGGTCTTTATGTGGGGAAAAAATTCTCATATTATTTTTAAATTTCAAATATTAAAGGCTTTTGGTGCTTTTTATTTTGAACATGTTTGTAGGTCTACCGAAAGTGAAAAAATAAAATAGGTGAAACAATTAAAACGTAATATTAATTCTATAATAAAGACTGATCATGGATGATTGAGACTGTCCCTGGGCTGATAAATATTCAGAATTTATCCCTTTTATTATGTTGTTTGACATGTTGATGTTAAAATATTGCAATACATGTAGGCCTAAGTTTGATGAAGGGCTTGGAAAAAAATATAATGCCTTTGATTTAAAGATTTATCATACACATGCCACTAGTCAAGTTTTGTTTTGTAATTGACTTTATATTATTCCAAATAACTTCGCTATTTGTTGGTTGAATAGTTGAATATATACGTATGTATTAAAGCAAGGAATTAATCAGGATCAGGTTTGTTAGATGAATACTAAATTGTAGAATTTTTTGTTCTATTGTGTGAAAAAAAAATTCTTTCTGAAGCGTGAAGAAATATACAAAAACTTAAATTGGCCTATAAGAATTTTGTATTTTTGATATTTCTTCAATTTTTAAAAGTGTAGATATTTACAAAAACGCTTTGTAGTTTTAACATTATCAAGGTAGAAATAATTAAATAAGTTATACATTTTTCCTTGTACCCATTCAACATTACATGTACACGTACATATGTATATCTTCATGAATACTTGGTGATCTTGTTAATTTGAACTTTATGTCAAGACCAATTAATATATCATGTCAATATTCTCCTATTAGTAAGAAATGATTACAAGTGCCCATTTTACTATCAAATTTTTTGTTTGGATGGAATACATATTTATTTTGAACATTGTTTACTTGTTTTAAAATATGATTACTCTTGTTTGAATGTCAGGAAGGTGAAAAAGTGAAGCTGTGATGTTTTGTTACATTTTGTTATTCTCTTGTAATTTCGGTGAATAAAGTTTATGCATTGTTGTACATTATATTTTGGTGTTCTGTTTTGTAAATGAAACACTGTACTATTTGTATATCCCTCATTCATTTGCAAGATATTGAAAAAAAAACAACAGCAATTAAATGATAAATTTTAACAAAATCTGTTTCGTGGTGCATTTTCAGAAGCACTGGATATTCTTCAAGTTCAAGTTTGGAGATCCGTTTGTTTATTTGATTAAATCTTCAAATTTGTATTAAATATGTTTTGGGATTTTATATTCCAGAACCTTGTGATTATCATCAAATTCGGTTGTCGGAGGTTTTTGGGTGGAGTCGGAGTCGAAATTTGATTTCAGGTGCAGTCAAAAAAATCTAAACATCGACAAAAAAATTAGGAACAATGTAAACTATTCAAAAATCAATTTGCTTAAGTATTCACAGACAAAGTGATATAGAAACATTGTGAAAGTGATATGTTTCTTTCTGCTAACTGCAAGATATGTTTCGTTCAATAATGCCGATAAGAGGAGTATAGTGAACCGGTATACGTATGATCATGAAAAATCATCAGTATATGATGACTCATGAATTGCCATTTCACAGTGCAGCAGTCCACTCTTTCTGCATATCAAATCTACAGGCCGTCAAGATCTTGAACGCAATATTAATTCAACAAAACTGTGTGAAAAAGAACAGCTGTTCATAGAGTTTGACATTAAATATGTTGTTCACCAATTTTATGAAATGGGTATAAAGCTGTCTTGGATGAAGGTAAATTTAACTTTTCTTGTGTTTGCATTTTATTCATTTAAGTTTATTGAGGTGTTGTATGATTTATGGGTTGCTGGTATATGAGCAAGTTTATCATGATGCCCTGCTTGAATATATCACACTGTGACACACAGCCGTAAACTTGTCACACATTTGTTCTGATGTTGACCCATGAAAGACAGCTGGGATCTGTACAACAATATGCAATGTCGTTAACGAGTTATAAATGAACAACATTTTAAATTTTGACGCATGATAGCTAGAGTCATTATAATATTCCGATTAAGCACAAACAGTTCTGACTGACGACAGGGTCCTTATTCTGACCCAAGAAAGACAGGGTCCTTATTCTGACTCATGATGGACAGGTCCTTATTCTGACTTACAAGAGACAGGTTCCTTATTTTGAATGGTGACTGACTGGGTCCCTATTCTGACACATGAAAGACAGGGTCCTTATTTAACTCCAAGAAACTGCCTCGATAAAGTGTTAATGGCCCATGCCAGTCTGTGCGGGTTAGGTCCTTATTCTGACTCATGACAGAGAGGGTTCTTATTCTGACTCATCAACTACAGGGCCCTTATTCTGACTTACTAGAGACAGGGTCCTTATTCTAACTCGTGAAAGACAGGGTCCTTATTCTGACTCATGAAAGACAGGGTCCTTATTCTCACTCATGAAAGACAGGGTCCTTATTCTGACTGATGATAGACAGGGTCCTTATTCTGACTCTTACTAGACAGGGTCCTTATTCTGACCCCATGAGAGAGGGTCCTTATATTCTGACTCATGATTGACAGGGTCCTTATTCTGACCCAAGAAAGACAGGGTCCTTATTCTGACCCATGAGAGACAAGGTCCTTATTCTGACTCTTACTAGACAGGGTCCTTATTCTGACCCAAGAAACACAGGGTCCTCATACTGACCCATGAGAGACAAGGTCCTTATTCTGACTCTTACTAGACATGGTCCTTATTCTGACCCCATGAGAGAGGGTCCTTATATTCTGACTCATGATTGACAGGGTCCTTATTCTGACCCAAGAAAGACAGGGTCCTTATTCTGACCCATGAGAGACAAGGTCCTTATTCTGACTCTTACTAGACAGGGTCCTTATTCTGACCCAAGAAACACAGGGTCCTCATACTGACCCATGAGAGACAAGGTCCTTATTCTGACTCTTACTAGACAGGGTCCTTATTCTGACCCAAGAAACACAGGGTCCTCATACTGACCCATGAGAGACAAGGTCCTTATTCTGACTCTTACTAGACATGGTCCTTATTCTGACCCCATGAGAGAGGGTCCTTATATTCTGACTCATGATTGACAGGGTCCTTATTCTGACCCAAGAAAGACAGGGTCCTTATTCTGACCCATGAGAGACAAGGTCCTTATTCTGACTCTTACTAGACAGGGTCCTTATTCTGACCCAAGAAACACAGGGTCCTCATACTGACCCATGAGAGACAAGGTCCTTATTCTGACTCTTACTAGACAGGGTCCTTATTCTGACCCAAGAAACACAGGGTCCTCATACTGACCCATGAGAGACAAGGTCCTTATTCTGACTCTTACTAGACATGGTCCTTATTCTGACCCCATGAGAGAGGGTCCTTATATTCTGACTCATGATAGACAGGGTCCTTATTCTGACTCATGGAAGACAGGGTCCTTATTCTGACTCATGAGAGACAGGGTCCTTATTCTGACTCATGAGAGACAGGGTCCTTATTCTAACTCATGAAAGACAGGGTCCTTATTCTGACTCATGACAGACAGGGTCCTTTTTCTGACTGTCAAATGATCCGAATACAACTTAATTCCTGTTTTTGACTAGATCACTGAATCATCTGACAGTCATCATTTGATAAACTGATTCTTAAGACATTGTTCAAACATGGCTATGAAAATCGATCTGATAATTCGCAACCAATCACAATCGGACATTCGACAATAAGTATATATATCTGTGTGTAGGATACGAAGGAATTGGGAAGTAAATAATACCAAATATTTAATTCCAAGGCTCGGTGTCATCATAGATAAGATAAAGGGCATAGAAAATATCTGAATCTTCACTCACACAAGCTCCAACCATCATGGTAAGTTGAGATTACATGTAAATGATTGAGAATGTAATTTAGTGATTATTCATAACTTAAAATTTATGTAAAATTTAGGCCGGAATATTTGATTTTTAGCTTCTCGGATCGAGTGACAGATTTCTGTCAACAGAAAAAAATGAGCTCACACAAATTTCATTAAATTGACATGATAAAAGATGAAGATTTCACTTATTTTTTTTTGTTCTACCCATCGACCTTAGAAAAGGAACCTCAAGAGATCTGAGAAGCTAAATAAAAATTATGTCTTGCCTTAGAGATTCTTTGTTTTTATGAAAGTCAGAAAAAAATTGTATTAATTTTGAACTTTTCCGAATTTTAGGATTCTTCGAAACCAAAAAAGAAGGGGGTAAAACTCAGGGTAAAAGATGACGTCAAGGGAACTGATACTGAATCCAAAAATGCCTCAGCGCTAAGACGAAGGAGTACCCCTCATCCCAATTTACTAAAGAAGAAATCCGTCGACCTTTCGATTTCAAACGACGAAACTTATTCTGACGATGAACGATCAGATAGAGTATGTAGAAATTGGAAATGTCATAAATAATTTAAAATGTGATTCCAGACAAATGTTATTCTTAGTTTCTCAAATCGACTCTCCAAACATATTTTCTGCCTACATACCAAAATTTTCATTTAATTGACGTGATAAAAAATTAAGATTAGGCCTACACCTTTTTTTTCATTCTACGAACCTACTCTGGAAAAAAGGCCTTGAAAAGATCTGAGCAGCTAAAGAACAATTATGTCTGGCCTTGGTGATCTATATTTTTGTGCAATTGAGAAACAAATCATATTAATTTTGAACTTTTCAATATTTTAGGATTCTTCAAAGCCAAAAAAGAAAGGGGTAAAACTCAGGGTACAAGATGACGTCAAGGGACCTGATACTGAATCCAAAAATGCCTTGGCATTAAGACGGAGGAGCACCCCTCATCCCAATTTACTGAAGAAGAAGTCAGTCGACCTATCGGTTTCAAACGACGAAACTCGTTTTTCTGATGACGAAAGATCGGATGGGGTACGTTTTGGAAATGTCACAAACATTGATGATGTCACATCTAATAATGATGATGGTGATGAGGGATTAGGTGACGCCTATAATGGTGAAATTGACGATGGATTTGATCAAGCAAGAAGACTACAAGTGAGGCGACCGACTCCGCATCCATTTAGAAATAAATCGGCCCAAGCGAGAACAAATTCTTTAGAAAATGCCCGAAGAGAAGACTTACTAAAACAACACAAAAAAGCAGAGCGGACAAGAAGCGAACCAGGTAATTACTCTACACTCTTAACAAAGAGGTTTTATATGGAACCTTTAAAGGTTCTATAAGCTGGTATAGATAAAGAACCCTAAAGTTTCGAAAAGGTTCCAACAACAAACAAAAACAACATTTAGATAACCCAGCTGCACTGAACTCCCGTAATGGAACCCATTTCTCTCAAGCTGGGAGCATAGGGTCCTATCATAGGGCCTACCTCCAAGTATTGAACCTTTTCAATGCAGTTGAACTGCAGAACCTTTTTTCGGCTGTGGGTTCTTTATATATACCATAAAGAACCTTTTAGCGTTAAGAGTGTATTTTAAAAGTTGAATTCCAAATGTTGCGCTGAGATTCACTGCGAGCAGAATTTTTCAGATGACTTGCAACAATTAATTGGCCGAATTTCATGATCAATATTTCATTCCAATCATATCCTTGAAACCATTAATTCCGTTAATGTGCATATTATCATCCGTACAAGTTTCAAACTTTCTTTCCTGAATTATTAGTGTTCACTTTTTTGAAACATTTATAAAGACAAGACAGCTGTCCATAATGATATTTAAAATGGGAGTCAACCGCCTTGTTATTTTTTATTTTAATATGTTAAGATTTGAACCCATCCCTTCAGAGCTAGCACTCTTACCATTAGGCCATTCTTGTGGACATTTATTTTATTCTCCACAGTGTCCCGATTCACTTCACATTATATATTTATATGTCACCGCATTATTGCTTGATTTTACTACAAACTTGTTACTTTATGTTTCAGTGAGAGTTACAAAGGAAGTTGTAACAAAGTTATAACCAGTGGCATATTTAGGGACAGGGTTTTGGAGTCGGAGTCAGCTATGAGTCGGAGTCGTGGAGTCAGAGGTTTTTGGGTGGAGTCGAGAGTCGAACATTGATTTTCAGATGGAGTCAGATTCGAAAATTAATTTGGTCATTCCTGACTCCTAAAAATAACTAATGTAGTCAACAGAAACACAGTTACAACAATGCAAAATGTATTTCAAATTTTACACAAAACTTCCCAAACAAATATTCATCCACAAAATTGGATGGAAATTACTTTTTCCCCCACTGTTAATTGTGTAATATTCCTGTGCGATAATGCCGATAAGAGGAGTCGGGAGTCCCAAGTCCGAATTGAGGATACCGAAGGACTCCAGTCGGAGTCAAAGTCGCTTTTCAGAAAGCCAACAGAGTTGGGAGTCGGTTCACTTACTACCCGACTCCGAAGCCGAAAACTAACAGGAAGAACGTGGGAAAAGCCGCGGGAAACCTCGTATTCCCCCGCATGTTATGGGCCCCTCTCAGGCCATTTGAAGATATGCTCCTGGTTACAAGAATCATTAGATTATATGTAAAATATGGGCTACCTCTTCAAGACATGATTGCCTGCATATTATACTCTGCATATTATACTCCTATATTTGCAAACTTGTTGTCAGAAGAAGAAATAAAACAGAAGAAAAGGATAAGTAATAAGGAGAAAGAGGAGATAAAGCAAAAAGGAAGTGTAGAAAATGTACATACTTTTTTGTATATAGATAAGTAATTTTTTCTACTTGCTGTTGTTACATATAATTTCTAAATATCATGTGATATTATTTAAGAACATAAGGCACTGCTTGTTTGCAAGAAAGTGAAACGGGCTATTTTTTGCCATTGAGTCGATGCTAAATCGTAAAATATTGCGAAAAAGCAATAAATTGCAAGAAATATTTCTTTGTGATGCATACGGATTTCAATACACTCCTAACAAAAAGGTTTCATTTGGAAGCTTTAAGGGTTCTATAAGCTGGTATAGATAATGAACCCTAAAAGCTTCATCACTCAACTTAAAAAAAAAGGTTCCATTAGCAAACAAAACCAACATTTTGATAATCCAGCTGCACTCCTACAACGGAACCCCTTTCTCTCAAGTTGGGAGCATAGAGTCCTATCATAGGGTCTTCCCACCAAGTATTGAACCTTTTTAACTCAATTGAAGCCTAAAAAAATTACAACATTTTTCAGGCTGTGGGTTCTTTATACTGTATACCATAAAGATTAAAGAACCTTTTGTGTCAAGAGTGTAGTAATTCAAATTTAATCATGCAATATTTGTTTTGCTAAACTGACAATAGATATAAGAAACTGGTTCCCCATTTAATGATTAAAATGTGATGACTTTAAAGTTTACACTTCAGCATGTATTATTTCCTTCTAGAATAAGATCACAGAGATTCAACACCAATGATATCAACGTGTGCTACAGTGGCATTGTATTGTATTGTATTGTATTGTGTATACCATATCAGACATGACATTTTATTGTCCGTCATTAATTTCTATTTGCTGTCAACACTTGAGATGGAGGTCTGTTGTAGACAAATAAATGCATCATCTTAACAAGATATATCATTGTTTGAAGGTCACTTGAAGGTGTATTATTGATAAAATCGACTTTTGTGTAAATAGCTAAACTACTTGTGCACTTATAAATTATATACCCCCATTTTATGGAGAATGCTGTGAAAGTATGTTTATTGACTGAAATTTGTATATATGTATACTCTCAAACATATTATTTAATACATGCATAGTTAGCCAATTTTCTTAAACTAATTTTTTTTACCTGATTGGGCAATAAAAATATATTGTCTTTTCTACATTTTTGTCTTGTTGTAGTTTATAAACTTTGGAACTTGTAATATATTTGTCAATTAATAAATATAAAATTGAACTTGAAAAGGTGTCGTCAAATTTTATGACCTAGAGCATTATACATATTTTTCACAAGACCGAAGCACATTGTACATTATTCAGCACTACCAATTTTTTGACAACCAAAGTTATTATCAACCCCCTCAAAGACAAAATTTAATTTAATGAGGATGGCATCACTCAAATCACAGGCCTTTTTAGCTTGAGCAGTTGCCCAAGCAGTTGTCAAGAGACAGAGAGAATGGCAAAAAGCCCCATTTAGGAAATTTAGTTTTGTTAAAGGTAACAGCAAAAATGTGTTTAATTGTCCATGATTAGTTTGATAGGTGTCTTTGCTTGGCCACAACAGTCACAGTAGATGTTTTGTTCAGTCAGTATGTGCCTATACTTATGACAGAGGGGAAATTGTTTGTTTGTCTGCAGCACCTTAGTGGGCTGTAGCGAGGCAGGCGATCGCCATATGATGATGAGATGAGAAGACTGTTAGTCTGGCACATACCCTATTAATTCAGGGATGCCCAGGGTCTTTCAGTTGCCCCAGCACAGAATACTGGATACAACCCGCCTCCATTTAATGTAACATGGGCTCGGACTAAAGTGAGTTCCCGGGGTGAGGGGAAATTGTCATTATTGTGGTTCACTGTAGCTGTGACTGGCCCCTGAATGCAAACCACTGTGTTATGGCGCCCTAGTGGATGGAGTACAAGCTGCGCAGGCAATCTGTCTGCTGCAAAACAATTTATTACCATACCCATGGGGGGGGGTGGTTGGGTTGGTCTAGTTGTAGCATGCTGGACTGCCAATCGCTGAGTCCAGGGTTCGAATCCAGCTCTTGCCGGGTCTCCTGTACTGGGCCTATGTTGGACAGCTGTTTCAATCATCCTTCGCCTCATTGCCGTGTCCTCCTCCTGTCCTAATTAGCTAATTAGCCTACCAAGTGCATAAATGCAGGACGTAATGCCCCAATCATCCATCCATCCATCAATTACCATACCCATGTAGTGCCTGTTAGCTCCTGTTCAGTCTATTGCGACAAAACTTTCTATAAAATGGTCTGTCGTCTCAAGAGCACCATGAAAACTGCCATTATCGTTCATGGTAAAATTTGATCCGAAAGTGAGCTACGTAGTGTTGGCTGATCAGACCTGCACCAAAACATTTCATACAAAATTTAGATTAATATGAGCCTTGTATGACGAGTGAACCCCATGTAGCTTGCAGTGTAATCTGGCATTGAATGTTTGAATCAAGAGATATTTCAAAATGGCCACCATTTGTTTTTGCTCTCACACAATCCTCCAAATTTCCATAATGACCCAAATTTCTAAAGAAATAAGGGAGACACAACGTAAGTTATTTTTCATTAACAGTACGTATACATACTTTAATTGCAGCTTGGTGATTCATATTAAAACATTAAGCGGATGCAAACTTTGTGTATTAAAATAACATCTCATTCAATTATCATAATAATAATATGATTTAACAATAAACAACAACATTAACAACTTAAATCAACAATAAACAGAAATGAACAACGTTGTAATCATACAGATCTTCATATTTACAAAATTTTTACATTCCATTAAAACGTGCAAATTCATTGAAAAACAAAATGTGATAAACATTATAATAATGAAACATTATGCAGTTTTACAATTTATAACAACTTTTTACAACAATTGCAATCTTTTATGAATGTGTGCAGACAAATTTATAATTTATGCGGCGCTTTAAATTTTGACATGCACAATAGTAACCATACAAATCAATTGATGGCATTTTTACAGCCGTAACACTGTGAATATGCCAAGAAGAAAGCTTTTCACATTACAAACTGTTTTCTTTAAATTTTTGACCGTAAAAAATAACATCGTCAAAAAGGCTTTTTAAGTTTTCACAGTAAAAAATGTTTTATTTTTATTTCATAGGCCTAACCATGAAAATTATGAGTTTTTATAGTGTGCTAAAATGTATCTTTATCATATTGGGAATAAGAAAAAAGATATCAAACATTTTCTCATTTGAACGATTGGTACAAAATATAACTAGTGTAGCCTTTGGGACTCTATTATGACATTTTGTCAAATTCAATGGAACATTTTTGATATTTAACGATAATGTCCTCTTTGAAGAGATTGTTAATTTTTTTTAAAAATCAAATTGTATCCTCCTTGGCAGTGAAACACAACAAATATGTATAACAGCAGTTACTGTAGGCCTACACAGAGCACAGTACAGGTGAAGACGTCGCTTGACTTACCAACACTTAAAAACAGTGCGACAATCAAGATTCACTTTGGTAATAAGTTTCCTTTTATATTAGTTGTATATAGATCCTGCAAAATTTGAGTCTGTTATAAAAGTAGAAAACTGTGGAAGAGAAATCCTGATATGTAACGTCTATGAAAATTGTCGAAATCACACCAAACATTCTTGCATCAAATATTCCACAGAACGACTGGCCTTTTGTCGGCTGTGAGACTTGGTGAGAGCAGCGCCCTTCCTGGAAAGATACATCAGTTCAAGGTGAATTCTTTCATATTAATCATGATATATAGATACAGCATGATATACAGATACAGCATGATATCATGATGAGTGCAATATCAAAATTTATTTGCACAAGGAAATTCATATTCTTATTTTTTAATTTGGAAAAAAAACTCATATTGCATTCTAACCATGCAATATGAAAAAATAAATTGCAAAAGAACTATTTCGGAAAAAATCTCATATTGTGCTCTAACCATGCGATATGAGTTTTCATGATGTCATCACGTGACTGATTTTGGCCAATCAACATCGCTCTAGCATAGTGGTTATGCAATGATAAACAATATGAACATTTATTTAAAGGAATTTCATATTGAACGAGGGCACAGCAAAATTAAGAACAGTTAGTACATGTATCCTCTTCTAAGTTGGAATAACATTAGAAATACTTGCACGTTTTGGAAAAACAAAGCTAGAGCAATGCTGATTGGCTAAATCAGTCACATGACAACATAATAAAAACGCATATTGCTTGGCTAGGGTACACATTTTTTAACACTTTTTTTTTCGAATAGTTAGAGTGCCATATCAGATATGATTTTTTTTTTTGAAAATTATTTTTTCCCTGTTGTACCGATAAATTTTGATACTGCACTAATATCATGGCGTATTTGTATTATAAATCTGACAAGACTAATTTTGAAATCTTCGACAATGAAAAATGAATTGTTTTATTTATAATCTCACCCAGAAAAATGCCAACTCTGTATGGTAATGTATCCCTGGTAGTACTTGTAAGGCGTGGTAGAGGGAGACACCGTGTTGTCTTCTGCATAAGTTAGAATGTGAAGCTTTCCTCTTTTAGCTGTAGGTGGCGCCGGTATGGTCATCGTTATCTATAAAAGATTTAAAATACAGAATAAGGTACACTTTCAATTTTCGGCTGACTTGCAGTATTTATATTTATAAATGATTCATAATCTTTTCCACCAAGTATTTTTGATAAAATGTATATATAAAATATATGGAAAAACTTTTGTTTTGCTAGTTACTGTTGTAAATTCTATTATATTTGTTGTGGTTTTTTTACAATTTTAATGTGACTATTTGGTGTCATAATATCACACATAAGAAAATGATAAAGATTCATTAAAAATTGCAAAAAATTTGCATCTTTTCAGCTTTTGGGTATTTGGCCTATTCTGGGGAAGGGGCATTGCACATGTGCCTTTCCTTAGAATAAATAACTTTAAAAGAAACCTGGAAAAAGCTGAGGATTTTCACTCATTTGCCAATAGTAGGTAACTCAGTCCTCGGACAATCTCTTGATCTGCCCTATTTTCAACTTATTGATGTTTACAAACCTACCTGTTCGTTGAAATGCTGGTTCCTCATCTGCGTTATGTGAACAATGTCTCCCATCGAAATAATGTTGTCGCTCAATTGGCTCTTCTTCTTCATCTCATCGAGAACGTAATGGTCTATCTTCTCAATCTGTTAAAAGGTTGTTGAAAAAAAAATGTATAGGCTACTCAAGATTAAAAGGTATTTGAATTTTTCATATGTCTCAATGATATTTGCTCTGCAGGTATTCCAGCTCATCAGAGGTAGATGTCGCAGGTAGATGTTATGTCAGTTACGATGAGGTACTGTCTAAAATTGGGGGGGGGGGAGGGTTGGTTGATGTATTTTATTTTATTTTGAAATAACAATGTAAAATGCTGGGTAGGTGCTTTTAACAGAAGCAGAGACATTTTTAAAAATGCAAATTTATAGATTTTGAACCCTCCCAGAGGTCGAATGACACGATCCAAACACTCTAAAAAGACTGACACTTTCCTGAACCTCAAAAGAAGATGAGCAAGACTGCTTCGCATGAAGATATAAGAATGACTGATTCTCTTATGTATTACATAAATTGAATTGAAAACGATAACTTTACCTGCATGAGAATGGTAATATTGTCATCAATAGCTTTGACAGGGAAGTAGATGGTTATGTTTGGATCCGTTGTGGATTTGAAGAGTCCCCCAGCTGGAGTTACCTGTAAGCATAGATATAATGAAACTAGGTCATAATCTAATTAGGTCAAAGGTCACAAAAGTCAAAGAATGTTCAAAGTGCATCACCTAGTAGTTCTCTGTACATGAAAGAGAGGGAAAATCTTATCTTTAAAGCCAGAACTCTGTAATGTATAAAACACCAAAATGTTAATTATTTTATGGTTTCAATTTGAATTGCTTACACTAGTGATGAACCTTTATGAGGGTGGTCTGGTATATATATACAAAAGTGGTCCAATTTGTTACTGGACCAGTCCAGAAGCAGTCCATCACCATTTTGAAAATTATGATAAAAATGATGGTTTAAACAACACATAATACCAATTCCATTTTATACATGACAAAATTCATGCGATACCCTTCATGAAACCAAAAATCATTGGGCTGGTCCGGTCTAGCACTGGACCAGTTTATTGCAGGTGTTTTGGTATTTTGGCGGTCCAGGGCTGGACCATGCACCAGATCTGTCCAAGACGGTCAGGTTTGCCCCACTAGCACACACATAATTACAGTTCTACTAGTGGAAAACTAAAATTACTTTACTATTTCCCACTCTCACCTTAAAAACATCAGCGTTGGTCCGCATGAACAAACTAGAAGAAGACGGAACAGGTTTCCGCATGAAGATATTTTCGCTCATCCGCAACGTCCCGCTTGGACTCATTAGAGGGTCTAGCAACTGATCTTGAGGGGACATTGTCCAGTTCGAGAAGTAGTCATTTTCATCCATGGGTATTGAGTTGACCAGACCTTTTAAGGTTTTGAGTGTTCCGTTTGCATTGACGCTGAAAATGAACATGAGGTAGGGGTTAAAAAATAATTGGATTAGTCAGACACATATCAATATAATAATAACTACTACAAGGCAAATTTATCCACTGAGGTACATGTTAGTAAAATGTGAAAAAACAATATCTTCACACCAAAGGGTATCATAACATTATGGAATCTTTAATCAACATTTAAGAGCAGGACAGGAATTGGAGACATATATAGAGTAACTTGATTATGCACATTTAAGAACAGCAGAAGGAGGTGGAATGTTCTCTTGAGGCCTCCATTTCCTGCCATGCCTGATATATCAGTCTTTTAACAAAATGGCCAATCAGAGACTTCCATCATGACAAGTAAAATGTGGATTCCTAGTTGCAGGCCAGCATAGAAATCCCTTAACCCTTTAAATATTTTTAAAAATTAAAAAAACCGTAGTTCTACCACAGTATTTTTTTTTACATTAAGTGGCATAAATTTCGAAAAAATATAGGCCTATAGTATATTTCCACCAATCTATAAAAACCAGAATCCCTATATTATTATAGCACAGGTATGAAAACATCTAAAGCTATAAAATCACACTAAAACTGAGTTTGTTTATCCATAACTCTATTGGGTCACAAATCATGATTATTACTGTAATTTTCAGAAACTACACATAAAGTTGACCAAATAGTTTATAATCTGCACAGATTTGTTTGAATATGCAACACCTGCATATGGAAATCAGCTGTTCTCTTAACTGGTCATTTTTGCAATATATACTTGATCACAGCTGGGAGTAAGACTGCTTGTGAAGTTTATTTTAGTAGCTCAATTGCTCGCGTGTGTATCTTTTGAAAAATCTAGGTTTTCAGCATTCACAATGTTGTCGATGTGCAGCTGGATATCTAATATATCATATATTTGGTATTTGTAATATTATGTATACACGAGCTTTTGATGTATATGTGTCACTGAAGACCATAATGTATACTGTTGTATAGGCATACTGAGATATCACAAAGCACAAATAATAATCAGTAGGCCTATAATACAATCCAAAACAAAGAACATTTCTGTCGTAAGTTCTTCATATGTATATATATTACGTCCGACATGGTGACATTTTGCCTTGTAGCTCAGCTCCTGTTGCACTTGGAGCTTTGGTTGATGGCTTGTCTGATACCCCTTTTACCTGGCCTTATGTCTGTTTAACAATGAAATATCTAAGGTATAATGATTTAATGGTAGGGCTACACAAGCTGCTAGACTGTCTGATCTGTAAATCGGACTTTACCGAATTGCCAAGCTTGGCGTTTATTATGCATGTTATGGATTAAGCTGGCATGGAAACTCCCAAATTTGTATTTTACAATTTTGAAATTATATTTCTCCATAAATGTCTCAAAAAATATTAAGTTTTCCAAACAACGCCATAAGATAAATTCTTATGCATGCCATTGTTTATGTGCCTTAATTATGTTCTACAGCTAATTCGGTTTATAATAATCAGACAATGCGACAAACTTGACATAATGATGAGATGATAATTACAGGCCTCCTAGCGACCGCAACGAAAAAATATATAGGGATTTTATAGGAAGTTTTTAATGAAATTTATAGGAATTGTAGGGTTTTGTGAATCAAAATATAGGGAAAATAAAGGACTTTTCGGCTTCAAATGTATCGTAAAGTAATATTAAATTCACTGGTCGAGTACTCAATCGGCGACTCGGCATATCGAAAAAATGTACTGAATAAGACTTGACCAGTGTTGAGATAAGATACATTGACAAGTTGTCAGAGAAATGACCTGAAATTCTGGTATTTTCTCTGACAAATGCTCGATGATAAAAACTACATAGCAAAATATAGGAATTTATAGGAAATATAGGGCTGATGGGAGCCCTGTTATTATATGGCTGAGTCCTGAATCTCTGCATCTAGGGGGCTCCATGACATTGTGTCCCCAAGCTGTCTACAAGTTGACCGCTATTTGCTGCCACCTAGGGTGCAAAATTCGCGAGCTCCTGTGAGCGGTCAACAGAATTTCGATCTCTGGAAGAAACCAGGAAAGTGTGGAAGAAACCAGGACAGTTCCATCATTTAGTGATGGTCTAGTTTATTTCCAAAAACTCTGCAAGTGTCTAATCTGACTTTGGCTGGCTTCAATTTTAAGCAGACAGTTTGTTAATACCAAAATAAGTAGGAACTATTTTTTATCATGGAGGATGTATACATTGTAGCTCACGTATATTGCCAGTATAGAGGGGGCCACTTGTGGCATGGACAAGACATTTTGCTGAGTGTAACACAGCTTTCATGAAATTGTGAATTATATTGTTGTCCTAGTTCGTAAATCTCCATAAAGTGACAGAATAAATACAATTGAGCATTTTTGATATCACAGAGCAAAAACAGCGGCTTTGTATAGACACGTGAATAAGTGAGAATGCATTCATTTTGGACCCTTTTCTGACCACAATTTAACATGCACTTTATGGCATAAGTAGATTGAATGCCATCAAACTTCTGATGAGTAAAATCATCCCTTTCACAGGAAAAGTGTATGCTAAAGTTTCAAAACTTTATTTTTGTCTCATGATTTCCAAACATTTTCATTCAAAGCAGTGGACTGGATATTTGCCAGCAACCATGCTTTGTGAAAGTAGTTTGGCGTAGTAATATGGACAGCTGTTGTTCGACCTGATCTGGTGATCTGTCCAAAACAGATCAAATTATTGTTGACCCAATTCGTTTTTCCAGGGACTGTCAGCATTCTGTTGCCACTTGACAGTCCCGAACAGAGGCAGGTCCCCAAGAGTGATGAATTTTACTCATGTCATTACAGATTTTTTCATTCGAGAATCAAAACGCCAAATTTGTCAAGTATCAAATTTCTTAGTGATTTTGTGTTGATAAAAGTTTGACATGTTAGTATTGGAAATCAATAAATGGAGGTTGTTGCACTAGAGTAGTGGTCAGGGTAGAAATTAATTGATACAGTTACTGCTTTTATGAAGCTGTGATTTCAATTTTTTTGTAAACTTTAGGCTATCAAAAATTGCAACATATGTCATAGCTGAGAAAAAAAAAACCTTTTGGAATATGAGCCATCAATAAATATTGCAATGCACTAGATATACAAATGTATGGATCTAAATAAACCGTTTCATTCCTGGGTAATATTATGAAATTTGACTCTTTTCAAGTTGACAAATCTCTAATTCAGAATTGATTTTACATGATACACTCAGGGATCATAAGTATGCAGAGACTGCCCGGAAATTATTTATAAATATATTTTACTATAACTGGGGGGAAAATGTGGATTTTTAAAAACACTTATGAAGATGGTCGGTATAGACTCCTACGAAGATGGCAGGTATAGATCGATATGGTAAGTTAAGCCCTTTGAGCCCCGTTTTGGGTGCTCACGCTGGAGATTGATGAGACGGGAGAAAGAGAAGGAGTCCTCAACCTATTAGAATTTTACCCCATAAGAGGGGTCTTCTACTTGCCCAGCATAGACACTGATACAATGGACACCAATTTTAAAATGTCTAATCCAAATTACATCCAGCAAGGATTTTGCTCATGAAAGCAAAGACTGAGCAGGCAGGTCCATTAACCACTGTACCACCCAGCTGCCTTCATACATCAAATCTACATAGTTAAAACCAAGTCAAAGCAAGTAATACTATATTTATCTCTAGTTCTACTCAATTTCTGGTCTTCCAATTTTCCCTGTGCCTTCCTATACCCTTCAAGGCAGAACTTTTCTCTTTTCAAGGCCATTGTATACCTCTAAATGTCCGATTAATGATAATTAGTTTAAAGCTGATTCGTACACAGTACACAAGAGGGCAGCACCTGCAAGGTCTCTCCCAGTTGCTCCATGCAGGTAGCAAAGGGTAATTGCTAGTATACATAATAAAGTATTTACGAATTAATAAAAAATTGCGTGTCCTCACCCTTTCTTGAAAATACCCCTTGGGTGACCGCTATTTGGGTGTCCATCCTGAGGCTGCAACGGATCGATCAGCTGTTTATTGAGCATTGTTTCCACTTCGCTTGCGACTCCTAGCAAGCGTAAGTCTCGGACGGTTGTTGGTTGGAATTCGAAATCCTCCTCTCCAAGGCTCAGGTCTTCTCCTGAACAACATCAAGGTAAGAAACAGTTGGTGAGAAGGTTTGGAAAACCCTATTTTTTCGCCTGGGGGGCAAGGGGGGGTTATTGCGATGGGATTTATTTTATAGTAACGGTTATTTGACTTCGCTTGACTAGAGTTTGTTGTGCTGCTGGAATCCAGATCAGCTGGGGCAGCTCAACCAGCATCTTTGTGGAGGGAGCTGCACTTTTATTTTTTGATGGTGAGATTGGCGACCAACACAGAAAGAAGCACTAAAGACTTACTGACACCACTGACTGAGTTGCAATGAGACTTACAGATACAATGTCAGTATTTCAGATGAATTTTTTTGTGCCATTTCCTATGATTGTGAAGTGTCATTAGGACTGAACTCCTTAGATGACTCTTCATAAAATGACCCAAGAGGTGCCGTGGCCTAGTGTATAAGTTGTTCGCCTGGTAACTGAGACGTTGCAGGTTCGACTCCCACCCATGGCACGGAGGAACTGAGCAGATCCTCCATAACTCTTTGCTTCACTTCACCCAGGTGTAAATGGGTACTTGGCTATAGGCAGTGATGGAGATTGTAGAATGACTTAGCATTGTGTGCGCTGGAAACAGCTGCCTGGCTGTATACTCTCCGGGGAGTTGAGAAAGACTCATGCTTGAACAGGCCTGCCAAGGGTGTAATTGTAAAGTCTGTTGAGACTGACCTCGTCTGTGTAATGGACTATAAAAAAGTCTACATTTACATTTACATTTACATTTTTTTAAACTAAAAATATTTACAATTTTGATTTGTATATATGAACTTACCTGCAGTATCATTGATAGTAGCAGCATTACTGCGAAGACTGGGAATATCTCGATGTCTGTTCGTAACCCATGTCTCCGTGTAAGCATCAGATCTTTGACCGTTGGTCAAGCCGTTAGTCACATGATTTCCGCCATTTTGGACTCCATTTTGGATTCCGTTTGTGCCGTTATGGTGTGACTGACCTGGAAGAGACATTAAATTATGTGTGCTTTTACTGGGAGAATATTAGTTTCATTCCAATTAAATACTGGTTTGACATAGTCGTATATAAATGAAGTTTTAAATGTTAGGCTGAATACAGGAGGCTTTTAAAAGTTATAGTGTCATCGTCAAATTTGGCTTTTATGAGAGAATTTTTAAATTGAGACCATTCGATTGATTTTAAAAATATGAAAATGCACAACATTGAGGTCGTTGCGCCTTTTTTTGGGGGGTTCATTCGCTGGCGAAAACTTTGTTGTCATAGAATGATCTCCTGCCTACATTGCATATATATATACCTCTTTTGTATTTTCTATGGATGTTGATGAAACAGTTTGCTACGAAAAGGCAAATAAATTATTGTGAGTCTTTAAAAAAGAAAAATTTTCCATACCATTCGCATGTCCATTGGTTCCTTTAAAGAAATGAGGAAGTGTCGCTGACTTGGACTGGTAATCCAGTGGTGGTCTGTCCCGGACAAAAGTTGACTTCGGAGTATACTGGGTGGCTTGGGTTGTTTGATTCGCCCTCGAATGTGGTTCGTACTGGGTTGCCTTTGCTGCTGCCTTCTTCCGTCTCACCGACGCTGACTCCTGTAGAAGAAAATATAGAATGCTTTATGTTTTAAAAATATATGTACTCTATAATGGACCTTCTCAGCATGAAAAATCCCATATTTAAAATTTAGCTTTTCATATCTCTTTTCTAAGGTCAGTTTCTACAATTTCAGGCATAAATGTCAAAGTTTCAAACATAAAATCTACTTTTCTTCAACTGTATCAAGAAGTTTTCAAATACATTGAATATCTTTCACCTTTCTATGCTTCCTTGTGTGTCTTCTTCTTCTTGGTGACCTTGACCTACTTCTTCCAAACCACTCTTCTTCTTCTGTCAGCAGTTCCTCGTCTGTGTGGTGCCTCTTCTCCTTCGCCCAGAAGCTGTTGATTCCTTTCCTCGTTGGGGACCTTCAGTAAGAAGATTTTAACTAAAATTTTGTCGATTTTAGGCCACACATAATTTATCTTTAGCTTCTCAGATCTTCACAAGGCACTTTTTTTAGGGCTGGTCGGTAGGACAAAAAAAGTGAGAAAAAAAAAATTTATAATGTCAAAAAATTTTATTTTATTTTTTCAAATTTTTTTTATATATGGATGTATTTATCTATTTATGTAAGTATCATATTTCATTTAGGGTTATCGATTTTGTGCATTTCTACAACAAAATATAAATATGATACAGTCATCGCACATCACCAAGTGTAATATCAGTTTTTACAGCACGGAGGTGACTAATATTGCATATGTTTGATGTATCCGAGACTGGAGCTATTTGAATTTCTTCAATAAGCCCGGTCTCCCCTAGAGGAGATGACACTTCAGGATCCAAGATCTTCATCGGCTATCATGAGTCACAAAGTGCATTTTTCACAGTAAACTGCTCCTCTCTTTTTGCATAACTAATGGATAGACTGTAATACAGACCTAGATAATAAAGCAATACAATAATAGTGCCTTACCTCTCTCTATGTTCATCATACGCTACCCTGTGTGCGATTCGGTTGCCTCGGATGTTGAAGCTTTCTAAATTCTCTAGTTCATTGATAACCGACGGTAAACTGGTAAGGTTGTTGTGCGAAAGGTCTAGAGTCCGAAGCCTTTTCATTAAGCCAATATCTTGACTTACGTAACTGATTTGATTGTGGGATAACTTTAACACCTCCAGGTTCTGCAGATTCATAACTCCGAGTGGTAAGTTTTCGAGACCGTTGTAATTTGCACTGAGATATCGTAAACGTTTCATCCGAGAGACGGAGAAGTTTCGGATGAAGTTCTGGTCGACGTTTAAGAACTCTAACGATTCCAAATTGTTCGGTAAGTTAGTGATTTGATTGTTGCTAGCAATGAGTAATTTGAGTCGTGAGCACCTGGCGAGTCGGGGTGGAATCGATTTTAACTTGTTGGAGGATAAGTCTAATGAGTGTAAGGCTTTCAGACCAGGGATTGAATAAGGGACCGTCTCCATCTTGTTGTTACTCAAGTTAATCTCTTTGATGTGTTTTAACTTGTCGAACTCTTTCGGTAAGTTTATCAACCGATTCGAGCTAAAGTTAAGAGCCTCTATGCCCTTCATGTAGCACACTGTAATGGGGAACTGATCGAAAGAGTTAGAGGCTAAGTTCAACTGCCGGACGTTGTTGAGATTCGAGAAGCTCGTCGGAAGATGCCATAACCGGTTGTGGTGTACCTCAAGGATCCGCAATGATTCCAAGTCACCGATTTCACTCGGGAGATTGTCGAACTGATTGTAGTTCATCTTTAGGATGCGGAGGTTCCGCAAGGCGTTCATGTATTTCGGAAGAACTGATAACTGATTGTGCGAAACGTCCAACTCTTGAAGATGTACGCAGTTGATGAGAGTGTTCGGTAAACTCACTACGATATTCTTCCGTATGTCTAATACTTTTAATCGATGTAATCTCGAAATACTACTGTTCAATGACGTCAACTTATTCTTGGATAAAATCAATACTTCTAATCGAACGAAGCTAAAAGCTTCTGAGGGAATATCTCTAAGGTCACTGTCGCTCAAATTGAGTTCTTGTAAACCTTGTTTATTTGTCGCAACTCTCATCCGTAATTTCCGTTCTCGCGGAGTTTTCGTCCGCACTAAATCTGGGTGGTAGCCATTGTGACCATCCGGATCAGATATTCCGGATGGTCCGGCTGCTACCTCCACCACATCCGGACTGGTTGCGAAACGGACTTCATCACCAACCGAAATCCTGTCCATTTTCATGATGCTAAACTGTAGCCATCACGGTCCCATCTGGAAATGATCATAAAAAGCAAAATAAGTTATGAAATTTTTAGAAATGTAGGTGCCCAAAGGTCACCACCAGACTGTAGGCCTAGCTAAATTGTGACAAGGTTGTGACAAAGTTGTGACAAGGTTGTGACAAAGTTGTGACAAGGGTTGTGACAAGGTTGTGACAAAGTTGTGACAAGGGTTGTGACAAGGTTATGACAAAGTTGTGACGACAAGGTTGTGACAAGGTTGCGACAAGGTTGTGACAAGGTTGTGACAAGGTCACAATACTGGTGTAAACTAAGTAGAATTGTATTCAAAGAAATTGAATGAAAAGGTTCAATACTTGTGGGAATGCCCTATGACGGAACTCTATGCTCCCAACTTGAGGGAAAGGGGTTCCACTGTGAGAGTTCAGTGCAGCTGGATTATCTTAGTGTTCTTTTTGTTTGCTACACTGTAAATTCTGAAATGCTGAGTTAGCTCAAATGATTGAGACGGTTGCCCAATTTGTTTGAGCCATGATAGCTTGCTGTTTTGAGTTATGATAATCTTTATGTTGTTATAACTTGCAAACAACAAGCTATCTTGGCTCAAAGGAATTGTGCAACCATCTCACTCAATCAATTAAGCTAACTCAAAATTCAAAATTTACAGTGTATGGAACCTTTTTAAAAGTTTCATGTTGCATAAACCTCCTGACCATCGATGCCAGCTATTTTAACTCACTTAATGGAAGAAATGCCTTCTTTCCTCAATGACACAAGTGGAAAATTTGCTGGAGAAACCTATGTCAGTAAGAAAAGTAGGCATTTCTCCCATTAAGGTGTTAAAATAGCTGGCCAACTTTCCCCCGGATTGCCAACTTTACCCCGTTCTACGTTATATACTATATACAATACAGTTGTTCAGTTCATTATAATGCCATATATCTAATACTGTATCTCAATTGTAGTTTAGCAGCTTCCATTAAATTTATTTCGTACATGTTTACAACTCCTGACCTACAGTCATATCTCAATATAGATATTCAGAGTTACAGTGAGTAAAATCAATATCTTTATGATATGTTTATCACATTTAGGATTTAATGTTACACATTGAATGCATTCTTTATATATAGATGAGTATACACTATAGAATTGTCATGAAAACATGAATAACTTTTCTAACTTTATGCTATACTATTCCTACTATTCATAAAATAAGCTGATTGTGCACGAACATTATGTGGATACTATATATGACAATATATTTTACGTATTCAATTTTGTAGAATATACTTGAGTGCAAAATAAAGTATAAAGATTGTGCGTATTTAAACTAAAAATAAATCATAATAGTAAAATTGCGTTTTTTAGGATAAACAAAATATCTGCATCGAGGCTTTTACGGAACCCTAAGGGGCCGACCAGATGATCTTGGGGGGGGGATGTTTTGGTTAAAAAATAAGTTTGTTTCCCACTTGGCACTTAAAAAAGAAGTTTTTTTCAGCATAATTATGAAACAAAAAATTATCTTCCACCTGTAGCTAGGGTACAATAACGTTAAAATGGCGAAAAAAAAGTTTGTTGCCTGTTCGCGAGCAAAAAAAAATTTTTTTCACGGGATAAATTCCATAGCCCCAAACTATCATCTGGTCAGCCCCTAAGGCAGTTACTTGGAGTTAGTTTTCGGTGCATATATAAGGGGGTGACCATTCAATAATCAAAGAGGCTTGAAGGTTTTCCTCGGCGGGAAACGGTCACAGTGACAGTACTGTAATTATTTATTTTGACTGTGTGACATCATCAGAAATGTTTTTTGTCAATATTGATAAAAAAAGAATTAATTTACATGTATGTCAATAAAACTGAGCAAGAAGATTGTTTATTTTTCAAAAAGTCCAAGCCCCCCCCCCTATTGAAATGGTCACCTCCCATTGTATTATAGAAACTACAACTCAGTCCTAATATAAATCATGCATGGGAAAATGAGAAGGAATAGTAGACCTTTTATCCCTGAGCAACTTCTAACGAAAGAAATATTTGTAGGGAGTTATTGCAGTTTTCTAAAATGCGTCATTTCACCAACATGCTCAAATGTTTAACCGAGTTCCTAATTCTATGACAACCTTGTTTCAGTGACAGAACGGCAGGATTGTACTTAAACTAGATTTTAACCTCAAACCTAAGTTTAGACTATGTTTATAAAATCGGGCCCATATTCTTTCAAAAAATTTTTCTTGAAAAGTGGACCGAAGAATAGGAAGGATAGTTTTCAACCTGATCACGCTAGGGGGAAAGATAAAATTTTTCATCAGTCTGGTGAAACTGAGAACTGCATGCTGCTGCCACCTGGCACAAAGTTAGTTTTGCGTGTTGCAACATTGCTGCTTCCAAGAAATAGTTCCAATTTCTTGGCACATTCACAAAGTTTCTGTTCTGCATTGAGGCAAACCGGAGTCAAACTCAGCAATCACATTCTCTAAGGAAGCAAATAAGGCCATCAGCATACTCAAAAATAGCATGCAATGCATGCATCGGGTCCTTGGTCTACTTCAACAAGAAGTTGGGGCTCTTCAATATTTTACCAACAATCCATCAAGTTAGGTATAAGAAAGCAGTATATTGTGACCATGCTCAAGAGGGCAGCACAGTCCAACTTTTGGTGTGTATACAGAAACCAGTTTTTGTGTGAAGTGCTGACAGCTCAGAAGAAATATGTTTAATAGAAGAAAATTTGAGCACTGATAAGCACAATATTGTAGCCAGGGGTGCATAAGCACCATCTTGATCACAAGGGCACATCTGTTGGGGTTGTCATTTTGTCTGTGAAATGTTTTAGTGAGTACACCAACTTTGCCTGTTCACAGGAAATGAAGCTGACGACAATGGTCTTGGAATGAATTCCAAGGACCCAACAACAGCCCTGGTTTCTTCCAGACAAAATTTGTGTGAGTTCCTAAGCTCAGTTTATGTTGACCCCTCGCTGAAGCTCACAAAATTGCACGTGAGCCACTAGGTGCAACGGCTGCAACACATTGCAGCATATATGTTCTGCCAAGGCTGGAAAAAGCAGTGGCAATGAAACAGCGGTCAACTTGTAGCTACTTGTAGACAGATTTTTCATTCTCGTAACATCCAGCTGAATACTCACAGTCACAGAGGATCCTATTGTCAACATCATCAAAATGTGAAACATTGTTATCTTGATTTTATTAGAATAGCTACTGGTTACCATTGGGTAGGTGTATTTGTTTAAGATGTTCCTGAATAAAGTTCATGCATGTTAACTTTACATATACTTATGAATTTGTACATGTAATAATGTATGTATTCATTGGCAATTTGTTCATATGGTTTGTAGGTGCAAAAAGGACAGATTGCTGCAAAAGAAGTATTGTATTAAACTTGATATGGAAAAAGAGTGGACCGTTGCACTTTGAAAATGGCGCTTATTGAGTCATCAAACATCATACTGATTTGTCATGATGATAATATCCAATACTTTTGATGATAATTTGATTTAAGGAGACTAATCCCTCTTGTTGATGACAGGCAAATGAAAGGATTATGCATCTGAGTTTTATTCTTAAAATCAGGTATGACAAATCAAATGGCCTTCTCTTGATCATTACTAATCAAATAGAAATCGCCGAAGTATTCTATATTTATCATCAAGGGTGTATGTCACTTTATAGAAAGGCAAAACAAAATCTCATCACCCAGCTGACCATCCTCAAATCATAGATTTTTAAAAGGATGGTCGAAATTTGTTGTAAACATTGGTAAACAAACTGCTAAATATGGAAAGAAGTATGTCAATAACTATATTGCCCAGACATAGCAACCTATATCAAAGTCTTTTTTCATTCAATTTTGTTGACATATAGCATAGAATTATTGATGTGAACTTAGCTAAATACATGGATCTGCACACACACTAAATATTTTGTATATTTTACACATTCCTATCAATATTTTTTTAACTAGATAAATCACTAACTGCTTGACTTGGAGTAAGTAGGTACTATAAACTCAAACTATTATATCAATGATAATCGAATGGTAATACTTTTTCGGTCGCGCATCAAGACAGGTAGGGTTGGGCGTTTTTCGGCATTAATGGCCCATGTCGTCGCAGTTCAAAGTACTATTGCTTATATCCCATTGGCCCACGCTAGCGTCCAAAGGGAAAACCTAGTAAGTCACATTTTGGGCCAAATTGAGTTAAGGTCAAAATAGGACTTCTGAAACATGTTTCTATATATTTATTAAGTTTAGATTTTCGAAAAGTGGCCCGTTACCCCAGAATGACATCGGCAAATCCCAGTAAGTCTATCTCTTACTGGAATTTAAGTAGTCAATTTTCTCAGACTGTCCTAAATGTGACTTACTTTGGAAGCTAGCACGTTCGCTGCGAACTTTTAGAAATTCTTTGTTCTTTAATTCGCTTTATTTACAGCAATGTCTTTTTTCAGCAAAATTAAAGCACTACTTGGAGTAGGCCTAGTTTTAATATAAAAATCGAATAGTTCTATTCTGACTCACACCACAAGCGGTGATCAAATGGATTTTTTAATTCTTTCATTTGCTTTATTTATGGAACTGTTTTTGGTGTTGTTTTTCACACAGCAACAACCAAGGCTATGTTAGTTCTGCTTGACTTGAGAGCAACTTCCAAATTTATGAGATGCTCTATGTTTTGCTGCTGCACAAGGATTTGCTATTGATTTCTGGTCGATTTTTATTGATTTTATTCAAATAACCAGTGTCACAGGCAGGTAAATAGCATCTTCAAACAATCAAATCGAACTCTCTGAAGCTCTTTGAGTTCCTGTAATATAGCACTGTAAAAATTTATTTTTGTATCACAGCTGTTTCATCATTTATGGGGAAAGATAGAACAATTCCATTGTGAAGCTTGCAATTTGTGAGTCAGTCATGATGCTGATGATGTGTCGTTTATTTTTCAGTAGCGATTTTGTAAAAACTTGATTAGTTGAAGTTTGAATATTGTGAACAAATAGACCACGTTGAATTATTCGTCTATAATTCACTGATGTTATAGAGTGGTTGATAAGTCCTTATAGCTGTTTGCAGATTGGCAGTCCAAACAGTTTCAAAATTAACTTTCAGTCTGGTCGTGTGATGTCACTGGCTTAAAACTATTTTGTTTGTGTCAGTTATGGTTAATCAGTTAATTCAGTGCTTATCATATCTAGCAGCGTAGGTCAATTAACCTACTAATTTTGTGCTATACTCATCTTAATGGTCTGGAAGTAACCCGAACAGACTGGCACGAGTCAGTTTCTTGGAGTTAGTCTGGAAGGAGAACGGTGGCGAGGATGTGAGGCTCAGCATGCCCCTCAAATAGTCCGACAAAATCTGACTCAAAATGAACCTTCAGCTCAAAACGAACCCCAACATGATTTATTGTTTTCTCTATAAATGGCTCAGGTTGTTTTGTTTTTTTCTGACAATGTTGCATTCTGATCAATACCATCAATTACTTCCACCTCAGTAAAAGTCTAAAATGGCTAACTTTGTAGCAGAATATGTGTTTATTCATAGACTACAACTCAGCAGATCTATATTTCATGTTCACCTACAATGAAGTATCAATTTCAAAGAACAGACAACAATTTCAAATTAAATATTTATGACTGAAATTCAATTCAACTCATCTTTCCTATCATTCTATCATTTTCTATGTGCCATACACTCCCAAGAAGAAAATGTTTCTAAATTTAAAACTCAGAACAGGGAGGAGGGTTAGCTCAGAGGAAGCATGCTGCGCATAGGTCCAGGGTTCGAATCCAGCTCTTGTCGGTTTACCTGGGCCTATGTTGGATGGCTGTTTCAATCATCCTTTGCCTCATTCCATTTCGTGCAAGAACCATCAGGTTCTATTTGAGAAGAAAAGGTTTTTGTTAGAACCATATGGTTCTTTACAGTTTGTTTTGGTTTTAGGTAGTTCTAAAGGGCCGGTCTAAAAACAGCGTCGCGGATCTCGTGTAAACCTTACAAAATATATCACAAAGAAACATCAACAAAAACAAGGTTCTATAGGAACCAAAATGTTTGAAATTTGTCAAAATTGTATCAACATACCTTAATCTCTGGGCATTTACCCAAGGGCAAAATTTATACTATCATCTGATCATAGTATCCATAAAATCGTGTTAGTTAGTATATATCCAATGGTTTTCACTGTATGGCTATCCCTACCATAGGTGTCCTTATAATATAAACTTTGGCCACTCTCTAATTAATTGTTAATTGCTTTAATTAAGGGATTTTGAGTTTCCTATGGTACTGTTTAAACAATCAGTGCACAGACAATTATATATACCACTGCCTGTGCAGACAGCAGTAAATATTTACAATTGGCTGTGAGGTAATTACCAAATATGGGTATTGATTATTTGCTAGAGATAAATATTTATCCAATATGTAGTGTTACTGCACCCCTACCAGGGCAATATACTCCATAGCTCCTTGTAGGGTATATGCATTTCCACAAAGGCACTAAGGAAATTAATATTTAGCTCCAATATTTCTAAAGTATGGTAGACCCTGCTAAATGACTTTTTTTTTCTTTTGAAATTTAAGCAAATATGAAAAGATTGGAGGAAGAAAGATAAGTCGACATGGGCACGTGAGTATGAAAATAGAAGAAGGAAAGAAGGAAGGGAGGAAGGGAGACAGGAAGATGGGAAGGAAGGAAGGAAGCAAGGAAGGAAGAAAAGAAGGAAGGAGGGAAGGGAGTAAGGGAGGAAGGGAGGAAGGAAGGAAGGAAGGAAGGAAGGAAGGAAGGAAGTAAAAAGAAAAGAAGGAAGGAAGGAGGGAAGGGATGAATGAAGGAAGGAAGGAAGAAAGGAAGGAAGGAAGAAAGGAAGGACGGAAGAAAGGAAGGAAGGAAGAAAGGAAGGAAGGAAGGAATGAAGGAAGGAAGAGAGAGATGGAGACAATAAAGGAAGGCAGAAGTGGAGGGCGGAAGAAGAAAGCAAGGAAGGAAGGAAGAACAGTTAGAAAGGAATGAAATAAATAAGAAAGGAATGGAGTAAAGACAATTGAAGGAGCGGAGGGGAGAAGGAAAGGAAGGTTTGAAGCAATGAAGAAAGAAAAAAGGGTATGAATGGAAGAAATAAAAGAAGAACTGAACGGTTGAATTTCTGGTGCAGGAAGAATGACAGGGAAAAAGGGAATGATGCATAGAACCGATGTTGTAACGAAGGAAATGCAATTAATAAAAAAGAGTCACTTTAGATTATCATTTTTCAAGAATAGTTTAAGATTTCTTCCTTTCAATTTCAAGTCAAATTGTTCACCCAAACTATGGAAAAATATGCTCACATTTAGAACAAATAGGTAAATGAGTTATAATGTTATAGGACCTGTGTAAAAATATACACATATGTTACATACATGTACCTGCTTATTTTTATTTATTGGATTCAACTCTGTTTCATCAAAAGTATATGTGTTTATATATACAATAAACAGCCAGAATAAAGGATCAGGTCCTGGTCCATATATGGGAAAATCCCCAAAATATATTGTGCGCAATTATGTTATTGTGTTTATATGAAGGTATTTTAAATGTATAAAGTTGTTATAGGGTAAGAACATAGAAATATTATCATAATTGCCATGTACTAAGACAATGGCAAGTTTTCAGCTTTGTTTTACAGCTATGGTCATTAAAGACAGACATGGTTTCTCATCTTTATGATGGTAATTTGATAATTGTGTGTTGTTCTATACATGTAGCACTTTCTTAGCACATGAAAACACAATTTCTTTTTGGTGCATCTTTTGTTTTAACTGCATGAAAGATATTAGTGTCAAATTGCTTGCCGTACATGGTTGTGTTAAAAAATGGTGCTTCAGTTGTCAAAATTTAAAATAGATTAGAAGTTCAACATTTTAAACATTTCTTTTTTTTTTCAGTCTGATAATGAATTCGCTTTCTAAAGTAATAAGCTCAGGACAGCCAAAGGATGGCACTCATTGGTAGAGACAAGGGGAACATTGCTCAAGGTTCCCATTCTGCAACATCCCCATGCAGTGTTTGTGACCACCATGTGATGGGAAGACTGTCACAGTGAGCCCGAACCGTCTTTGGGGTTAAAAAAAGTGCCCAACATAACCATAGGCACCATTACGTAGCTTAAGGCCAGACGAACAAGCAGATGTACAGAACAAAAAAATCTGTTGGAAAGTTTTTGAGATATACATTTTTTTATCACACCCAGCCAGTATTTAGCATCAAAAGTCATGTGAAAAGTCTTCTAAATGAGCGCCATTTTTGCAAAACCTGTTTTAAGGATAGATGATTTCATTCAAAAGAAATAATAATCCTTTCTTTGAAAATAGAAATACATACAGTAGCATTTAATGTCAAGAAGGTGTGACAAACTCTTAAATGCAAAATTCCAAGTAAAGTGTAAATTTTCATGAGAATTGCAAAAATTAACATGCTCTATCATTCCAAGGGCATAAATTGGAAGTCATACTTCAACATAATGTTTGGCAGAGCTTTTGTACTACTTGAATATTCTGATCCTGTCAATTAGTTTTTAATTATTTATTTATAAAGACATTGTGTCAGCTAGTTTGTCATTTCCTTCACAAAGTCATAGGTAAAGCTAGTAATGTTACCTAGTGCTTATGAATATGCAATTGAAGTTTATCACACACAACATCAAAATGCGACTTTTCCCAATTATTATAACATTCTGTATTTCTATTGTTATCTAAAAGGCATTAAAATATTGCTTTGAAGTTCAATCATGTGAAATTGTAAGTTGCAGCCAGGTTTGATGGAATATTACTAAAACAAAGGAATGTGACAAACTTGAAATTGAAAAATTGAAATATCTAAAAAAATTCCTAACAAATTTTTTTATTCTTTACATCTGCTTGTTCGTCTGACCTTTAGCTAGGTAACGGCGCCTAAGGTTATGCTGGCCAATTTTTAAACCCCAAAGATGGTTCGGGCTCACTGTGCTGGGAGTCTGGCACACACCTTATTTTGCTCTTGTAACTACTAATCATTCTAACATTCAAACTAAACCTCAGCTGCCATGGCCTGACCATTGTGCACTGTAAACGTCTCCCCCAGGCAGCTCACTCACCCAAAGCATCCACCTATCCCTCTTTTTCTATCTTCTCCCTCTGATGAGGGCAATCAACCTCCTCACTACTCCCTTATTCATCCTTTCGTAATGTATGTTGTCAATGGGTTTTTCTAGTATAATACAAGCAACAGAAGTTGATCTATCTATCTATCTGTCTATCTGTCTATCTATCTATCTATCTATCTATCTATCTATCTATCTATCTATCTATCTATCTAATACATGGAAAGATAAAAAAATCACAAATGAAGATCTGATTTTTTAAAAGATTAACTCGAAATCGTGTCTATAAGTTCATGACTGTATGTTTTTTTCAAGTTTGGCTCTATTTTGAAATGATGCTTTATATGGCAATCAATATATTTCAAACATGCTTCAAATCAGATGATATCAAATGGCTTTGAGAAATCTGAACATAGTAAATAGTATTGATCTATTCACTGTTTGATCTTTTAAGAGTGAGCTTTAATTTTGAGAAAGTTTTATTGATTAAGTAGTCATAATATCAGTCATTTGATATACAAACATGCATGTGAAATACCTGAATAGGATCCAGGTATATTTATGTTATATTGATAGCTAGTTGTATACAATGTATAGATACTCAGGTTTTATTTAATAGTTGATTCTTAAGTTATTGAGAAGTATTTTTAAAACTTTTAATTGTCAGAAACAATTTAATTTTAATTTGTTTTTTTTACAAATATACTTATCCACCACACTTTTTTTTGTAAATCAAAAAAATTAACATATTATTTGGGATGTCCCAATACTGATAAAAAGGTATTTTTGTCAGTGGTACCGCCGAGAAGCAATACTTATTGGGCATCAGATCGGAGACATTGCAATGGTACACCAGTATTGGAATGGTATCGGAAAGGGTCTGTATCGGAAACAAAATCTGTATATATACCGTAGAACGGGGTGACTTTGAACAGACGGGGTGACTTTGAACACTTTTCTGAAAAAGATTGATCGTCTATGAATGTAAAGCTAAATGGGATAATGGAAGTATTTGACTTCTGATTATATTCTACTAAAGCCTAGTTTCTTTATACATAAAGTCATTGTGACTGGAATTTTTTTTTCATGATTTTGATGAATGAACTTAGCATACTTCTTTTTGCAAGATACCATAGCCTGTGAACTTCTGTGCCCACAAAAGTACTGAATGACCCTGGCCTTATAAATACTTGCCTTATTACAATGTCACTCAAATACTTCCAAAATCCACCAGAAACTTGTTGGAGGCTATTAAGAAAGACCGACAACAAATAATATAAGTGGATGATGTTGAATTGTAGCAAATGTCGGGGTGACTTTGAACATCACATTGTGATGGTGAGCGCAGAGACCATCATATTTTCCCATAAACTATATTCACAGATATATCATATTTCATAATACAATGCATATAATTCAATGTCTGAACGCATATTTCACTATATTAGGCAATCATTTAGCTCCAAAGGCACGGAAGTAGATCAAGAATAAAAAAGTCACAAAACATAAAAAATCCAGCGACAAAATTTTAGGGAAAGGCAATCAAGCCCTGCAAAATTCATAAATACGGATAAACATTTGCTGTCTGAGAATTTATGGTTTTCTTTCATTGAAACTCACTTTGTTCAAAGTCACCCCGGATCTCGGGGTGAGTTTGAACACCCATTTATCCACTGACACAGGCATATACATGATGTCTACCTCAAAATGCCTATTCACAGGCTAACTACATGCCAGTGGCCAGCATTTTATCCCATGAAACACCACATAGATCTTACGTATTTTTAAAGATAAGGGAATTGAGGTGAAAACTGTTCAAAGTCACCCCGTTCTACGGTAGGCCTATCAGATCGGAAGTGGAAACGCGGTATCGAAGTATCAGTACATATTACTGATGCATTTTGTATGTTAATTTTTGTTTGTATTTGACCTAGATAAAGGCATGAATTTTGTGGAAAAGTAAGCAAAAAATTTCTCAACAGCAGCAGTTGACAAAAATAACTGCATTAATTTTGAAATTTTTAACACATGCTGAAGAAATTTTAAACCAGGGAGTCCAGGATAAAATGGTCAGTGTGGTTAATTAAAATGTCAATATATAGGTGCCCAGTGTTTTGGATACATTTTATAATGAAATTAAAGATTAATTATCAAAGAAACTGGCAAACTAAAATGGGGTTTTGAATTATGAAGAGTAAGCATGCATGCAAAGTGAAGTTCTTAATCAATTCATGTATAAATAGATAAGACCAAAGAATATCTCAAAATGATTTTCTACTCCACACATAGTGACATTTGGATACTTGGAATAGTTGCAGAGAACCGTCTCATTATCATCTTAAATAGAGATCAAACGATGGTAAACAGAATTGAACATTAAATTTAAAGTTTATTCTCAATATTGATATCTTTAAGCACGTAAAACTCGTAGTAAATTTATTGATTATATCATAAAAGATGGATTTAGCATCTCTTGTGCAAGCCTGCCAGGAACAACTGAATAAAGAAATATTCTTCACTCTAGATATCTCAAAATCATATAAACCTAATACATGATCTTTAACATTGCTAATCTAGAATTTAAACCATATGTATGAACAATATTCATGCTGCCATGTACATTACTGCATGGAAAATAGCTGCAGCATGCTTACATATATATATATATGTATGCAGATAATATATAAGTATATTGATGAAACTAAATTTAAGATAGGCTCAGGTAGCTTTAAAAACATCAAAAATAGTTAAATGACTCACTTTTATGTAGAAGTTTACATCCAAAATGCACACCAAAGTTATCCAAGAGAAATTGAGCGTAGATATTTATCCTGGCATGGCTTAAAGATTATACAGGCTAGATTGTTCTCACTCAGGCATGGCAACTAGGTTTTCAATGATGCAGGCCTGATCAATAAAACTAACTGCATCAGTGAACTGCCTACCTTGCATTGCCTCTGTACCTGCGACACTAGCGCCCAGATCAACACAGTGGTAATCTCTTGAACTAGATCATGTGGTGTGGAAATGGAATTTGTTTGAATTTTTGGTAATAATTAAATTTTCTATAATGTAATAAGCATTTGTGATCAGTTTTTTAAAATAAATTCAACAAAAAAAGGAAGTCAGATAGGCCTCTTTCATTTTGTTCACACTGGCCAATGTTTAAGAACATAACTCCATAGTTATTGACCAAAAAAAAAAAAAAAGAAGCAAAAAAAAGAAAAAGAAGCAAAAAAAAAAAACCAAAAAAAAACACCAAAGTTCTGGTTTTAATTGACTTTAATTGGACATTTTTAGAATCACTGATGATCTTCAGCTGAAGGCTATTTTGAAAACAGTGTTTTGGATTTTAAACAAGAAATTCTTTAAAAAAAGAATTGTAGGGACCTGAGGTTTCTTCAAACACATATTTTATTTTCCAAATGTTCAAATAATGTTTTATGTATGTGTAGTTGCATCTATACCTCCAATGTACCACTGTGAGTGTGTGATATAACAAACCTAATACATGTTACATCATGATGAGGCATGCCTAATTACAGGTGTTATTAACATAGACAGCAAACCAAGCAATGAGAAGCCCTTTTAAATTCTTTGTCATGAACATGAAATTTCTATTTCCATTACAACAAACTAATTGTGGCTTACATAATATTTGGATTATTACACTTTTAGACTGGCCAGTTTGTGAGAAGTTGAATATCTAATGTTCTCATACAGTGTTTTCTTTTATCACTTGTCTTATGTTGTCTCAAATGTTTATACACTTAGGCTACATAATTTTTTGAAGGAAATCTCTATGGGATAATATTATGCTCCAGGTGTGCTTTGGATATGGTCCCCAATGTATTATGCTCCAGGTGTGCTTTGGATATGGGCCCCAATCACTCAACCATGACAGCTCCCAAGGTCATGCAGTGAAGGAGCTACTGAGCATAAAGAGGGGCAAATATATACTTGATTTGTAAATTGTAGTCACAGTTACCTTTGCTGTAGCATGAGTATCCTCCTAATATTGGAGGTAAATTTGGAGTGTACTCCTGCTATAGGGAAAGTATATCTGCAAGGCCAACTTCCTAGTGGCCCCCTCCAGAAACTCAAGAATCTCCACCACTGCAGTACACATAAATTGATGACAAATAGCACTTGGCTGATTATTTTTGCCCCTTTAGTTAGGGACCTCCACTGTCAAATCTTTCCTCATTTGGAGCTTATAACACAGATCTGAGATGGTCCCTACAAAAAAAAGGATACGAGGGAACAATGGTAGCTAAATATTATGAAATATATCTTTAACTATTTTATTTGAAAACCCCCAGTAAAGGCCATTGGAAAATTATTCTATAACCATCTTTACCATTAATGACTTCCTAATCACATTAATATATTCAATAAATTCCTTGCAAATGGAATATATATAGATGCTCTGCAAATACTACTATAGCTATAGTGAGCAAAATCTACTGAATAATTTAGTCTATAGAATAATTAAATCTATAGAGTAATTGAATGAAATTAAAGATTGATCAAAGCAAATAATCAATGAATGAATGACCTACCTGTTGAATTGACTCTCAGCCATGCATCATGCATAAAGCATTCCAATGGTGCAGCAGCTTTGGAGTTGAAGCTACTTTGATCCATGTGCAATCAAGAATGAAATTTATCTGAGGTCAGTGGATGCTAGGTGACATGTAAATAAATTTCCAATAAAAGCTGAATCTGCAGAAACTTAAGTTTCTTAGAGGAACGAAGAAAGGAAGGAAGGAAGAAAGGAAGAAGGAAGAAAGGAAGAAGGAAGAAAAGAAGGAAGGAAGAAAGGAAGGAAGTTGGGAAGGAAGGAAAGAAGGAAGGAAGGAAGAAGTGGCAAACTCAGACACAGTATAGTCTAGGGGGGTGGGGGCCGTGGGGCGGGCGTCGTTTCATCATTCGCTGGCCTTTGTGGACGTCATTTTGGCTTTCGCAGGCCCGCTTTGCTCCATGTTTTCTTCAAAATATTATTTCCATCTTAGCGGTCTAGCCTCTAGGGGGGGGGGGGGGGTGTGTCCCGTAGGCCCTACTGTATCCTCCACTATGTTGCCACAACGTGAACACAACATTGCTTTTTATTTTTTTCGCAACATTGTGAAACGTCACTACAATGTCGCATGCCAATGTAATATCTTTGATGTTGCTTCACAACGTGTAACCACATCATTTCTTCCACACGATTCTTATGTAATTTCCACAAACAGTGCCACGTTGTCACAACGTTGCTGCAACATAGATGTGCCCGTTGGGGAAGGAAGTAAGTAAGTAAGGAAGTAAGTAAGGAAGGAAGGAAGAAAAGATGGACTGAAGGATGAAGGAGGGAGGGAAAATGAAGAAAGAAGAAAAAAGGAAAGACGGAAGGAAGTAATGAAGAAAGAAGGAATGCAGCATGAAGAAAGAAGGAAAGGAGCAGGAAGAAAGAAGGAAAGGAAACAAAGGTGGGAGCAAAAAAGGAAGAAAAAGAAAAAAGGCAAGGAAGGAATGAAAGCAGGAAGCAAAGAAGAAAATAATAAATTGAAGGAAGAAAGAAAAAGAAGGGAGGAAAGAAGGGAATAAAGAAGGGAGGAAAGAAGGGAGGAAAGAAGGGAGGAAAGAAGGGAGGAGAAAGATAAAAAGAGGGAAAAGCGTTTCCATTAGACCATTTATTCGCCATGAAAAGACAGATTGTAAGTGACGATTTCTATTAGCCCTTTTAATTTTTGCGCTTGAAATTTAAATAATGCTGAAAATCTTGCAACAGGGAGCAATTTTGTGTAATGCCCCAGTCTCATGGCACGTTACGGAGAACTTTTTTACCACTGAGGGGTAGCTTGAGTTGAATTCTAGGAAAAAAATTACCATCCCGGCGACATACAATGTTTATAAAACCATTACATAATTAATTAAAAGCATATCACGGCGGGGTTCTTTTTGTTCACTGCAGGGAAGAAAAATTGTATGCCGTCCCCAAAAGTTCGCCGGGGGAAAGGAATTTCCTCCTCCTGAGGGATACTTTTATATCGCCCCGAGATATAAAAAGTACCCCTCAGGGAACCTATAACTGCCCTTCAGGGAACCTATTTCACCGCGGCGGGATGTCAAAAACTGCCGGCCAGGCTTCAAATGTCCCCCCAGGGGCAGGAAAGGTCCCCGCGGGGGCAGGAGAGGTCCCCTCAGGGGCAGGGGATGTCCTAATATCCCACCGGAGATGTTTTTGAGACGATCTCACTGAAAAAATCCACGCACGCCGGACATCCAAAAATCAAGAAAATTTTGGGCTCTGTTCCGCTGTCATGAAAAAAAAGTTTGTACCTGTTGAATCTTTTTTGACATCCACGGCGCAGTTTTTCCATTTCTAGGAACCCCTGAGGGGAACAAAAACTTCCCCTGGGGGGATGTGAAAAGTCGACGGCGGATCACCCAAATTCATCCAAATTACCAGGAAATACTTCGACGCCGATTTAAATAGTTCTCCGTAACATGCCGTGAGACTGGGGCATAACTCCTTACGAATTAGATACCCAGCAGGCATCGGGCTCTTCTTAAGGAAAACTTTTATCTCACCTAGCAACAGAAACACAATACAATGTTGAAACTTTTTACTACCCCATTTTCATACTTTCTTAACCCAATGTATACCCCAACAATGAGTGGTCAATAATTAATTTCCATCCGACCCAATTTCTCAGGTTTCTGAAGTAAGGCACAATGCATTCAATGCAACAGGCTCTGCAATGGCTGACATTACGTGTTTGTTGGTAACCATGGTGATTGAAAACAATAAAACCAAAATTAATCTCAATCAATGTTTACAACCATTGTGTGACCAACAGAATGAAATTGGTGTACCTGCACTCTTAATGCTAAATGTTCTTGATATATATAAAGAACCACAACCAAAAGAAGGTTCTAAATTTTTTAAGGGTTCAATTGAATTGAAAAGGTTCAATACATGGTGGGAAGGCCCTATGATAGGACCCTACCCTCCCAACTTGAGAGAAAGGGGTTCCATTGTGGGAGTTCAGTGCAGCTGGATTATCTAAGTGTTGTTTTTGTTTACCGTTTGAACCTTTTTAAAAGTTGAGTATTGAGCCTTTTGGGGTTCCTTATCTATACCAGCTTATAGAACCCTTAAAGGTTCCATATAAAACTTTTTTGTTAAGAGTGTGATAGGCAAAAGTTAGGGGGGGGGGGCTACCCGAATCAGTCTGATGATCCTTGGGAAGTGGGCTCTGGGTTTTTGGTGAAAAAAATAAAATAAACATACCGATTATATAACTTAAATAAAGTTTGTTCGGCACATGAAAATAGAAAGATAAGTTTGTTGCCACCCTTAGCTAGGATAGTATGATATTAAAATTGCAATAAAAATTTATCGCGTATGAAAAATTGTTTGCGCTATGTTCTGAAAGGGACGGAAGAGCGTTAGCTGCGTTACAGAAGAAGAAGAAGACATGCCCTATCTGTAAAAGGCTTAATGATTTCCCTCTTTGTTTCTAAACCTTTATTTATATTTTGTGGATGTATTTACTGTAAACTTCAAACTACACATACCATCCAAATTTGAAAATGCAACACTATTATTTTGGTGTACAGCCAAACAGTTGATTGATTTTGATTTCCTTAATTAATCATTAATTAGTTGGCAGGGTTCAGGGAGTTTCCAGTTGACCACAACATGAGATGTCCCACTGGGAATAAAACTGGCAATAATTCAACAAGTGTATGGTACACTGATAGATAAAATAACTTAAACTAAAGGCCTCCAGGTGCACACACATATAAAGTGTGAAAATAATAAGCTCCCTCTTCTGAAAAGCAGGAGAAACTTCCAGATTTCTATTACAGCCTTCCACTTCGATACAGAAAAAGAGTGGACTGTTGCACTGTGAAAATGGCACTTTGTGACTCATGATAGCTGATGAAGTGTCATCTTCTATACTTTCAACAAGGGAAACATAAGAGGCAGTTTGATTAGTCATGGTCAAGAGAAAGCCATTTGACTTGTCATAACTGATTTTGGATTGAAAATCATATGCATAATCCTTTCGTTTGGCTGTCACCAACAAGTGGGATTAGTCTCCTTCAATCAAATTAACATAGAAAGTATTGGGTTTGATCGTGACAAATCGTCAGCATGATGACACATGAAGTGCCATTTTCACAGTGCCACAGTCCACTTTAATTCTATATCAAAGGTTTCGCTGTAAGGAGTCTATACATGTACCGTACATGAGGGCATTATCAGCAGGGGGGTATTATCAGCACCCCTGGAAGTTTTTGCTTGTTTGCAGCTTAGTCAAGCGCACATGTCTTGGTGCCAAAACTCCTTACAGTGAAACACTTTGATATAGAATTAGAGTGGACTGTTGCACTGTGAAAATGGCACTTCGTGTGTCATCATGCTGATGATTTGTCATGACCAAACCCAATACTTTCAATGTTAATTTGATTGAAGGAGACTTATCCCATTTGTTGATGACAGCCAAACGAAAGGATTATGTATCTGATTTTCACCCTGAAATCAGTTATGACAAGTCAAATGGCCTTCTATTGATCATGACTAATCAAACAGCCTCTATCTTTCCCATGCTGAGGTAGAGAAGATGACACTTCATTGGCTATCATTAGTCAAGAAATGCATTTTTCACAGTGAACTGATCCTCATTTTGCCTATATCAAAGTGTTTCACTGTAATTTTCATGAGGCAATTCTTATAGGATTTTGGTAGTCATTACAACCTAACTAAGGGCCTAACTGGCCTCAGGTCACATGTTTCTGCACAAGGAAAAATGCCTCACTTTTAAAATCGTCATTTTTAACTCCCGAGATAAAAGGACATTATGTTGTGTTGACCGTCCCAATCAGCTGAAACAGGAAGTAGGGCTCTGGAAATGGGTCCCAAACATTAGGTCCTATCCCTTTCAAGGCATTAGGCCCATTTTTGAGAAATTGTGCATTGCACTGTCCAAATGGGGGAGGGGGGTTGAAGAGGTAACCCGTAAAAGTAGAATGGAGGGTATTATCAGCACCTACCCAGGCCTCTATTCGAGGGGGGCCTCTATTCGAGGGGGGTCCTTTATTTGAGTATATATGGCAAATGCAATGGAACAGTATTAGCATTTTGGTATCTTACACCTTACAACTGCATTAGATTCCGACAAGTACATTACACCATATATTCAGTTTTACTTGAATTAATTCCACATTTCTATCTTATTAGCAGCACAATCAGACCTATGGCCTGAGTTGTGCTGTTACAAGGAATGGGTGACAGAGGGCCCCACTAGGTGAGAAAATTATTCTATCCAAAATGGGTCCATTGGCTGCACTATCTAGCACTTTTAACAATGCTACTAAGCACAAAACTGTTTAAAATACCATCCATGTGCTGATAATACCCTCACTATGCTGATAATACCCTCCAATAACTGCATCTACATTTAGGTCCCCACCGGTACTGGAACAAGACTGACTGGGACTGTTGTCTGGTGGGATTTAGCAAAATGGTTATGCTAGTTCCCAGAATGCTTGTATAATGGCATTTGACCAAGTTTTGGTATTTCCATGACCTCCTTTTGCTTAAGGTGCTGATAATACCCTCAAGTACGGTATCTACTCCCTTCTCTCGTGTTATTTAAGTGAGCAGTTTTTAACAAAACACCAAGTCGTAATTCATGAATGGTTCTTAGTAAAATATATTTTGACTTGACTTTGTTATGAGCGGGGACGAGGGCCATAGGCGTAGGAGGCTAAAATTTCGAAAATAGATTTTTCATGCAGTGTCGGGCTGAACATATTGGGAGTTTCTATTTTTTGGGGCAATTTGGGAAATATTTTTCGGGCAGCCCCCCCCCCCAAATTAATTGACCTCCTACGCCTATATGACGAGGGCACCTGGTGGGACGCAATTTTGTGGAGGGGGACCCACTGCACAAATTGTATACACTCTAAAAAATTTCAGACAAAATTGGTTTTTTAGATTCAAAATGGTTTTTTGAAAAACCAAATTTCAATGCAAAAAACCAACATGGATTTTTTAAAAATCGATGTTGGTTTTGCATTGAAATTTTTAAAAAATCCATGTTGGTTTTTTGCATTGAAATTTGGTTTTTCAAAAAACCATTTTGAATCTAAAAAACAAATTTTGTCCCGACATTTTTTAGAGTGTAGATTTCAACAAAAGTCATAGTTTCATATGGGGGGGAGGCACATGGGGAGGGGGCACAAGGGTGCCAGAATTGGAATTTTTGGGGGGGGGGGTAGGTGTGCTGACCTTGAGTCAGACAAAACATAGTTAGACCTTATTTAGGGTCAATTAGTAGGACTACTAGCATTTACATGTGATAGAAATTACGGGCATCGTTTCGGCATTTGCGGGCGCGTGTCGCTCTATATTTTCGTTAAAAAGTTTTATTTCCATCTCAGTGGTTGGGGGGGGGGGGGGGTTTAGGTCCCCCCCCCGGATCCTTTGCTAGGTTATATCAGTACAATGCAACTCTACATGTTATGCACAAGTATACATATTGACCTTGGAAGTTTCCCATGAGTTCTTTTCCACCCAAATATATATTTAGAGGGTTTATGTTTTGGTCCGCTACTCTTCTTTCATACCTCAAGGCACATGCACATACTATGGTCTAGTTAATTTTTTCGCTTTATTGCCTAAACTTCAGTAATGTAGCATTATATTGACATTGGATTTCACCATGTACAGACTTCTTTCTGGTTTTACACTGAAGTTTAGTATGAACAAACTGCTATCTGATATAAAGAAATTCAACATAAAAGATCTTCGGTATAAATTTTTGCCTGACCAGAAAATCAACTTTTACAAACTTCTCTCAAATCAGGGTACGTGAAATTTTGTTATTTTGTGAAAGTGTTATCCCAAGGATATAATCATAACCATACTTTATAGTCTGTAAGTTATAGTAAAAAATAAGGACCAGTTCACTGTGAAAAATGCACATTGTGGCTCATGATAGCCGATGAAGTGTCATCTTCTCTACTTTCAACATCATAGAGGCTGTTTGATTAGTCATGATCAAGAGAAGGCCATTAGATTTCTCATAACTTATTTTACAGTGAAAATAAGATGCTTAACTCTTTCGTTTGGCTGTCACCAACAAGAGGGATAAGTCTCCTTAAATCATATTAACATTGAAAGTATTGGGTATGATCATGACAAATCATCGGCATGATGACACATGAAGTGCCATTTTCACAGTGCAACAGTCCACTCTGTTTCTATCAAAGTGACAGACTGTAGAAATGACACTCATTGCATGTAAAATGAAAATGAAATGGTCCACTTGGCTGTTTTGGGAGTTTGATCTAACAATTTTTAACCTACGGGCTTCAATTTTTCTCTGTGGCAACCAACAATACAGTACCGCCCCTAAGTTAGTGAAACGTATGATATTTTGCCATTGCCACAATGCTAAACATCCTGGACCGAACGGCTTGTATAGAAGCATGAATTGTTCAGCAGATGAGAGCAAAACGTATTGGGTCATTACGGCCGATATGTGAGACATGTGAGATAACAATGGCTGCCAATTTTCTTTGCTGTACTTGGAGTTAGGTATGGGTCAAAATTTCTGATAAGTAAGTGAACCACCTTACCAATGAAATGACATTGGACTTGTGTTGACATCAGATGAGAAATCATGCTTCTATACCAGCAGTTCTGTCAAGGATGTTTAGCATTGTGGCAATGGCAAAATATCACCCGTTTCACTAACTTACTGGAATTGGCGGGTGGGAACTTAGGAGGAGCTAATAAAAAAAAACTTGGAAAGTTATGACCTGCTACACCCTGCACTATGAAAACTGTCCTTATCATTCATGGTAAAATTTGATCCATTATCACCCAAAAGTGAGCTACATAATGTTCACTGATCAGACCCACACCAAAAAATTCCTTACCAAATTTAGATTAATATGAACCTTGTCTGATGAGTGAACCTCATGTAGCTTGTAGTGAAAACTGGCCTTAAAAGTTTGAATCAGGGAAATTTCGAAATGGCCACCATTTGTTATTGTTCTCTGCACATGCTCAGTGCCAAATTAGGTCAGAGCAAATTTTCCATTGCATTTCTATAGTGCCCTATGCCGACATTGTGACGTCAGGCTATTCTTCAAATGACGGGGATTTGTATGATAGAAATTATTTTGTCACAACTTTGTGAAGCAACATCAAAGATATATGACGCTAGCAAGCGCCGTTGTGGTGACGTTTTCACAACATTGTGAGGCAATGTCAAGGGTTTGACATTAGCTAGCGAGGGGCGCTGATATTTCAGCTTGAGACAATGATATTCCCAGCCAACCTGGCGATAAAGGAACTTTATTTTAGGAAGAACTCCCCCCTCCCCAGGCTTGGTATAATACTTACTTTCCTTAACTGGACCAATAATCGTTAATTCTCAAGAAAAATTCAAATTTTTATTGGACAAGTAAAAGATACTGTTGAATTGAATTGAATTGAGTGTTAATTCATTTGCCATTGGCACATACAGGGAAGTTAAGAAATGAGCAATGCAGGTTACTATGACTTTCAATGCATAATCAAATAGCACTAGGTGAATGACAGAATGTGCTTTTCATGCATGACATAATATTCTTCACATGAAAGCAACCCTATACTAAGGCCTAGTTTCAATAATATATTATACTTTTATACACATGCCAACAGTACTGCAACGTGTAATATAGGTTATGATATTATTATACATGGTCCTTGGCTTAATATTATCATAGCACTAGCTTTTCAATTTTTACAATTTGGAATTTTTTTTTTGTGTGTAGAAACCAGTCCCGCTCCCGTCCCGCCCTGCAGCTCTTATCTTTGCGGGACCCATGTCCCGTCCACTCTTTGTGTTCTGTCTAGTCCCGTCTGCTCCCTCAGGCAAATGTCTGTGGGACTCCTGTCCCACCAAGCCTAAGTCAGTCCCGCACTCATTCCTGCAATTTTGTATATCCCCCAGTGCTGGGCGATGACGTATCCACCTATGACATCATAGGTCCTTTCTGGCACTGAAAAAAAAAGGAAATCTTCAGATCAATTTCTAGAGCTGTAAAAATACACAATTCTAGCTTTTTGGGGGGGGGGGGGGGTTGGTCTAGTGTTAGCGTGCTGGGCTGCCAATCGCTTCGTCCAGGGTTCAAATCCAGCTCTTGCTGGGACTATGTTGGACGGCTGTTTCAATCATCCTTCGTTTCATTGCCGCGTCATCCCCCTGTCCAAATTAGCCTACCAAGTGCATAAATACAGGACGTAAAGTCCCAATCATCCATCCATCCATCTTTTGCTTTTTCTTTTCAGCTTTCCAGTTCATCGTAAGGGCGCTGATTATTGTCCTGCTGTTGTTTTCTCTGAAGAATTCATTTTCGGAGGACAATGCCGATGATGATGACGATGATCCTGTAGAGAAGTGGATCGAAGAGGAGGGGGCGATGGATTTGTCGTTCACTAAAAAACCCGTGGAGAAGCCAAAGAAGAAAGAGGAAAAGCCTAAGAAGCCTAAGATACCCGACGACATAGACCACTTCCACAGGTACTGCCACAGGAGGAACTTGGGCGTTGATGTTAAGCCGAAAGTTAGACTCCGCCAATCGATGCGTATTTCGGAACGATCTTATGAGATACCTGAAATCATTCATCAATTGAGTCCGGTAGAGACTGTCCCAAAATATTTTGAGGTAAGCTATTATTTTAACCATTACAGCAAAAGTCGAAATAATTAATTCTTCTTTGAGACTTCCACTTATTCTACGTCCTACCAACCGACTCCAGAAAAAATGCCTCGAGAAGACCAGATCAATTATGTAAGGCCTTGATCATTGAATTATGACATATAATTGTCAACACCAAGTATAGAAAATTTGAAATTCTAGGGGGGGACAATCATATGATAATCCCCCCAGGTTCATCCTAGGGGGGATGCATCCCCCTATCCCCCCCTATATCTACGCTCCTGGTCCCGATCACTAAATTCAGGCCACACATAATTGATCTTTAGCTTCTCGGATCATCTCAAGGCACTTTTACTAGGGTCGGTCGGTAGGACAAAAAAAAAAATTCAAAAATTTTTTATAATGTCAAAAAAAAATTTTTTTTTTTCAATTTTTTTTTTCCATCTGCAGGAAAGTTATTGTGTCGGCGGGTCCGCGAAGCTAAGAATCAATTATGTGTGGCCTTATCTATAATGACTTGGTTGCAGAAATGGATGCGGACTTGGCTGAAGCTCCACCCTCACTGGCAGTACTGGTTTTGGGATGAAAAGGATGTCCAGTTCTTCATGAAGACAAGATATCCTGACTTCAATAAGTTATTCGTGAAATACCCCGCAGACCAACAGTTGGAAGTTTTCAAGTAAATTCACTGAGCAATCTTAAAGCTATACACTCTAAAAAATTTCGGGACAAAACTGGTTTTTAAAATCGAGAATGGTTTTTTGAAAAATCCATATTGGTTTTTGCATAGAAGTTTGGTTTTTCAAAAAATGATTTTCCATTTAAAAAACCAGTTTTATCCCGAAATGTTTTAGAGTGTAGTCATGAGCGGATTAGAAATGGCCTGAAGGTGCCTTAACGGGTGCCGAATATATGCTGTTTCGTTTCTCACTGCTTTTTCCCATCTTCCACGTGTTAATCTTGGTTGGGGGGGGGGGGGGAGGATAGCCCAATGTATAAACAAACCAGATCATTATTTTATGCGATGATTTTATGCAAAATATCCCACAATACAGGGTGGTCACGAAAAAACTTTACTCTGTTTCTTTGGCACAGTTCTATAAATTTGTCTGTAATTAGGCCTACTATCCAACCTTTTCTAATGTAGAAAAGGTAGTTCTGGCAACATATTTACAACATTTTGTTCCGCTAGGACATGATGCACTCTAAAAAATGTGGGGACAAAATTGGTTTTTTAGATTCAATTTTGAAAAACCAAATTTCAATGCAAAAAAACCAACACGGATTTTAAAAAAAATCCATGTTAGTTTTGCATTGAAATTTGGTTTTTCGAAAAACCATTTTGAATCTAAAAAACCAATTTTGTCCGCACATTTTTTAGAGTGTGTGTAATCTTGAGCTCTGGTTCACCAAAATAAAAAAAGGGGCCATTTTCACACATTTCCTTGTCCGGAATGCAAGTTGTTACCGTCAATTCAAATATTTTACCATAACTTTCATATTCTTACAGTAACCTAAAGGTCCTCAGAGGCTCAGAGGTGTGCGGTACTTGTAGTTCGACTTTCTTGGAGTGAAACTCAGTCTTGTATTAAGCTTGAAAGAGAAGTATAGGTTAACAGAAATTGCAAGCAACCATGGTTTGTCAAAATGCACCTCCTGTCATTACGTCTTATCAAGATTTTAATCAAGAGTGTAATCATGATGCTAAGATTCCTACCTAAAATTCATGCAAGATTGAGACTGATTGGATTAGAACTCAGGGAGTTGTGCCACAAGATTGAAAGACAGTAAAGTTTTTTCTTGACCACCCTGTGGGCAGTGAAGTTCTGGCAAGAAACCATGTTATAAGATCCTCCTATATCTAACTCCATAAAATCCAAGTTGAGATTCAGACTAAGTTACTTTGCTTGAGCATCAAGTTATTCCATTTAGTCAGTCAACAAACACATCAGTTGAGAGTAGTTACTCCAAGCCAAATTCCTCTGGGCCATTCAGCCCCCACAGTTTTATTACATTCCCATTTACATAATCAATTCACATACATCATCATCAATTCAGTTATCCACCAATAGTATCTGGCCAGCCTGCAGCTGAGGCTTCATTTCAACCCCATTATCCTAACACTACCCTGCAGCTGCTGCTTCCTGCAGCAGTCATTAGTGCAACTGCTGCTTCAGTTGCCAGCCATTAGCTACAGTCATATCCCCTCTCACAAATCTCCAAAGTATCCCAAAGTACCCCTCTCCAATCACCCCTCCTCTGCCTGACTCACAGTGCCCTACTTGATCCCCTTAATGTCCCAGCCCTCATTACTGGTCAAAAGGTTTCCCACTAATCATTCCTGCCCCATTGTGCAAGTGTATTGCTCACACCCCTCACTGCCTACAATGACCTTCCCCCCTTTGAGTCACCAAAGTATCAGTCCCCCACAGGATGGTATTTGGGTACTGACTGAATACATTTGGATCCCCAAGTGTCAGTTTGGTCATTGAATTTAGATTTATAGCCCTTTGTCCTTCTACCCCTCTGCTCATTCTTGATCCCCAAATGGAACCTTTGGCCTTGGCCTGATTGGCAATCACTCACTGGTCATTGCTCTGAATCCATTTGTCCTTCTGTCCCTATGAGTCAAAATGAGTCAAAATGCAATCTGACCAAAGCAGCAAATGCAGCCTTCCCAAGCCCTCCATACTTTACAGTGCCTCACGGGATTTTTAGAGAAATTCACAGGGAAGTGACTCCTCACTGACCGGGAATTTGTCTACTTGTGAAGGAAGGTGAATCATTTGCATTAGTTCCATTGCATTTGACAGTTAAGTGACTAGAGTGATTGACCCCCCTCCCCTAATGTGTTTCCCCTCCCCCTTTCCCCGCTACTCTCTTTTCACCCCTTTTTATACAAAACAGTATCCCCATGACAACACCCATACAACATCAAACATTCATACAATAAAAGCATTGGTTTGCTTTTGATATGAGCAGTCCATCTTCTCAGTTCTTTTAAAGTTCAGCGTTTCACTCGATTTGTTTGTGCTAGTGTGTTTCGTTAAAGTCTCAATTTTAATCAGTGTGATATGTGGATAGCACAATTATTAAAGTTCAGTTATTATAAGTTTATATTCGTTTCGAAATTTCCATGGCTTGAACGTCTGCTTCTTGTCGTGTTCAGTAATCGTCCACAGTGGATTCGTCTTCAGCGTGCAAGCATCTTCAAGTGTCGCTGAAACAATGTAAATGAAAAGGCGAACAGTCTTTGCTCATTTGATGGACAGTGCTCCCTGTGCTCCAAGACCAGTACCAACGGTAGCAGTGATGTGGGTCAGTGGTGGACGATGGTCTCAGAGCTGCAGGGGTCTAAATAATCACTACATGATACATATATATTAGATTCTATCAACGTTCATCAAAAGAAGAGTTACAAACAGGATAGTTAGTATTAGGGATAATAGTGGGGTATGGCGTTTGATCTTCGCCCAATGGTCATCGCTCAACGCCATGGCTCGGTGAATTAAGTCAGAGCTGACAGCTGGGATAGTCCCAGTGGGCATGTCTTTAAGTGTCGGAAATGCTTTCAATAAGTCAGGAGCTCTGAGGGTATTAGAAAAATTGAACTGGCCATGGACGTGAATAGTTGGCATCTTAATGAAGCGTTTCAGATGGAATGTGTCAGGACACTCTATTTGGAATGTGTCACCTTCAATCACGCACCCTGAGGCACATTGCAAAGCATAAGTGCCTGGTCTTAGCTTCATTGCTAATTCAATCTCTGACGGGCAGCGCAGCTTGAGGAGGGTGAACCAGGTGGTTATTAAATACCTATCAGGGGCAGTTTGTTTGACTTTAGTGTCGTTATTGCCTTTTGACAAGTCAAACTTGCACTGGCTGATCAGATCTGATTGATTGAAGATCAGCCCCCTCGCACATTGCTGCACCGTAGCCTTGTACAATGGTTTGCTAGGACACGTGACTGGATTATGGCCATAACATCCCTCTGCTACGAAGATGTGTCCTGTTCTAGTGGATACCCCATAGTTCTGGTCTAAATGAATTTGTACAGACATGCCCGAGTTTGATATGGGTACTGGCATACTATTAATATTGAACAGTAGGTAGTCCTGTCTCCCTAAGACTGGCAATGCTAACCTATAGATCAACTCCCTGCCTGAGATTACCACAGGTTCCACCCTAACATACTGATATAACCACATCAAACTGCTTACCGTGGCTTTGTCCTGTTGTGCAGCGTATTTGACGATCTGTAGCAGCAACTCTGGTGACATGACCTCCTCGCTCAATCGTCCTCGCTCCAACGCTCCCCTCTGCTTCATGAAGTGGACCTGCTGTCGTTGATACAGGGCATACGTCCTCTCCGCCTCTCTCACAGCCTGCTCAATTTCCAGTCTTGCCTCAACCTGATGCAGTCGGATGTCGATATTATTGATATTCGATCGCATACGTTCAATAAAGACGTCCATGTTCACTATCACTGGAGATTCTACAGCACCCATAGGCTGGCCAGTCGTGAAGTGGGGTAAACGGATGTCCATTTGATCGAGTCGTCCCTTCCAGGCTTGCTTGAAGAGGGGTCTGACCCTGAGGTGACCATAACTGTCCCTAATCACATCCAGCAACTCGGTCAGGCCCTCAGGGTACGTTGGAGCTTGCAGAGTCACCAGCACCATCCATGTAGCTCGAATGGTTTTCAGGCTGGTCCCTCCTTGCACCATCACTCCATCTGGGAGATGAATTGGCTTCATAAGTGCAGCCCTGCCCGAAGTCTTCTCCGCAGGTGCAGTCGTCTGAGCATCAATCCCAGTTGCCATGCTCAGCAGGCACGCCAACAGTAGGCCACACATCTGACACAGCTTCATGTTCATGTCAGCTGTCTGTCAGGCAAAGCACAGTTCCAATGCTAAGTGTCAGTTCAAAGATAGGTTACAATGGCAAGTGTCAACGCACAGCAGTTCCTGCGTAAGTAAAGAGTCACTGCAGATGTACAATGTCCTTGCTTGCTTCCCAGTACAGCTAGTGATCAGTACGAGGTCCAAGCACAGAGTGGTTGGTCTTGGCCTCGCGTGGCAGATATGTACGCTGTCGTTTGGGCTGGGGGTCCACCGGAGCCTCATCTGGGTGGTGCCCTCGCTTCGCATTGGCCGACTCTTCTTCCATTGGCTCCTGGCTAGTGCCCTCTGGAGTCGGGGGTGGAGTCGGGTCCGTGTTCATGGGCGTATCGGTTACTGGACCCCCTCCTTCGTTGCCCTGATCTGCTGCGTGATCCTCATGACGATCAGCAATTAATTCATGGTCCAGCTCCCTTCGTTTGGGGTTACCAGGCTGCTCTTCACCCTCCTCTTTAGAGTGAATGGGACGACGTCGCCTTTGTCCTCGCCTGTGTCCCTGCGGCTCTGCTGCATCGCCCCCTTGCTGTCCATCTGTCGGCTGCCCCTCATCCATGGGTCCTGCCTCATCACTGCCTTCATCTCTCTCCTCCTTCTCTGGTGCACCCTCACTGGTCGCACCTCTTTCCCTCTCTCCTCCTACTGTCTCTCCTCCTTCTCTCTCTCCTCCTTCTTTCTCCCCTCTTTCTCTCTCCTCCTTCTCCTCACTCTCTTCTCTCTCTCTCCTCTGCACCACTCTCTCCTTTTTGCCCTGCTGCCTACGAGCAGGTTGCCAAGGGCGACCTGCTCCCTTCTTGATCTGCCTGACTGGGCGCAGCCTCACCCCTTCCCACCCCAGTCCGCGGTCAGTAATCATGCAGTTGGGCGCCCCAAACCTCGGGAAATACTCTTGCCTGAGCTTTGCCCAGACCGCCTCATTCGTCTTGTTGGGGATCGGGTAGCAGTCCGCATACCCACTAGCATGATCTATTATCACTAAAATGTTCGTGTTCCCTTGGGGAGAGCGCAACAGGGGGCCCACTAGGTCCACTGATATGATTTGTCCCGGACCCTTGGCCACTGTCATTTCACCCATGGCAACATGCACTGGCCGCTTGGAATGCACTGCACAAATAGAGCACAGCTTGACAAATTGCTTGACGTCACGCCTCATTCCTGTCCAAACGTACGCCTCTTGTAATTTCCTCATTGTCTTCATGTAGGACATGTGTCCCACCTCCTCATGTGCCCACTGCATTACTTGCCGCCTGAATGCTCGAGGCACTACCAGTCTGGGGTAGTCTGCTGCATATTCATGAGGCCTTTTGACTGAATACAGCACCCCCTCCACTACTTCATAATGACTTTGGTCGTCCACTGCCTCCAGCCACTCCGTCATGCTCTGCTGCTCCCGGGCCACTTGGTCCAGGTCCAATGTGTCATGAAAGATGGGCTGCTTCTCCTCTTCTATTTGATCAGTCGGATCAGGATCCGCCACCTGCCAATCCAAGTCATCATAGGTGGCAATTATGTTGGGCTCTAGCCTGGATAGCATGTCTGCTCTGACATTGTTTTTGCCCTTTCGGTAGCTAATTTTGCAGCCAAATTCCGCTACCAGAATGGCCCAACGTTGGATCTTGGTATTGTTCAATTGTTTGGTAAACAATGACGTCAGAGGCTTGTGATCCGTGTAGCAAGTGAATTCCGCAGCATATAGATACGGTTTAAACACAGTGAGTGCTGTGATCAGAGCATAAGCTTCACGCTCGATTGCCGCCCATCTTCGCTGGGTGCTGGAGAAGAGTCTCGACAGATAGCTAATCGGCCTTTCGATCCCTGTGCCCTCCTCCTTCTGCACAAGCACCGCTCCTAAAGCCGTATTAGACGCGTCTGTATAGACAATGTAAGGTTTATCTGTACGAGGATGAGTCATCACCCTTTCACTGATCAACAAGTCCTTCAGAGCTTCGAAGCTGCGCTGCTTTTCGCCGTCCCAATGGAATCTAACGTGCTTCTTGGTCAGCGCCACCAATGGCTCTGATATTCTGGCGTAATCAGGCATGCAGGTTCTATAATACCCTGTAACGCCAAGGAAACGCCTCACTGCTTTCACATTGTCAGGGGGAGGCATGTCCTTAATGGCCCTGACTTTGTCAGGGTCAGCGCGGTGTCCCTTTGCCCCCACCACGAAGCCGAGCAACTTGACCTCCTGTTGCCCAAACACGCATTTCTTTGGATTCAGCGTGAGATTATATTGTCTCATTCTATCAAAGACCTGTTTCAGGTGCGTCACGTGACTGTCCTCATCAGGCGAATACACGATTACGTCATCCACGTACACCATCACGCTAATCCCCACTAATCCATTCAATACTTTATCCATTGCCCTTTGGAACACGGCCGTCGCATTACATAGGCCCATGGGCATCGATTTGAACTGATATAGGCCCTTGTGGCATATGAAGGCCGTCTTTTCTCTATCTCTCTCATCTAATGGCAACTGATGAAATCCACTCTTTAAGTCTAGCGTGGAAAATATTTTTGCCCCCTGCAGCGAATCCAGGACATCTTGGATCAGCGGTACAGGATAACTATCTTTCACTGTCATGCTATTTAGCTTCGTATAATCTACACAAAATCTAGGCAATTCTTCCACACTTTTCTTCATAACTAACACTACTGGGCTTGCCCATGGTGAGCAAGACGGTTCTATGATATCTTGTTCTAACATTTCAGCTAATTTCAACTCTAAAGCCTGCCTTTTCATGAATGGCACTCTGTAAGGCCTCTGCCTGACTGGGGGTCCTGTGGTGTGAATTCTCACTGCTATATCTGTGTGCCTCCCTATTCTCTGCCCTGTGGCACTAAACACCTCCTCATTGTCCTTCACACACTTCATGATTCTATCGCCTGGCCCATCAATCACACCCATGTGGCCCCCCTGTCCCCTGACTGGAACAAGTGGCAGCTCTACCCCTTTCCACAACAGAGTTCCCCTAGAATAATCTATCACCATGCCATCCTGTTTCATGGCATCTCTACCTAATATAAAAGCATAGGCCATGTCATCTACCACCACTACATTCACACATCCAAATTGATCAAAAACTACTTGTGTTTCTCCCCATACCTGCAATTCATGGCCTGTGACGCCCGTTAACCCAGCGGTCCTTTTCACAATAGGCTGCCTGCCTGCTTTCCTACACATTAACACAAATTCTCTACGCCTCATTACACATCTTGAGGCTCCGCTGTCCACAAGCCCTGATATGGGTTCCCCATTAATAGAAAGCTCTACAAAGGCTTGGGGCGCCACAGCCCCTAATCAATAGCCCCCCTGGCCCTGCCTACCTCGTGATGGTCTCATGGAATGCGATCTGCGCCCTTGAGGACAGTCCATCTGAATGTGGCCCGGTCGATCACACTTGAAGCAGATGGGCTGTCCATCAGGTGTGAAACGAGGAGGAGGCAGTCTCCGCCTTGGTCGAGGAGCGTGGGCATCCCGAGGAGTCGACTGCGGTCTTGCTGGCTGCTGTCTCTGCTCCCTGGGTTTCATCGCAGGCTGCGTTTTCCTGTCAATGGCCATCAAACGAGTGAATTCACGCCCCAATCCATCAATCTGGCGTTGCATCCTCTCCATCTGTTCACCTCCCGTGGCTCCCAGCGCCTCAGGCTCCCTGTGTTCCCCTGGTCTCGTTCTCACAGCCGAGACGTCCATCGGCTCCTCAATGCGTTCAGGGGGGGCGGCTCCATGCATGGCTCTGTATACACTGTACGAGTCTGCCTCGTACTTGGCCACTGCCGTGATTGCGTCCAGATAATCCGCTGGCCCCTTCTCTTGTATGAGTCGCAGCACTAACTTCTCATTTCCCAATCCTCGCATATAATGACGTAGCATGGTCCTTTGTTGATCAACGTTTCTATTAGCAGCCGGGTAAGCGAGATCGGCGGCTTGAGAAAATCTTCTTCCGAAGGCCATGGTCGTCTCATATGGCTGCCGTTCCATTTTCTCGAGAGCGTCCCTGAGTCGTTCTTCCTCGTGTTGTGACAAGAAGAGCGTTTGCAGATGTTCCCTGAGCTGGTTCCAGGTGACTGCTGCCCTATCTGCTGAGGCAGTCAGGAACTTCTCTAGCTCAAGCCTCAATGATCCCTCTGCTGTCAAAGAGGCTATGTACACCGTTCTCGTGGCATAAGGAGTTGTCAGTTCAATGTCCCTGAACCATTCTCTGATTTTCTCGGTTGACGTACCATCACAATTTCTCACTCTCTTTGCCTGGGTTTCCGCTTTAGTACGTTCAGCAGTCTCTGAGTATTGTTTCGCCTGGGCTTTTAGATGATTGACCTGCTCCTGTCGGAGAGTGTGGTCCGCTTGGATGATTTGTTCCATCATCTTGTCGCCGTGTTTGTTGTCAACGTCCTATCTGCAAAGCTCTCTCGTCACTGTCTGTCTTCTTATAACTCTTTCATTACTGGGTGGTCTCTCTGGTTGTCAGGGCTACAATGATAGATGTTAAGTGACTCACAGTTATGCTTTCGATGTCCACGTTGAGTTCAATTCCAAAGTCGTTCAGCTGCTCCAGAATGGCGATAGCAATACATCTTCTTCCTCTGGCGTTTAGGCTTTCGACTTGCATGATGAGTTGATGCTGTAGATCCATGTTGTTCTTGCTCACACTCTCGTGTACGAATTCCACTGCTATTGCAGACGATCACAGTCGGGGGTCACCAAGATATAAGATCCTCCTATATCTAACTCCATAAAATCCAAGTTGAGATTCAGACTAAGTTACTTTGCTTGAGCATCAAGTTATTCCATTTAGTCAGTCAACAAACACATCAGTTGAGAGTAGTTACTCCAAGCCAAATTCCTCTGGGCCATTCAGCCCCCACAGTTTTATTACATTCCCATTTACATAATCAATTCACATACATCATCATCAATTCAGTTATCCACCAATAGTATCTGGCCAGCCTGCAGCTGAGGCTTCATTTCAACCCCATTATCCTAACACTACCCTGCAGCTGCTGCTTCCTGCAGCAGTCATTAGTGCAACTGCTGCTTCAGTTGCCAGCCATTAGCTACAGTCATATCCCCTCTCACAAATCTCCAAAGTATCCCAAAGTACCCCTCTCCAATCACCCCTCCTCTGCCTGACTCACAGTGCCCTACTTGATCCCCTTAATGTCCCAGCCCTCATTACTGGTCAAAAGGTTTCCCACTAATCATTCCTGCCCCATTGTGCAAGTGTATTGCTCACACCCCTCACTGCCTACAATGACCTTCCCCCCTTTGAGTCACCAAAGTATCAGTCCCCCACAGGATGGTATTTGGGTACTGACTGAATACATTTGGATCCCCAAGTGTCAGTTTGGTCATTGAATTTAGATTTATAGCCCTTTGTCCTTCTACCCCTCTGCTCATTCTTGATCCCCAAATGGAACCTTTGGCCTTGGCCTGATTGGCAATCACTCACTGGTCATTGCTCTGAATCCATTTGTCCTTCTGTCCCTATGAGTCAAAATGAGTCAAAATGCAATCTGACCAAAGCAGCAAATGCAGCCTTCCCAAGCCCTCCATACTTTACAATGTGATTCACACCATGTGGTTCATCCTTGTGAACAACATGCATATCATTATCTGACGTTGTTATGTAAACAATGGGATGTGAAGTGATGACATCACTATGTTTTGACGCTCTCATTGGTCGGTGTGGTTGCTAGGGATCTTTGTGTGGCCATTCAAACAAAATGGTGCCTCTTGAAATTATTAACTTTTTTGACTGGAGGTCTATTTTTATGTGGGATATAAATAATAAAATAAAATATTCTTCCGCGACCTGACATTCATGAGGCTCATTGCTGTGAACCACTCTCCCATTAAGTTTTATTATAGTATCCAACTTGTTCATATAGATATACCTGATCCTCACAGGCCTATGAGGCAATTTTTCGTGGGTTTCAGGCAGAAGATCATGTAAATTTATGTCTGTGTGGCAATTTGGGCAGTATTTTTTGGTAGACTAGCCCCCAAAATTTACTGACCTCCAACACCTTAGCTAATCCCTTCCTAACAACTGACTACCATTTGATTCTTTTTTTTTCAGGTATTTCCTTCTTCATGAGTTTGGCGGAGTGTACGCCGATCTTGACATGGAATGTGTAAAACCTTTTGACGAAATAATACAAATGAATGATTGCATATTTAGTTCCGAGTCCATGTTACACCGCTTGATGAGCCCGACGTTTACAGAGCACCCCCATCTGATGTCGACCTCCTTAGTGGCGTGCCGGGCTAGGCACCCCTACCTCAAATATACCATAGACTTTTTAGAAGGGTTCGGCCATTTTGGTTTCGAACCAAAGCGCAGAATTAATTACATGATGGAGAAATCGCTGATAAGTTTCCTGAGGGAAGGGAATGTGGACACTCAACCGTACGTGCCTAAAAGGAACATATTCCAGCCTGGATTTAACGTCGACATAGTAGAGACGATTAAAAAATCGTGCGAAACTATGGACACCTCTGACCAAGATTACCAAATGTTGCAAGCCATCGCCCTCTGCAAGCAGCTAAAAGATTCCAAAATCCCCCAAGATCTGCATAAAAAATTATGCGAAAACGCAGTCACTGTTAGACATTGGAAACAGAACAGTGCTGATTTGTTAATGGGCGGTAACGATTATACACGCGTTAAAGATTGGAAAGGTGTCTGAATATTACCTACTATTATGCTCAATGCAATGTTGCAAACCATGTGAAAAATGTACTTGTTGATATTATTTATGGAGGGTAAATAAATAAATAAAAATATAAAATATTTATCTAAATTGCTATTTATCATATAGTCCAAACCAGTGAGTAAGTGAGTTTGTATTTATCGCCCCATCAGCACCGTTGTTGGCTATTTAGAGGCAAATAGGCCTAGTCCAAACCAGAGAACAAACTTTAATTACAGTTACAATAACAAAAAAAGATTAGGCCTATTTTTTAATGAAGATCTTTAAGGTGGATCCAACAGAATTTAACTACATATATAATTTTATAGACAGACAGCTAGACAGACAGACAGACAGACAATAGGCCAGTGAGGGATATTTTACTTGCCCAGCACAGACACTGATGTGTACAAGGGGCCGCCAATTTGACGTCTCATTCTAACGACATGCAGCTGAAATTTTGCGCATGAAGGTTCAATGAAAATTTTGGGTTTTCCAGCCGGGGTTCGTACCCATGGAAAAGACCTTCTGCGGAGTAGGCAGAGGCACCTTAACCACTTGGCCACCAAACTGAATAGTGCAATAACCTCGGTAAATCATCGATGCGACCAGTGAATGACATCGTATGACTTCATTTCCACGCTGGGTTTGTTAAAGAAAAGATAAAATAGAATTTTATTTAACGTCGTTGGTGACAATAAAACAATGAACATAAGCTATAAGCTTTTTGCTGACAAGTTACAGTAGACGAACATCGAGTGCTTACAGAATTCGACTGAAATGTTGCTTGTGAGCTCATAGCCTATCCATGCCATGTTATTCCTATGAGTCATAAGAAATGTATGAGGTCATATCAGTTACACCCTGCTCGTTTCGAGGGTACGGGAATATACACCACGAAGGACTCCATACACCACGAAGCCGAAGGCTGAGTGGTGTATGGAGGCCTGAGTGGTGTATATTCCCGTACCCTCGAAAAACGAGCAGGGTGTAACGGTTTTATCCTTTGTCAACCCCCTTTTATCAACTCCAGGAATTTTGTTGTCAATGACCAGAGAGTCGCGAGCTGAACAATTGTCCATAAAAACGGCATTGTAGCAAAGGAATGAGTGCCGAACATTTTCAGACCACCCAGATGAATAGCCATAAAGCTGATCAACATGCTGCAACTTGAATTTCGTGAATCTGACAATTATTGACAAAGCTGTTAGGTAAAATGCAACACAGTGTCAGAACATATTTTGGGGCAACTCTCTGGAGTAAGTGCATGACATTTCGTGACGTCATTCAACTGGGATGACGTCACAAGGCCCTAGCAACCATTGTGACATCATTGTTTTTCCTGTACACCCTGTCTGGTGAGCACAGAAGGGGTGTACGGTCTCATACACCTCAGCTCTCAACCAATCAGAATCGAGGATTCAGACTGGACTGAGGATAATAGCCTATACTTGCAATAGTATGAAAACGTGTCATCAGCTGAGTATCAATGAAGTCACAAGCTACTCAATGACAAATTGCCAGTTCATTTCAATGCAATGTATAGGGCTTGTTATGAGGTCATTAGCAGCTGAATGTAAGTAGTCGTCATTCGTCTACTGTAAGATGACAAAACAAGGTGAATGTATGAAGTTATGTACAAATGAAAAATAACGTGCTAGCACTTTAAGAAATGCTTGTAGATAGACTGCCAATGATGGTATATACCCCTTTGCCTGTCACCTGCAGTTAGTTAGTTATATTTATTTGGCTGAATATCACTGCACAAGGGTATCTGGCATGTGAGACCTGCACAAGGGTACTTGTCACTACGACCTGCTGGAGGGTATCTGGCCTGTGACCTACTTTTGGTGATTGACCTTTGACCTGCAGAAACCCAGCCTGTTAGTTTTCTTTATTAATTTCTTCACCTCAGAAAGACACCAAAAGTTTATCAATGCAAGATAAAATTATATTGAGATTGTATGCAAAGTTTTAATGACAGAGATGAAACAGCATGACCAAGGCAGTTGTCATAAGTTTCAGAGCAAGCAAGCAAGCATCTCTAAAAATGATTATGATTACAGTTCTATTCTTCCTATTCTTCCTATTCTTCCTATGCCACATAGTACATACTTATCTATGCAATAGCATTACGATTATTGATCAATTACAACAAATATCTCAGACACAGTATACATGTTGCCATTCACACTTATCAAAGTAATTGCTTTTTCGTAAGTCTGATTTGAATAATCCTATATCACGTAAATATTTTGCATGAGAGGGCAGAAAATTCCATTATAAAGGACCTTGATAGCTAATTGACTTCTTACCTTGGACCAATAACTCTGATTGTTTCATGTTCTTACCATACTGAACTGTGTTAAAAGCAGGTTGGACTAATTATACCCACAAAGCTATGCTGTAGGGGATTTAGTTTTGATATTCATATATATGGCATCCATCAAATATCACAAACACCACACCATGTATGCACATGAAAATTGGTGAGCATATACCAAATGGTCTGAAGTTGTCAAATTTGACTTTAATTGAATTAATAATGCCTAAATTAAGACTCCAGAGAAGATCGTTTAACCGCCTTATTGAACTTTGTGTCTGCCAGCCATTGCTCTCATCCGCTCACCAGAGGTCCTCCCTGTATGCATGCAGCAGACCAGACTGGCATGCCACCTGGAATCCACATTTCTCGTGCGTGGGGATTTTGTATACTGTGTATGCTTGTTTGTTGTTGTCTCTCATGTTGTATGGAGAAATTCGTTTTTCGAAATGGTGGTTGGTTGTGTGCCAAAGTCGCTGAGGCCAATTCTGCTTTAGGCCGATGTTATAAAAATAATTTATTCGTAATCAGCCTCACCTAATCAATCGAGAATGTTAATAACAGGATTTCTTGATATCTTTTTGTCTATCTATAACACATAAGGTGATCTTTCTTCTCTGGTGTATGCCTATACGCGGTCATTTTGTGCATCATGACATTGTGTTGCTCAGCCCCTCATCCCACTTCTGCGAAAAGGATAAGCGCAGGTAAGTAAAATGTTCATCGATTTGTTTTCAATATTTATAATCTGGCCACATTGGTCAAGACCAAAGTATATACTGCACTACAGTCTATACATGTAAAGCCAGAATTTAGGGACCTAAATGCTTAAAAAAATTAACTGTTATGGTGAAGAGCTGGGAAATCATGACTGAGGTACTTGAGTCTTGCCAATTTTGAAGTACCAGTGACAGTAATCAAAAAGGCTTTGTCAAAATGTTTATTAATCGAGCACGCTAGTATGTGATTTAGCATGGCATGATCAATATAACAATGTTATTTTTAATTTAGTTATTTTGTAATTTGGCAAAATATGCAGTGCACTGTAAATTTTGAATTTTGAGTAAGCTTAATTGATTGAGTGAGATGGTTGCACAATTCCTTTGAGCCAAGATAGCTCGTTGTTTGCAAGTTATAACAACATAAAGATTATCATAACTCAAAACAGCAAGTTATCATGGCTCAAACAAATTGTGCAACCGTCTCACTCAATCATTTGAGCTAACTCAGAATTTCAGAATTTACAGTGTGTTACGCAACTGCTATGACGGCTGACACACCACATGGCATGTGCTGCAATGATATGCAGTGCTATGCAAGGGTATGCAGGCAAAGGCATACAAACGTGTGTAGCGCAGTGAAGGCAAAAAAATTAAACATGCTTAATTTTAACGCAACAGGACTGCGTTTTGTTCCCATATGCAAGGCTACTCATACCTATTTGCAGGCCTATGTCAACAAACGTAGCTGTATTGCTGCACTAAGCCACCATATGCAATGCCAATGCATTGATATATGCATTCATACGCAAGTAAACTGGGGTTACAGTGCTAATTTCTAATTTCTGGTGATGTAAGTGGTAAATCACTGGTAATTTGGCTGAACAAAAGACTTCATATGCAGTGATATGCACCAATGTGTATGGATATGCAGCCTATATTTGCAGGGTTGTTGCAGGCCTATGTCAAGCCAATGCAGAGCTATGCATTCTTCTGCAACTGGTATGCATTACATCAATTAATATGGTTGTGCCCTTGTGCGTTTGTACACATTTTAGAATTTTTATCATTATGCAATGAAACGTGGCTATATGCAGGGTCATTCCGTGTCAAATCAACAAATTTTCCAGAAATTTTCCACCAACCCGTCTGCAAATTGGCTGAAAAAATTATAGAATGTTTGCGATCTCAAAGAATGAACTTCCTGAAAATTTCAACGTATTCAGTCAATTTTCCAGGATTTGGCAGAGGTTTGAAAATTGCTGATTTTACCAGTTTTTCAGACCTCGTTTTGACCACAATTACACTTTTTGCTCAATAAATATGTTAATAATCCACCTAGAACATTTAAATTCGGGATCTACACTAACTGGACAATGGCAAAGGTCCATGGGTTGACACCTAGTGCCTTGTTAAAACGGTAATGCAGCTATGGCCTTGTTAAACTACCCCCTCAAAAATTAATGTTCAGCACAATAAAATTCATATCTCCAGGGGTATACCCGGTATAAATATGAAACTCCTAGGATATATTCTGCATATGTATGGTCAAATAATACTTGAAAATTGGAGATGTGTTCAGCTTCATTTTTTTAATATAAATTTTTGAAAAATATTCTATGTATTTGGCTAAGTCCAAAGCAAAATCAGCTAAATCTCAAGGGGTATAGGTGGCATACACCTAAAACTTTTTAATTATATTTCGTGTATGTAGGGTATAATACAGGAAAGAATTATGGAACGTGTTCAGCTTACTTTCGGTTCTGTGGAATTTTGAATATTTTTATATCTGTAACAGTAGTGCAACTGGCAAAATTCTGCAAAACCAAAAGTAAGCTGAACATCTTCCTGAATTCTTTCCTGTATCATACCCTACAAACATGCAAGACAACCGGAAATTTTCAGGGATGTGTCCCCTATACCCATTGATCTTTCACTGGATTTGTAATGGACTTAGCCTGACATATAGAATAATTTTCAAAAATTAATATTAAAAATACGAGGCTGAACACATCGACAATTTTCAGGAATTATTTGACCATACATATGCAGACTGTATCTGAGAAGTTTAAAGGCGGTCTCTAAAATACCCTTTACAGAAGGGCTACTCGCCAGTTGCACTTCTATTACAGATCTATATAATATTCAAAATTCTGCAGAACCGAAAGTGAACTGAGCATCTTCCTGAATTCTTTCCTGTAGTATTCCCTACAGATATGAAAGATAATAAAAAAGTTTCAGGGGTTTGCCACCGATACCCCTTGAGATATAGCTAGTTTTGCTTTTGGCTGAGCCTAAGACAAAGGATATTTTTCAAAAATTTATATTTAACAAACGAGGTTGAATATATCTCAAATTTTCAAGAAATATTTGACAATACTTATGACAAATATATCTGAGAAGTTTAAAGGCTGTCTCTATAATACGCTTTGCAGAAAGGCTACTCACCAGTAGCACTACAGTTACAGGTTAAAAAATATTAAAAATTCCAAAGAACCCAAAGTAAGCTGTACACATTCCTGAATTCTTCCCTGTATTATACTCCACAGACATGGAAGATAATTAGAAAATTTGAGGGGTATGCTACCAATACCCTTGAGATATAGCTAATTTTGCCTTTGACTTAGCCAAAGACATAGAGTATTTTTAAAAAAATTATATTAAAAAAATGAAGCTGAACTCATCTCCAATTTTCAAGTATTATTTGACCATAGATATGCAGAATGTGTCCTGGGAGTTTCATATTTATACCCGGTATACCCCTGGAGATATGAATTTTATTGTACTGAACATTGATTTTCGAGGGGGTAGTTTAACAAGGCCATAGCTGCATTACCGTTTTAACAAGCACTAGGTGTCAACCCATGGACCTTTGCCATTGTCCAGTTAGTGTAGATCCCGAATTTAAATGTTCTAGGTGGATTATTAACATATTTATTGAGCAAAAAGTGTAATTGTGGTCAAACCGATGTCCGAAAAACAGGTAAAATCTGCAATTTTCAATCCTTTGTCAAATCGTGAAAAATTGACTGATTAAGCTGAAATTTTCAGGAAGTTCATCCTTTGAGACATAAAACAACATATAATTTTTTCGGCTAATTCGCAGACCGGTTGGTGGAAACCACTTGTTGATCTGACACGGAATGACCCTGCATCCAGTGGGAAAGGGGCTTTGAGCAAGCGATCCTTCCCAAACTAGTCATGTACGTACTGAAAAAACATGCTAGTGTATCACTTCAGCAAAAACGGCTGATCGCTATGTTGCCGCCTTCGGTGGCAAATTGCTCTCGCTTACCGCTCTACTACCCTAAGCATTCTTTGTCAATGTCCCTTGCAAAATATCAAAAAATTGCAATCAAGCCACCTCGTCTACTGTACTTTTCCAAAAGTTCAAATGTGCTCTGTAAGAAACTTTTCACAACTGGCTATTTGTTTGGATGCTTTTCCATTGATACTGTTCCATTGGAAGCTGTTTTTGTTGAACAAAGAGACTTTTTGAATTTTCCCGTTTGTCTACAACACAAGAGGGAGCTCCATCATCATATAAATTGTAAGGAAGCACAGAAACAACTATCAGGCAGCAGCACCCTCTCCCACATATTTTGGAACCAACAATATCGCCTGAACTTGAAGTTAGTTGAAAAATAGACCAATTTTTGAGGTGCATCAGCCCATGCATCAGCCCATCGCTTATATAGTCTTAGTGAGTCTATATATAGCCACTCGCCTCTGTCTAGATGGCCACAGGCCTCCCGATAGGAGGCTTTTTCTCAAAGTCAAGAATGAGCGGGTGAAACTTCGTCATCAACTTTGCGGAACGGTGGGCCGCGGGATTTCGTAAAACGGCAGGTGCGGGACTGGACGCCTTTTGTGGGATCGGCGTAAAAAACATGCAGATGTGGCCTAATTTGTTGAACAAGCTGAATCTGCTTTAAAAATCTCCTCTATTTAAAAAAAAAAAATGTTCTTGTTCAGTTGAGCGAATACCGAATTACGTAATAAATTTCAAAGGTGCAACCTCTAAATATTAACTGGTTTGGCATACAGATGATTTCATATTTGTGGACACTGAGAATGAGTTTGATTCTTTTTCTTGGACATGATAATTATTCTATTGAGAAAAATGGTGTCATACATTCTTTGATTCACTTTTCCCTTTATACGAGTGTATATACATGTCCTAGCAAAAAAAATCAAATTCAGTCTTAAAGTCTAAAATTATTAATTCATCTGTAGACTTTGCATGTTTTTGTTTTACTAATAATGTGATCGTCAATTTGACTTTCATTTTTTTATAGACCTGTGTACAATTTTGGACCAGTCCAAAGAAAATCTATCTTATTCATGAACAGAGTATATGAATCTGGAAAATGTGGAATAAAATTAATCCACAAAATAACACAGAAAACATTTTCTGAGTTCCTGATTTAAAAATAAGTTTAAATCGTGTACATATCACACCTACAAGTGCTTGTAACATAATCAAATAAGGCACAAAAATAGGCCTAATCCAATAAATATCAGCAATTAGAGATTTTGTTACAAGTGTAGAATTCATTATAATTTCTGTAATGTCCATAACCCTGTGCTAATATTAATTTACTGTAATGTATAGGTGACGATTAAAATTACAGTTTATGACAGACAGTTCTGAACATGTCTGAGTGCCAATTTCTAAAAAGTTCGATATATTATATTATGTTAATCAGGGTATAATAGAGGTCATTAGGAGTTACAATATTAATTTGCATAATCCTTAGACCAGTTACGCTTGACTGATTGGATTGGCAACCGTGATTTAACTTATTGGTTTTAGCATTTAGTGTTGGATTGCCTTTTAAACTCTATACTTACTGGAGAAATTCTGATTATATATATGTATGGCTGACAGTATGCCTAAATTAACAGGTAAGTTCCATTTTTATTTTATCTTCCTTTTGTAGAATTATAATTAAGATTGGTGCCTTTATGTCCCGTATTTATGTACTTTTGTGGTAGTACTTAGCTCTACAAAAATGACTTTATTTCATGTTTTAGAAGAGTTGTGAAAACAATTTATTTGTCAGGAAATTGGCTACAAAATGGCGATTCATACGTTTTGATATCTCAATTCTATTCTATTCAAAGATATTGCATCTCAAACATGCATGAGTTGAGACATCATAATTTGAGAAAATAGCATCTGAATTTCCTGCCATTGGTTGGAAAGGTCTCAGATTGTCAATAAGAATGACACCCAATTTAAATAAGTAATTAATTTTCTTGTGAACATGATTTTAGATCACACTATTTTAAACAAATGCCTTTTATGAAAACTTAGCACAACAGCTAACTAAAAGCATAAAAATGTGAACTTTTAACACTTTTTGCTAATTTCTGGAAAATGTACATTCAGATTCGAACACTTATACCATTTGACACCTCTGTCAGCCAATCATGACCTTTATTTCACTGCGATAAATCCTATATTCTTTGTTGTCCACTTACTGTCACATGTTTGACTGTTTGTCTCATGGTGTATGCTGGTTTTTCACCATGGGAATGGGTATATGTGTTTACCACACCTCGGGTTGAATTTCTTATGTGATAAATCACATATTCTCTCTCCCATGGTGAGGGTTGGTTAGGGTGCATAAAAAAGTGAAAGTCAAAAGCGTGAACCGCAACAGCGATAATGTTGTTCCACTGATAGAATAATGTCGTCCTGCAAAATTTTGGATTTTTCAGAGGCGATTTAGAGGTCCCACACATAGTCCAGTAGCATAAACTCAATGTTGGCATGCACCTGGAACAAATTAGTAACAAGCTGAAATTTGCAGGAAACGTTCAGAAAATTGTCTAGAATAACTATAAGTCCCCAAAAATCCTCCTATTGGCACCTTGGGAATTCAAGATGGCGTCCAAGATGGCTGACTTGAGCGATTTTACCATTTTTTCGGCTCAAAATATGCTACAAATGCAATCAAAGTGTCATGGATTTAATTCTCAAGACCATAGAATGGACTAGAAGAAGTTATTATGTAGTCAGAAATTCAAGATGGTATCCAAGATGGCCGACTTTATGATTCTGTTATTAGCCAGATAGCCAGAGGGTTATACCCTGCACCGACGGATAAAGTTTTTTTCTCAATGGATTTAGGGTCCTTAGACCCTCCGTAAAACATAAATGGCAGGTAACGAGAGCGTATCCTTGAGCATTTTGTGAAAATGGCCGAATTCAAAATGGCCACCAAAACGTGCATCGGTCAGCCTAACTTTCTTAATTTCGGGTCTAGAAAGATGTGCAATACCTCTATTTAAGGTAAAATAGACATGGAGAACTCAGTTTTCAGGTTTTTAGGTGGTTAAGACCAACCTATTGAATATTATGTGGAAAAATATAATTTTTTATCTCTCAAATTTACAAACATTTCCGTGTAAGTCATAGTTTTACAAATTATTAGGTTTTTAATGCAAGTGCATGTCAAATTGTTTTTAACACTTATATATTTCTGTATGATATATTTTCAGTGGATTATCAAATGGTGTTATTCTGGATAATGCTGATGCATTATTTTAAGGTTATAACATTGACTAACATGTGATTTAAGATTGAATTGGCGTATAGACATTGTCACAATATTAGTTGACACAATTTGCATTCTTTGACTTGAAAAGAGTTTTGAGAGACCATCCAGTCTCCTTCCTCAGTTCTAAGTGTGGATGTTGTTGTCACATGATGAGGTGTTGTAGTTGTAACGTAACAAGGTGTTGTTGTTGTCACGCGATGAGGTGTCACGTGACATAAGGAGCCCCCGGTATGTTATCGGGAGGGTGTGACTATCCTTTGTGTTGGACCTCCCTTTGACTTAATAATTTAGCCAATGTAAGGGTTTTTGCTTTTGCCAAATCTACCGATCCATTGCATCTTTGGTCATTGCAAATCCACATATTTGATCAACGAAACTGAAAAAGAAGTTAAGGTTGGAAATGGGTTTGCAACAAATCAAGGGAAAATGCGATGATAGGAATGACTATTAGGCTGGAAAATGCAAGAGCAACTGAACATGTTAATAGTCCAGACAGCAAGTCTCCATGCAACACATCATTTATGGTACCACAAATGGTATTATTCCGGATTCTTCACTGAAAAGGCAGATACAGAGATTCTCATGCAGAATGTTTCTGGATCTGAGAGTAGTGTTAAGAAAGGCATGAGATCCTCAAGGAGAACAAGCAAGTGCGATACCACAAGAAATGGGGCTTCGTCCAGTCGAAAGAATGGTACTTTTAACTTAGAGGTAGAGGAATGAGATGGTTACCTTTCTAAGCTTTGTCACTCCATGATTTGGATATTTTTCTAGCACCAGCTATTACTTCATTATTTTCTTCGCGGAAGGACTAAATTTCTAAAGGAGGAGGACACAGCTCTAGTAGAGGCCATGGCAAATATAAATACTATAATATCATTGCTTTGTTATGGAATCTGAGGAATTAGTGCTCTACGCTAGAAAGCAACCATTATTGGGATCACACAACAATGTCAAGGATGTTCCTGGTTCATGTTGGAGGAAAGGTTCCACATAATGATCATGACATTTGGAGCAAAATTTCAATTTTAACACATACTTAACAGTTAACATTACATTATTGTACTTGATTCATAGTACAGTGGAACCTCACTTAAAGACCACCTCGATATTAAGACCACCGCAATTTTAAGACCGTTTTCTTTTGTCCCAAATTTTCTCCCATTGACAACATGTTTAACAATGATAATTTGATTCAGAATTAAGACCACCTCTATTTTCAGAATTAAGACCACCTAATTTGATCCCAAAAGACCACATAACCTCAGAAATAAGACCACCTGATGGGCCAAACACCCCAAAAGTTGCACCCATAGGGTTGGCGCCTGTCTGTATATCCCTTCAAGATGTTACGTAATCAGTGAGAGACAAGATAATCTGATAACAAAGGAACTGCTATCATATTTCATGCTGGTCCACTACTGGTCTATTCAGCTTTACTAATGAAGAACTCAACAATTTTTCTCAAGAATCACACTTTTTCCCAGAGAAAAGTTCAATCTTGAGACATTGATGACTCAGAATTAAGACCACCTCGATATTAAGACCATTTTGACTGGACTCATGGGTGGACTTAATTGTGAGGTTCCACTGTATATGATTTTGACGCAGATCCCACCTGCTGGGGAACCATTTTCTATCATGGCGCGGCTGTTACTGAGTCACTGCAGTGGCCTATTTGACCAGCAGAAGCAGTTCCATGGCAGAGACTCCCCAAGAATATAAAAAGATGAAATATCAAGCCAAGAAATTTGGTTGTGGACTATGATACTTTGATTTACAAACCATTTCATCAACTGTTGCAGCCGTTGGTTACTGCAGTTCGATCTGATCTGGTAGGAAGAACCATTATTTCAATTTAATTCATTTTATATTTCCTAATGCAGAGCATTCCCATGTTTTTTATGTTTATGATTCAATTGGACCTTTTACCTTGACAGATTGAAGTCTGTTTGAACTGAAACAGTCATTTGCAAGTCAAAGAATGCAAATTGTGTCAGCAATTATTGTGACAATGTCTGAACGCCAATTCAATCTTAAATCACATGCTTGTCATTTTAACCTTAAATGCATTGGCAGTATCCAGAATAACACCTGCCCATATATCTTAACGAAATGTACAAGTGTGTTACATGCATTTGCATTAATAAACCTAACAATTTATAAAACTATGACCTACTTATTGTAAATTTGAGGGACAAAAGGGTATTTTTCGACATAGTATCCAATATATTGGTCTTAACTATCTAAAACCCTGAAAAATGAGTTCCCCATGTCTATTTTACCTGAAATAGATGTATTGCACATCTTTCTAGACCAAAATTAACAAAATTAGGCTGACCGATGCACGTCTTGGCGGCCATTTTGAATTTGGCAATTTTCTCAAGATGCTTAAGGATACGCTCTCGTTTCCGACCATTTATGTTTTATGAAGGGTATAAGGACCCCAAATCCATTGAGAAAAAAACTTTATCCGTCGGTGCAGGGTTCAGGTAAAAAATCAAGTTTGGCTGCCTGACTACATAAATTCCGTCGTATTGGACGCCATCTTAAATTCAAAATTATATAATACATGCTTCTAGTCAATTCTTTAGCTTTGAATATTAATTTCCAACACTTTGACTAAATTTGTAGCATATTTTGAGCCAAAGAAGCAACAAAAACGCTTAAAAAATTGCAAAAATGTGCTGTATCTCGAAAACTATTGTAGCTACACTCATGTGAATGGTGTAAAAATGTCCGCAGATCCCAATTTCCTATTCAACTTCAATTTTAATTATTTGTTTAAAATGCATTGTTTGTGAATTATTTACCAAAAACCTTATTTTTTGCCATATTTGGTGCTGTTATTACATTTTTTGGTGCCGTAGACTTCTTGGAAATAAGAGTTTGGCTGCTTTTGAGACATCCCCCAGCAGTGAAATGGTCCAAGCAGGTCTAATCTGGCACAGTGCCAAAAATCACGAAAACAACATTCACACAGCCAAAATAACAATAAGGTGGGGTGTTTCAATGAAAAATCATGAATCTGAGAAAGGTATGAAAGACCCCTTGGATCATCCTGGTCTTTAGATGTCTGATTGTAGAATGTAAAGTTATGTTTATATAGCAACTTTCATGATTGTACATTGAGTGTAATTTGTTTCATCCATCCCCAAAAATGTGCCTAAAATGGGACAATCCGGGAGTAACAGCAAAATGACCATAATAAAGTGAAGTGTTTTCTCCTTACTCTCCTTAATCGATAGGATAAGAATATATCAGTACAAAAGCTCTGTCAAATAGGGGAATAGTTGAGCATGCCAAGTTTTGCAATTCTTATAAAAAAATTACACTTTATTGGGAAATTATGCATGCATGCGTTTTCACACCTTCTCTGCGTTAATTGCAACAGCATAATTTTTTTTTCACAAAAAAAGTATTATTTTGTCATTTGAATGATATTTTTTATCATTAAAACTGGTTTTGCAGAGGCGGTGCTCATTTTAACAGACTTTCCACATGACTTGTGATGTTAAAAATGGGATGTGATAAATCAGAAAGTGAAAAAATTCAATATCTCAAAAAGTTTCCAACAGATTTTTTTGTTTTTTACATCTGCTTGTTTGTCTCATCTTCAGCTACGTAACGGTGCCTATCGTTATGCTGGGGCATATTTTTAACCCCAAATTTGGTTCGGGCTCGCTGTGAAGCAAGATCACTCAACTGTGTTGGCCAACCTACTTTTGTCAGGAATTGGTGCCTGCTGGGGAAGTGAAACAGACTTTGTCTGCATGTGCATTCCAATGGACCTTTTCACATTATTCTACAGGTTGTTGAACATGACTGCATAACTAAACTTGAGAAAGAAGAAAGCTTGAAACACCAAATCATATGGGTTGCATGTAGACCTATGTATGTGAATTCAAATTTACCTTGAAGGATCAGTTATTGAACATGTATTTCCCTAGCCCTGGACCCCTGGGGACAGGGGTCATGGATCCTCCCATTGGAAAATCGTGAGATTTGAAAGACAGGGTTTGGGAGAATCAAGATATCTAAAAATATATGTAATGCATGCTCATTTCAATTATACCACCTAAAAGTATATAAAATTTCCTACTGACGGCACCTATTTCTCAGTGGCGTAACTGGGGGGTCTCAAATGGGGCACAGGTCCAATATGGGGGGGCCTGTGCCCCCTCGTGCCCCCCCATAGGGACGCCACTGCTATTTCTACATCTCTACATAAAAATAACTGAACACTCACCCTGTGAAGTTCAAGAAATGATTTTTTTCTTTATACATTGAACAAATGGCGTCTTCCCATTGGGTGAGAGAGAGTGATGTCATAACAAACATTTATGATGTCATAGGTTATTTCAGTGACGTCACAATGGTGACATCACACTCCAAAGTGAGGCTGATGGCTGTCTCTCAATTATTTTTGACATTTCTGTCATTTAAAAGTAATTTTTACCATGCCAATCTTTGCGGAAATGCCACCAAAACTAGTGCCGTCAGTAGTCAAATATGCAAATATGTGGGCTGTTCAAATCCAAAATTTCATAAAATTTGGATGAGAATTGTTTAATCTACACCACTTCTCCCGATACCATGTCAAAATCTCAAGATATTGAATGGGACGACCCATGCTACGCATGGGTCTCAGGGCTAGTATTTCCCAGTGTCATAAAAATGATTTGCATCTTGCATATTGATGTCAATGCGGGTTCGTTGCACACTGGTTAACAAGTCTGCCTTGCCCGCAGTGGATGCACATTCCAAACCTTCTCTGGCCAGGTCCAGAGGTTATCGCTATAATGACTGGTATGATATATACATTATATTATTTTTATTATTTATTTCACTTGATGTCCTGTTTCATACCATTTAGCTTGTCATTTCTGTAGTCTCAGTGAGTTTTGGTGCCATAGACTCTGTAAGTCTTGTTTAAGTCTTTTTGTGTTTTGTTTAGGTTCCAATTAGAGTCAATGATGGTAAATCCGTCCAGGATGGTAAATCCGTCCACTCCCTAATATAGGCATATGAATACATTAGTTACAGTTGTGTGAGTTGTAAAAGCAAGAAAAACTCGTCTTTCAACTAATTTTACCGTTTTTATTGTGTTGACAGCATTTTAAATGCTCTTTCAGGGCCATTTAAAAACAAAAGACAAAATACAATGAAAACCTGTGACGTCATCACAGCCATTTTGAAAATTACAGGTAGTCTTCTTGTTGGTCTATTTCCATCAACAAAAAAATTATTGAAGGGAAATAACTGTTGCATGAGATGAAGAATTTTATTTTTGCTATAGGATTTCTTAAACAACTGATTTCCTACACATGGAAAGGAGATACAATGGAAATAAAAGTGGACGGATTTACCATCATTATTTCAAAACTGGCTTGACAGGGTGATTGTTAATCCGTCCACCCACTTCTAATGGACTTTAAAAGTACTTTTATGACTTAAAATATTTATGAATGGCATAACATTGATTAAAGAATTTAGATTGAGCAATTATATCACTTGATTGGGTTAAAAAGGGTTCTTTAATTGTGATTGAGGCAGTCAATTGAAATTCTTGATTGCTAACTTGACCTCTGTTATTTGATTCTTCTGCTATAAGTGAAATTAAGTACCTCACTATACCAAATTGACGCAAAATCCTTTGTGAAAGATACTAAATTGCCAAACTTTAAAAAATAACAAGGTAAAAAGGTGTGTGCTGTAATATGCCCTGTGGACGGATTTGCCATCCTTGCTGGACGGATTTAGCAGCAGGGTGGACGGATTTGGATGCCCTAACCTTCAATTTTTGTTGCCATGGTTTTAGCAAAAATAATTTGAATATTTAAATTTTTTTGGCTGTATATTATAGTACGGAATATGCCCTGTCTATGGACTACTTGTCATTTTTGTATTTATTTCTATTTTCCTAGAAATACAGTTTTAGCCAAAAGTGGACGGATTTACCCTCCTTGACTCTAGTGCCCAGAACAATTGATGATGTCCTTAATTATGTATTGTTATGTCACAGGTTATCTATAATAAGATAGTGATGTCTTATAAAATTGTCTTTTCGACTTCCCAGAACCATTTCTAGCGTCTTCATATTGTTATATCAGATTAGTGGAAGCACCCTATTGAAATTACAGAAATGACAAGGTTAAAGCTTTGAAACACAGGGCAAGATGTGAAATATTACAGACAAGAATCATTGTCTTTACACAGCCTGTCAAGAAAATAATGTTCAATAATAGGCCTACTTACAAATTATAACTGGCAATAGAACTAAGCCTGTTGATATAAACCAGTGCATTACCACGAAATATGCCAAAAATATAAGGTTTTTTGTCAATAATTCACAAAAAATGCATTTTAGACACATAGTTTAGGTATGTTCCAAAAAAATTTAAATCTTGAATTTCACATTGAAAATATTTTTATGTGAAAGACACTTCAATAAAAGTAAAGTAGCCACCAGAACCAAATTGCAAGTTACTATAGAAGTTGAATAGGAAATTGGGTTCTGCGGACATTTTGACACCATTCCCATGAATGTAGCTACAATAGTTTTCTAGATACAGCCAGGGCCGGATTAAGGTAGCATGAGGCCCAAGGCTGAACCCCGATATGAGGCCCCTTGCAAGACCTGACCTGAGCCGCTAATCACTATATAATTTATGTAGACGTTTCCCGGTGATTCCCAGTCGTTTTTTTGTCAGCTGACCAATGTCACTGAACCAAATTGGTATTTTAAAATGTCAACAAGTCCTTGCAAGAGAAAGACCTGTGCCCGAAAAATTGTGCTCTGCTAGAGTTGGTTTGTCATAACATTAATCTTGGCATTTGCCCCGTTTTATAACTTCAAATAAATGAATTGCTTTTTGCTTGATTGTAAGTATACTATAAAAGTTATACGAATAGAAGCCGATCAGAAAATAATGTGTATCTACCTAAACTGCAGTTGATTGTTGATCCGGTTCTACTTGACTTAATATACCAGTACATTTCCCTGGTCCAATTTTCGGAGACTATTACGACTATAGTATGACGCTCCTCTATCAATTGTACAATTGTAATTGCAAATATTAAAAAATTGTAAATTATTTGCAATAATAATAAAAATAGCGACACTAATTATTAAAATATTAAAGAAAAGAATTCAAATATCTCTCACATAATTGAAAAAATGTAGAAAAACCACCTTTTTTTACAAATTGTATATTAAAAAAATCAGAGCTCATTTTCAACGAATATTGCACAAGCATTTCTGAAATAATAAAAAAATCTACAATAATCATGGAAATTTTTACAATTATTGATTTTACAATAATTGTACGTTCTAATCATCAAAGATAATCATTCTAGTTGCCCGATTATTGCATATTTCTATAATTATAACCAAAATTTGCTTTGATTATTGTAGATTTCTGAGATAATTGTAAAAAAATTGAGATAGGCTTCATCCTTCCTGGCTTATCTTGAAAAATGTTGATGATTTTTCCGCCAAATTTCTTTAAGTGTGATTGTACGATTGACATCAGAAGGGGTTTCATACGATATGAGACTCCTTACATTGATTTTTTTAGACACATGTTTATTTTACAGTCAGATGGCCCGGCTTCCAGCCAATTTGAATCCGCCTGAACTGAAACAGTTCAAAATGACATCACAACTTGTAGTTAATTTACATATATTGCAATCCGAGAGTGTGGGACCTCTAAATCACCTCTGAAAAATCCAAAATTTTGCAGGAAGACATTATTCTATCAGTGGAACAACATTATCGCTGTTGCGGATCACGCTTTTGACTTTCACTTTTTTTAATGCACCCTAGGGTTGGTGTAGTGGTAGCATGCTGGATTGCAAATCGCTGGGTCCAGGGTTCGAATCCAGCCCTTGCCAGGTCACCTGGGCCTATGTTGGACGGCTGTTTCAATCATCCTTCACCTCATTGCCATGTCCTCCACCTGTCCTAATTATCCCACCAAGTGCATAAATACAGGACGTAAAGCCCCAAACATCCATCCTTCCCGTGGTGAATACCCTAAACAAATGACATATGAACTATAATGAAATCAAGCCTATGAAATGATCATAAATCTTGAAAATTTATAAAATCTTGAGGAATTAAGTGATAGATGTGTGATTAGGGCTTTATGTCATGTATTTATGCACTATGACTGGCTGATCAGGACAGGAAGAAGACACAGCAATGATGGGAAGAAACAGATTATAAGATAGGCCTACAGCTGGTATATAATTCTCTAGTCTTACTACAACTGAAATATGAAACATTTAGGCCTAATCTCTTTCTTTCTAAAGATTATAACATGTTTGAACATGAATAGGAAATATTTCAGCTAAACATACTCACACTAACAGGATATTCTACTAAGGCCACACATAATTGATTCTTAGCTTCGCGGACCCGCCGACACAGTAGATTTCCTGCCGATCGGGAAAAAAATTGAAAAAAAAAAAAACATTTTTTTTTGACATTATAAAAAAAAAATGTTTCACCTTTTTTTTTTGTCCTACCGACCGCCCTAGAAAAAGTGCCTTGAGACGAATCCGAGAAGCTAAAGATCAATTATGTGTGGCCTAAACGTCAGGTGACAATTTTTTTGAGAATGTTGCAGGTTGAGGTAAAGCTGCTGACTTTGATCGCACACTGTGTTGTCATCATTTGCAATAGAAATTTGTTTATCATAAATCAATGTCTTCCAAATTTAATACAAAACATGTTAGTACCAAGAATTGGGTCCCTGCTAATGTTTATTGAGTCTCATAATGCATTTTTTAACTTAAATCTGCTAAATTTTTAAAAGCTTAAAAAAATACATGGTATCGCCGTTGTATACTTTTTGTTGGACAGTCACAAACTTCAAACGTGATATGCCCAGACATATTGCATGGCTACAACAAGTTTATGTTTAAAAAGTTCAATATGAGGCCAGAGGATAGCTTCAGTTCTTTTTGCAACCAAATTTTAAAAGATTTTGCCATCTATGGCTCACTCGGTAATGCAGGACAATATAACATATGCATGATTGACCTAAAATATATTTGAAAGTCATGACAATTACTTTTGACAGTGACTGATCATTATTGCAGCCTGCTCTTAGTCTTACCTTCATTCTGTATTTCAGAGTTTCTTTAATGCTAGCCCTGGGACCCATGTGTAGCATGGGTCATGGGTCGTCCCATTCAAAATCTTGAGATTTTGACATGGTATCGGGAGAAGTGGTCTAGATTAAACAATTCTTATCAGAATTTCATGAAATTTTGGATTTGAGCAGCCCACATAGTTTACTACTGACGGCACTAGTTTTGGTGACATTTTCGCAAAGATTGGCATGGTAAAAATTACTTTTAAATTACAGAAATGTAAAAAATAATTACAGAGACAGCCATCAGCCTCACTTTGAATGTGATGTCACCATTGTGACGTCACTAAAATAACCTATGACATCATAAACATTTGTTATGACATCACTCTCTATCACCCAATGGGAAGACGCCATTTGTTCAATGTATAAAGAAAAAAATCATTTCTTAAACTTCACAGGGTGAGTGTTCAGTTATTTTTACATTTAGAGATGTAGAAATAGGTGCCGTCAGCAGGAAATTTTATTTACTTTTAGGTGGTATAGTTGAAATGAGCATGCTTTACATATATTTTTAGATATCTTGATTCTCCCAAACCCTGTCTTTCTAATCTCACGATTTTCCAATGGGAGGATCCATGACCCCTATCCCCAGGGGTTCAGGGCTACTTTAATGCCACATAGTTAACTGCACTGCAGCAAAAAACGATTTTTTTGGAGCTAGCCTTGTGCGCCACCTTCTTGATAAAAAAAAAACTGGGTAGCAGAGCAGCGTTCTTTGGGATTTCTATGCTGGCCTGCATCTGGGAATCCACATTTTGCTTGTAACCATGCAAGTCTCTGATTGGCCACTTTATTAAAAGACATATCAGGCAGGTCAGGATATTGACACCTCAAGAGAACATTCCACCTTCTTCTGCCGTACTCAAATGTGTGCAATAAAATTACTCTATATGTGTCCATTCCCTGCCCTGCTCATAAATCTCTATTAAAGATTCCATAATGTTATGATCCCCATTGGTTTGAAGTTTTTTTTTCACACTGCAATGCCATGTAGCTCGGTGGCTGAGTGCATTGCACGTTGGCCTTGTAATTTTGAGGTCCAGGGTTCAATTCTACTGCATGGCAATACTTGAAAGCTAAATTTAGGTATTGACAGGGAGCCGTCTGATAGACTTGCCCAAAAGTGGCCAAGCAAATGGAACTCAGTTAGCATTGAATCTCCCACCTCATCGTTCAGGCCAGCATAAAAATCCCACAGAACATTGTCCTACTACTCAAATTCTCATTTCGTTTGTGGAAAAATATCACAAGGGGTCGCTGAAGTGTTCATTTTATTGGGAATCTCTCTCTAGAATGAACACTTGTCCCCCTTGTGGTTTATTTGTTCTCTTTCCATTTGTGATAGCGATGGCAATGGGCGTTTTCGGAAAGGTTACACTAGTAACTCGGGTGACACGGGTGATGAGGATTTGTTTAAGAACACTCCAGACTCGACCCTCGTGTTTCCCGGAACCAGAACAGGAGAGCATCACTCGAGCAGGAACCAGTTTCTGTCACGTGGTACAACTCTCGAGACCCTAGTACTCCCCACATATCGGGGAGTAGCAGGAAACACTAGACTCGAGAGATGACGTTGGCACTTCCAGGAAACACGAGGGTCGAGTTTTGTGTGTTCTGAAACAAACTCTCGTGACTCGTGTCACTCGAGTTACTCGTGTAACCTTTCCGAAAACGCTCCTAATGTGCAACTACATAGTGCAACAATGTGGCAGTACTGTACATGTTGTACATGACTTCCTGTTTGATCAAAACATTGGCTTGGAGGAAGCACATGTTTCAAAAAAGTCAATTCATATAAAATCAATTGCGGTCAGCTGTAGAAAACACGTAGAACCGATGTATTTAGTCACTGTGGACAAAGCCTATGCAAAGTGTAACCTTGAAACATCTTCAACATTGATGTATACCACAGTCAGACTCGGCAATCAAATTCTCTAAGGAAGTAGACAAGGCCATCAGCACACTCAGAAACAGCCCTAGTTTCTTCCAGACAAAATTGTGAGAGTTCCTCAGACTGAAATGATGTGGACCGCTCCCAGGAGCTCACGGAATAGCACACTAGTCACTAGGTGGCAACACATAACAGCATATGTTCTGATCTGTTACGCCTGGAAAAAGAAGAGTGGCTGTGTAACAGCAGTCCACTAGTCGAAAGGGCCTTGATGATTTTTTGATCAGTAGGAGGAGACCATTTTTAATCCGTGGCTAGGGGGGGGGGGGAGGTTTCAGATAATTTCTTGCTCAGTTTTGATGAAATGAATGAATTCCTCGGGCCGCCCAGAAATAAGTAATTTTGCGGGGGTTTAACTTAACAAGGTAATGTTTGATTTTGGAATGCAGATTGGGAGACTTTGTTAAATTGAAATAAATAATTCTTGCCACCGTTAAGGTGAAATAAATAATTTCCCGCCACGGAAAACTCCACCATGTGAGTACGTCCGACACCTAACCATGACATTTTGCCTCATCCCTGACAATGAAATAGCTGAGGTGTAAAGGTAGGGTTACACATGCCCGCTAAAGTGTCAAACAGTGTTGGAGTCCTCGAGGCCGGCCTCGTCCTCGTTTCATTGCCACTGCTTTTTCCAGCCTTGGCAGAACATATGCTGGCATGTGTTGCCATCTAGGGGCTAGTGTGCACTGTGCAATTCCGCGAGCTCCAGCAAGCGGTCCACATAAACTGAGTGTCTGGAACTCATTTAAATTTCGTCTGAAAGAAACCGGGGCTGCTTCTGAGTATGCTGATGGCCTTGTCTACTTCCTTAGAGAATGTGATTCCCGCGTCTAATGTCAGTGTTGAATGGAAACTTTGTAAATTTATGTTCCATGAAATTTGAACTATTTCTTGGAGGCAGCAATGCTGCAGCATACAAAACTGACTTTGCGCCAGGTGGCAACAGCATGCAGTTCTCACTTTCACCAGACAGTGCTATACAGTGACTCTACTGGAAATTATAGTAAGAAATGTTCTTTCTTTGCCCTTCAGAATTTGCCCATTTCACTGGGATTGAACCGGCAGGGTAAGGTGGGGGGGGATGTATGATTTTATATAGCACCCATTCCAGACAAATCTGACTTGTTAAGTTGTTATGATAGCATTGCAAGTATAAGATATGATAGGTGAGATATAGTTTAATCCTCAAGTTATGTTCGTCACAGAAAACGCAATTACTGAAAGCATTAAGGGGCCGTATTTACACGGGAATTCTCATCAATGATCCATCCTTCTGTTTACATATGGAACAGGGAATGTAGCTTCTGACAACCTCTAACTAAATGCCAAAAATTTGCAATGATAGTTGACCGATAAAAAAGATGCACTAATGCATAATTTAGTTAACAACTTACCTCAACTGTGAGAAGTGTCAAAACTATATTCTGGGGTTTTTCTGTGGAGATATCAAGCGAAATAACTGATCAGGAAATCTGGACAAGTCGTGTCTGACAGAGCCTAGAGGAAGTGGTTGGCCAATGTCAAGGTAATCCTTTGACCCATGTACTGTCTAAATTATAAATTGTCACCTCAAGAGGACTAGATCACTTCAACCTGAGGATTTAGTGAAGCTGTGAATAACTTGCTCTAGACCCCGAAGCCGCAGCCATGAGCCATCATGAGCAGTCATGGTGGCTAATTTTTTAGCCAGCCACTGATTAATTTTCAAGCCATGAGCAGCCATGACTTGTTTGAGCCGGCTAGCAGCCATACAAAAAAAAATTCACATATGTTTCTGTATGTTTTGGATGCAAAATAGTCTTAATAAGTAAAATTTCTGTATTTTCAAGGATTCATATATATATATCCATTTACATCGTTCATGTTGTGAAGTTCATATTTTACCTTCTACTTTCAAATTATTGTCTTAATCAATATTTTTAAAGAAACCTGTTTTAGACTCACAGTTATCAAACAATTATTTTTTGCCAAAAAGTTCAAAATTATCCTGTAAGCCATGGAAAATGTCTTCAGCCATGAGCAGCCACATCTGCACGGCGGCCACGGCTTAAGCTGGCTAGCAGCCATGAAACCTTTTAAGCCAGCCGTGACTGAAAAAAGTGACGGCTTCTGGGTCTAACTTGCTCAACAGTTTGGTGATCAACGTGCATGACAACCAACTGTGTTCCAAACATTCTAACTGACTGAGTGGAATAAAACTGTGACTAACTCATTGAAATAAAATAACCTTCTCAGAACAATATTGCTCTGTCCAAAAAAAAATATATATGTATATATATATGTCATACACTTAACTGCAGGACTATCAGAAGTATTTGTAGGCCAAAAGTAGAATTAAATAATTAGATAGGAAAAAAGGTTATCAATGGTTTGATAATGGGAATGTGATATCAAAGAAGCTGCCATGAGTAGGGTCACCAGGAGGTGGTGCCACCTACTTTAGGATAGTTGAATCATTACAAGTACTCAACAATGCAATATAAGCTATAATAAAATATAAGGACAGGCTATACATTTCTATCAATTTTTTTTTGTCTCAATATCACAACATGTAAAGGTGTAAAAGAAGGACCTGGACATACACCTCTTAAACATGATATGAAATATTAATAAAATACGCAGTACATCAATATCACATGTTGTCGAATTTGCAGATAAGATTGATGGAAAAGTGATTTCAGGCAAGTGGGTAAATAGTTCAACAAATATTGAATGCATTAATTGGGATTTTTTCCTTAAATTGTAGTTAGAAAGCCTGTATATATTAATTTTAAAAGAAATATATTCTGTGACCTGACTCTCTATCAGATCAGTATCATTGTGATAATTGGATAGTTTTTAATGGTTTGATAGTTGTTTGTGGCTGTTTCTGTTTTGCACAGCCCACAATCACAATAGGATCAGCAAATGCCTCATCAGTGATACCAACTGAATGCTTTGTCAAAGCAGTCAGTGGAGCATGACATGCACAGTAATGTGGACAGTGTTTTCATGATATTTGACCCAGTAAGGGCTCAATCATTTATGAAATAATCAGTTGGAAATAAGTAGTTAGCCAGGATTATTGGAGCAAATCTTCAAATCCCCCAGGATTCAAATACACAAATGGACCAGATGAAGCTGAAACTGGATTTTTTTTTGGCAGATTTTGAATATATCTAGTTTTCTGTGCCTGGGAATTTTCTGCAGGCCACTTCTGATCTTGCAAGTCTGTTCTTGATGGCTTACCTAGCAATGGATTCAAAATGGACTTGAAGAATGCATGACCCTTACAGACAGCAGTCAGGCCTGCAAGTCACACAACTAACCAAAGGTGAGGTAAACTTTATTCAGAACAAAAATTGACAGAATTTATTGAGGCTAAGTGTATTATTTTTGACTCTTTCTTAGCCATGGTCAATGAAGCATGGCATTCTAGCTTCATTCCCCTGGTATTATATGAGTAAGTCCTCAGCTGCCCTGATCATCAGAATGCTGGGAAGCCCTTGCGTATTTACCCCAAGAATAAAAGGGGACTCCCCCCCCCCTTCCCGAACCTATTGCTGCTGAAGTCATTGCATGGCTCTGAAATTTGGTAGTGCTTCAGATAACGTTGTTACCTAACCCTATACTGAGGCTATATAGCCAGCTTGCTGTATTATTGTAAACTATTTAGTAGGAAAAAGTATTCTTATTACGAAATCAAAGTTTATTGCGATGACATTCCGTGATACTGTGCTGAACTTTACGAAGTAGTCCTGAAGGGTACACTGGACCGTAACCAACATGTTTCTTTCTCAGAAATAACCTTTTTTAAAGGTGGTTCACCCAAGTTAACCATGTGTAACATAATAGTCTTTGGGCTCTTGCTCAGTGATGCTTCACTGCTCTTGTTAGGGGCCGACCAGATGATAGTTGGGGGGGGGCTATGGACTTAACTCCCGGGCCGGACTTTTTTCTTCGTTCGCGGCGTTGACGCACAATTTGTTTCGTATACGCACTCGCGACAAACTTTTTTATCGGAATTTTACCGTTACGGTATTTCCACGTGCTAAACAAACTTTTTTTTCAGTGCAAAGTGAGAAACAATATTTTTTTCTCACCAAATGTCCCTAGCCCCCCTCAAGATAATCTGGTCGGCCCCTTACTGGGCCAGGGTAGAATTTTTCACCCAGTGACCTGACCTGTTTTTAGGCCTGGTTCATATAGGTGACCTGTTCTTAGTGGTTCATATAGGTTAGCTAATTGTTTACTTACTATTTCCACGAATTTGGCACATTCTATAATTCTCCTACTATACCATAAACCTCAGCCCCACCATGACAGTTGCCACCGGTAACTGTCTTTGCCTCACTCATGGTTTGAAGAGTCCAATGATTTCCTGAGATACCGCAAACAAAATTCCTATGGGGCGGGAGCGGGATCATGCACTGGTTCAGTCTGCGGGAGTAGGACGCGGGGCGGGATTTAGTTGAGGGACTCTGCGGGATTGTAGATTAAAGAAATTTTATAAAATGCAAGTTTGTTTAAAAGTTTTTAAATAAAATTAGTTTTGAAATCTTGTATAGAAATGTCTAATTTGCCACCATTAGCCCCTTATAACTGGAAATCTGACATAAGCCATTTTCAAATGAACCAGACTTTTATGTATCATCATCATACCCTTAATTCATGGATGCTTTACGCTACTCCTCCCAAACTACTCAATGCTCACACCTGAAAATTTGCAAGCAACATTATTTCACGTCTTACAACAACCATAAGTGGCTGTGGTTCCTCAATCTATTCATATTACACCACTGTGCTTAGGCCTATTACTCACTTATGAACGGCTATCAATCTTCTGTTTTCCCTGGACTCTTACTCTCTCTATACCCATTATCACGGGTACTATGCTAGTACTACCTAATAGACAGAGCACAACATAATGATCCAGTAGCCAGTGATATATCTTTGAAAGTGAGAAATTCTGTTAAATCTTGTTGAAAAGAGTTTATTAGTGTTGTGCATTCACTGCTGGATTATATAAAGTTCTTAGCACTTCGTTGTTTTCACAGAATTAACTATTGTTATCCCATATAATGATTTGTAATGAACAACAAAGAAAATGGCTTTCTTTGCAGTTAAAAACTGACTTATGATTGGCCAGTAGAGGTGTCCAATGGCTTAACAGTTATCAGGACCAATACGTGGTTGGTCATAAAACTAGCACGATAAACATACAGATTAATTTGTACTGTAGCAGATTAGTCAGGTTGTTTGCCAACTAATATACCTCAGCAAAAACATGAAAACTGAACTCTGAAGGATGGCATTTTTCACCAGCAGGACATGGATCCTAGAATTTGGATATCTTTAAGTAGGTTTTAATTTTATTTCTCATGATTTTTATAGCTGCATCAATGTTTAATTCGCCAGTTCGTGATTTAATTCCTCTGTGCTAAAAGGATATATATATTATGTTGTTTGTTTATGCTACAGACAGACTCAATCTCAATAGAATAGGCAATTTCTGTTTTTAATGAGGGCATTCAATGTTTAATTTGACAGTTTGTGATTTCTTAACTTTATCAGGTTTTAAAGTTCCAAAAATAAACAATATTCGAAGATTGTTGGCTGCCATTTCCTGATTTCCAGTAGAATCATTGTAAAATTATGAAATTTGACAATGATTCAGAAAATCTACACAGAAATATATTATCCTTATAAAATGGGGGTAAAATGTCATTTCTAGTGACTGAGAGGTTTTATTTACTGTAAGAGTCATAAACATAGACCCAGAAGAGATTGGGGACGTTGACCCTAGCAGTAAAAAGTTTCTAAGAGGTCATGCATGCAGAACGAGGTTTGATACAGGTCCAGACATTTCTGACTCTATAGATAGGCCTATAATTTGGCTTCTACAAAACCAATGCTGTGAACTTTTTTTTGAAGGTATTGCTTTGAGAAGAAATAGAACTTTGCCCTACAATAATGTGACATATCCTTAACGCCTAAAAATTCATTAGCCCTACTCATTTTTAGCGGACCTCTTAGTATAAGAGGAGCCGCTTATGACTTTGAAATTCTGCCAAACCTTGTAAAATGTATAAATACGTTTTAAAGGACATTTCCTGTCTCACTATCCATGTAAATAAAGTTACCGAGGTTCAAGACGTGTCCTCCTCCTGTCCTAATTAGCCTACCAAGTGCATAAATACAGGACGTAAAGCCCCAATCTTCCATCCATCCATCGGAGGTTCAAGACTTGTTTGATCATGTTAATATCGGGTGTTTCTCATTTTATTACGCGCGTCATATGACATGTCCGACACGTCGTAATGTTTTCATTCATGGATGTCTGGGCGTCTGTCCGTCTGTCTAGCTGTCTAGCTCTCCATCTGCTCTGCAAGCGAGTTTGAGGAATAACCATGTTCGCATTCCTATCAAATTCTTCCAGATCTTTTAAATCATCACAATGAAGAAATGATCAAAATTTGGACGAGATGTATGGAGCGAATACGCCACAATCCCAAGCTACAGTAATATGTAGTTATAAATAGTAGCTAGTATGGTTTGCTATTTGGAATATATATCCAAATCTGTCTACAAACTGACCACCGTTTCATTGCTACTGTTTTTCCAGCCTTGGCAGATCACGACATATGCTGTCATGTGTTGCCACCTAGTGGCAAGTGTACAATTCCGCAATCTCCAGCGAGCGGTCCACATAAACAGAGTTTGAGGAACTCACAAATTTTGTCCGGAAGAAACCAGTGCTGTTTCTGGGTATGGTGATGGCCTTGTCTACTTCCTTAGGGAATGTGATTGCTGAGTCTTGCTCTGGTTGACCTCAATGCTGAATGGAAAATTTGTGAATGTAATTGCCGAGTATTACTCTGGTTGACCTCAATGTTAATTGGAAACTTTGTAAATGTGACTTGAAATTGGAACTATTTCCTTGAGCTGCAATGCTACAGCATACAAAACTAACTTTGTGCCAGATGACAGCAGCATGCAATTCTCATTTTCAAATTTTTAAATAGTAGTACCTGGTGCTATTTGGCTTTTGAGACCCACTTTTTACTTTTAGAGGCAATGGCATCAGAGACCAGCAACAGTCTTTCTTGGAGTCAATAGGCCATATTTCAGCATTTATTTACTGTTAATTATTTTGGCTATGATTCTGAGAAAACGTTTACTCCAAGAGGAGGTTTGAATTGCACCCAGACTGGATTCGCTCCTTACAATTTTATAAACAATATATATTTTACAAATATTGTCAGATTTCGAGAGGATTAGTCAAATCTATTTCCCTCGAGGGCGTGTAAGTGAAAACTATTTCACGATGCCGAAGGTCGAGGGAAATAGTTTTCCTTACACACACGAGAGGGAAATAGATTTGACTGAAGCCCGAGTTAGTAAGTCTATATTTGTTTTATCATACCAAATAGATAAGCAGACACAAACACTACACTTTTACTAGTTTTGATTATTATTTTTTTTTCGGTTTTGTGGACGAATGCAGTCAATTTTTATAGTCTATAGTAATGCCCTCATTTACATTCTTTCATGCACTATTGCAAGGCATTGGTTTCCAAAAACATTTTGGAAAAAAAAAATTTTGGGGAAAAAAATAATGGCTGACATGTGACCAGCTCTCAGCCAATGACAGCTCTGCTTTCATGCTGTAGGTACATGCATAACAAACAATAAAATTATGAGGCATTAATTACTAAAGAAATACATCTATTTTTAATTAATATGTTATTTTCCTTCTTTTTTTCAGTTCAACATGTGTTAAGGGCCTTCATCATTGTTCTCCTAGTCGTGATGATAATTACAAAGGTGAAAAAACACTCAATAAAAGAAATCCAGGTTATAGAAGATCCACATCCATCGAGAGAAGTTATAAAATACTATAGTCGAGACAATTTAAATGTTGACGTTCGACCAAAAATGAGACTTCGTGAATTGCCAGAATATTCAAATTACAAGACATTTGACAAACTCATAGAAGTGCCGAAAATCATTCATCAAGTCGGAAAAAGTCCTACAGTTTCGAAAACTTTCCAGGTAAGCATTTTTCTTCTTCTCCACATTCTTCCTCTCTTTTTCCTCCTTCTTTTTCTCCTCCTTCTTTTTCTCCTCCTTCTTTTTCTCCTCCTTCTTTTTCTCCTCCTTTTCGTCCTTCCTCTTTTTCTCATCCTTCTTCTTCTCCTTCTTCTCCTTTCTTCCTCTCCTTCTTTTCCTCCTTCTTTTTCTCCTCCTTTTTCGACTTCCCCCTTTCTATGTCTTCTTCTTCTCTACTTCTTCTACTTCTTCACCTTCTACTTCTTCTCATTCTTCAACTTCTTCCACTTCTTTTTATCCTTGTTCTTATACTTCTTCTACTTCTTCGCCTTCTTCCAATTCTTCAACTTCTTTGCCTTCTTCATCTTCTTCTTTTTCTTCTGCTTCCGCTCCTCCTCCTCCTCCTTCTTCTTCTTCTTCTTCTCCTTCTTCTCCTTCTCCTCCCTCTCCTTCCACTTCTTGCCTTCATCTTCCTCCTCACCTCCTTTTTCTCCTTCTTTTTGTCCTTCTCCTTCTTTTTCTTCTTCTTCTTCCTTTTTTTTCTTCTCCTTCTTCCTTTTTTTTCTTCTCCTTCTTCTCCTTCTTCTTCTCCTTCTCCTCCTCCCCCTTTCTATTTCAGTAACACTCTTGCCTCCTTAGGCCATATTGCAGTTCTTTGATTTTATTAGCCAGGGAGTTCATTCTCCCTGAAAATAGAGAGTCCAGGTAAGGTGAAATATTGAATGAATTAATAATCATCTTAACACATCTCATCTCATATTATGTTCTTATCTCAGAATGTGTTCTCGTGTCATCATATCTTATTGCATTTTACATGTTCAGAACTCCTAATCCTATTCTTACCTTATGCCTATCTAATCTAATCTTATATAATCACATGCGATTATTTCTTATCTCTAAAAAATTTTTTTTCTTAAATCTTATTATCTTGCCTCATTTATAATCTAATCTCATCTTATATGGGGGCAGGTTATTCTTATATTATCTTATCTCACATGTTCTCATCTAATCTTATCTAATCCAAGCTAATATAATATAATCTTATATAGCCTCATCTCTTAGGATCTTATCTCATCTCATATGTTCTAATCTAATCTAATCTAATATCATATGTACTCATCTCATCTAATCTTATAGAAGATCTAATCTAATATAATCTCATCTAATCTAATCTCATATCATACTTTCTCATCCAATCTAATCTAATCTAATCTAATCTCATCTCATAATCTCATAGGTTCTGATCTAATCTCATATCATACGTTCTCATGCAATCTAATCTAAGCTAATCTAATCTCATAATCTCATAGGTTCTGATCTAATCTAATATCATAGGTTCTGATCTAATCTCATATCATACGTTCTCATGCAATCTAATCTAAGCTAATCTAATCTCATAATTTCATAGGTTCTGATCTAATCTAATATCATATGTTCTCATCTCATCTCATCTTATAGAAGATCTAATCCAATATAACATAATCTCATCTCATCTCATATGTTCTCATCTAATCTAATCTATCTAATCATCTCATCTCATCATATATGTTCTCATCTAATCTAATCTAATATCATCTCATGTATGTTCTCATCTAATCTAATCTCATCTCATGTATGAGCATCTAATCTAATCTAATCTAATATCATCTAATATATGTTCTCATCTTATCTAATCTAATTAAATATAATCTTATCTCATATGTTCTCATTGAATCTAATCTTATCTCATGCCATATGCTCTAATCTAATCTCATCTCATATTTTCTCATCTAATCTAATCTAATCGAATCTCATCTCGTATGTTCTCATCCAATCTAATCTCATCTCATATCATATGTTCTCATCTCATCTCATCTTATAGAAGATCTAATCTGATATAATCTCATCCAATCTAGTCTCATCTCATATGTTCTCATCCAATCTAATCTAATCTAATCAAATCTCATCTCATATGTTCTCATCTTATCTAATCTAATCTCAAATGTTCTCATTTTATGTAATCTAATCTAATGTATAATCTCATCTCATACGTTATCATCTTATCTAATCTGATCTAATCTAATATCATCTCATATGCTCTCATCTAATCTAATCTAATCTCATTTCACTCATCTCATATGTTCTCATCTAATCTAATCTAATCTTATATCATCTCATATGTTCTCATCTCATCTCAGATCTCATACCATGACCCATATTATTTCTTTTCTCTAATTAATTCATCCAATCTTATCTCACCTAATCTCATTCACTTTATGTTGTAGCCATACATGCAGACTTGGCTGAAGTTGCACCCACAGTGGCAGTACTGGTTTTGGACTCAGGAAGACATGGAATTTTTCATCAAGACCAGATATCCAAACTTTCTTCCGATCTTCAAGGGTTACCATAGTGACGATCACAGAGAAGAGGCCTTCAGGTAACTATCATTACGAAAGGAATATTTCAGGAAAGCTGTCATGATAAAGAAAGCTAACATGTTTACAAGCACTTTAAGTAAAGGTGCTGGTAGATTACCTATCCATCTACCTATCTAAATTTATATATCTATTAATGATTCCTTTCTTCCTTTCTTCCTCCCTCAGACTTTCCCTTCTTCCTTGGACCTTCCTTCCTCCCTTTCTTCCTTCCTCTCTTTCTTCCTTCCTCCCTTTCTTCCTTCCTCCCTTTCTTCCTTCCTCCCTTTCTTCCTTCCTCCCTTTCTTCCTTCCTCCCTTTCTTCCTTCCTTCCTTCCTCAGACTTTCCTTCCTTCCTTGGACCTTGCTTCCTAGTTTGGACCTTTGTTCCTTCCTTGGACCTTCCTTGCTTCCTCTCTTTCTTCCTTGCTTCCTTCCTCGGACCTTCCTTCCTTCCTTGGACCTTTCTTCCTCGGACCTTCCTTCCTTGGACCTTCCTTCCTTCCTTTCTTTCTTGCTTCCTTCTTTCGATGCATGGTTTTTCGTGAACTGCTGCCATTGCTATCGCGGCAGCAGTACATTTGAAATTCGCGGAAAAAACTAACTTTTCAGCGTTAGAAGGGTTCAAAATGATGAAATTGCCCAATAAAATGGTACCCCATTGTACCCCACATCAACAAAATAATATCCTACAAGTATTACACATTATTCTTTTTCGTCTCTTCTAGGTATTTTCTGCTTCACGAGTTCGGGGGAGTGTACGTAGATCTCGATGTGGAGTGCCGCAAAAGTCTGGACGAAGTTATTACAAAGCACGATTGCACTTTTAGTGCCGAGCCACTTCTACATCAAGTTTTGGAGTCAGACTTTATAAGAAAGCCTCATTTGATGAGCAATGCATTGATGGCATGTCTACCTCGACACGCCTTTCTCAGGCACACAATAGAATTCCTCCCACTCCATAATCGACACAAATTAATTCACAAGAGACGGAGTACTGGATCATTGATGCTGGAAGATTCACTGGAGACGTTTTTGAAAACCGGTAAATTCTAGAAATAGATTTTGTTTTTATGAATCTAATCAGGCCACAGGGGCTTCGTGCCCAAATTGGCCTTGGGCCTTTGGCCCAAAATGACACTATCATCATCATATAAATCTAATGTTTACGTTTGGGGGCGACTATTAGATAATCAGGAGGGGGGCTTGGAGTTTTACTCTACGAGAATTTTTTTATTTACAGTAATGGCATCAGTGTTTATTTATTTAAACCACGCTAAGTCCATAACGCTTTATCACGAAATACCCAAGAAATTATTTATTTCGAGGCAGCTCAAAATATTTATTCCTTTCACGAAAACTTTTATTACAAAAGATAAATTCCAAGGCAGGAGTGCCAGTTGTCTGAAGAAATAAGTGTATACCTTCAAATTTGTGAAGGATCTACTTACCTCGGGGATCAACTTGCCCCTGTCTACACCATATTAAGGGCGTTTTCGGAAAGGTTACACTAGTAACTCGGGTGACACGGGTGATGAGGATTTGTTTAAGAACACTCCAGACTTGACCCTCGTGTTTCCCGGAACGACAACAGGAGAACATCACTCGAGCAGGAACCAGTTTGTGTCACGTGGTACAACTCTCGTGACCCTAGTACTCCCAACATGTCGGGGAGTAGCCGGGAACACTACACTCGAGATGTGACGTTGGCACTTCCAGGAAACATGAGGGTTGAGTTTTGCGTGTTCGGAAACAAACCCTTGTGACTCTATCACTCAAGTTACTCGTGTAACCTTTCTGAAAACGCCCAGAATTCATTAAAAAGGTTGCACATTTTCTGATGTAACATTCAACAATAACGGATTATTTTATATTTTACAGGTGTTTACGAAGTCCAACCATTTGTTGCCGACGAAAAAGTATTCCAGCCATTGTTCAACCCGAGAGAGTTTGGTTCAATAGCGACAATGTGTGATTACATTGATCAGTTCTATATGAGAAACACTGAAGCCTTAGTGATACGGGCAAAGAAAGCCTGCTCACCTGTAGTTCCTACGAAGGGAGACGTGAATAGAATGACTAATGTGCTAACCAGTGACTCCTTGACAGTTCGTCACTGGATTACCCCCCAGCAGGCTGTTAGAAATACTTTTAATGTCAAGGAACTGGTGACGTAATAAAGGGATAACAGAAGAAAATATTTATTTTTAATATATCATTATTTTAATTTGGTGACCAGGGGCGTAGATTTTTCTTTTTGTTGGGGGGGGGATCATTTTGACGAAGGCAAAGTTTGAGCGAGGCCCAACGGGCTAAAAGTCACACAGTGCGGGTTCTGGAGGACATTTAAGGGCCTAGAAACCGATATATTTTAGATTATCTAAGATATATGTTCTGGGATACTGGTCGCAGGATTTTAGCTCGTTTTTTTTTTCACATATCCTCCAACTTGTATCAGTAATCTACTTTTAAACCTAACATTGGTGGCCAACAGGGGCATAGATCCTGGGGGGGGAGATGCATCCCCCCCCCCCTAGGATGAGCCTAGGGGGATGATCATATGATTATCCCCCCCCTAGAATTTCAAATGTAACTACTTGGTGTTAACAATCATTAGCTTTTTTTCCATAATTATCAACACCAAGTAGTTACATTTGAAATTCTAGGGGAGATAATCATATGATCATACCCCTAGGCTCATCCTGGGGGGGGGATGCATCCCCCAAATCCCCCCTCAGGATCTATGCCTCTACACCGAGTGCCAAGTTATTAGGCAGCGATGGCTTTTTGCCATATCTCCAAAAGTATTTGGAATATTTTTATGTCCTTCTCCCACAAGTTTCGGTTAGGGTAGAAGATTATTCTGAGCAAATTTAGTCCCACTAGCATAGTACCCGTGAGAATTTGCATGGTGAGAGTAAGAATGGCAGGAGGGAGACCTTGAGATAAAACAGTGCTCAAGATGAAATAGGAAACATTTTACAGAACTTTAAAACCAAGCAATTGAGTACTTATTAACTACAGACAAGGGTCAGTCTTTGAAGACAGTGGCCTCCCTCCCTCGATTGGAGTCCAGGGAAAACAAAACAACTACTACTGTATTTGAGAAGATTGATAGCTGTTGATAGTCGTGCATAAATGATGAATAGGTGCACTGGTATAATATTAATAGTTTGAGAGACCACACCCACTTATGGTTGTTGTAAGAGGTGAAATAGTGATGCTTGCAAAATTTTAGGTGTGGGCATTGAGTAGTTTGAGAGGAGTAGCGTAAAGCATCCATGAATTAAGGGTATGATGATTCCATTCACGCAGTCAGACGTTATAGCATTTATAACAGGTTTCGGGTGTGCCAAGTTATTAGGTACATTTGCATGTTGCATTAAAACATGGACAAAACCTATGAAATCTCAAATGAAAATGACCTGGATATATTCCCAAAATTAATTTCCATAAAGTTATGCCATATTCGGAAGCTTTCGTGCCCGCACTTGGAAGCAATCCACTTTATTCTGCCCCATTGGAATACCATTGAATTTACCCAAATTTTGACAAACCAAGCCTCTCTCGGACTAAAAGTAAGTCATATCACTAAAAAGATTGTTTTGTAGGTTATTTTAAGCTATTAACTTCATGCTGCAGGATTTTCAGCCAGATTGAAGCTCATCAACGAAGTCACCAGCAAATCAAAAAGAGTATGATTTATCACATCCTATTTGCAATGTTATTTCAATGGGAGTTCGTAATGAGACATTTGACAAGTTTTTGAATTGCTCTGTATGCATGTACAAAGGCCAGAATTGGCTGAAATTGGCACAGGACAAAGTCAATGGCATCGAATAAGACTAGGAGGAGTGCTTTTGTTAAAATGACTTATTTCAAACTCAGGAGAGGCTTTGTTTATCAAATTTTAGCTAAATCCAATGGTATTCCAATGGAGCAGAATAAAGTGCTTCCAAGTGCAGGCCTGAAAGCTACCAAATATGTTGTAACTTTATGGAAATTAATACTAGAAATATATTCAGGCCATTATCACCCGAGATTTTAAATTTTTTGTCTATATTTGAATGCAACGTTCTAATGTACCTAATAACTTGGCACACCCAAAATCTCTAATAAATGCCACAACTTCTGACTGTGTTAACGGAACGGGACAAAAGTTGCTCAGAATAATATTCTACCCTAACCCACCCTTGTTGGTGAAGGAAATAGAAATATTTCAAATACTTTTGGAGATAGGCCTAGTAACTTGGTACTCAGTTGGCCACCAATGTTAGGTTAAGTAGATTACTGAACGTAGGCCTCCTTGAGGGCCTCAATGTTCGGGTCATTTCCGATGATACATGCAGGTGATGACGTTGACGAGAATTTGAAAGATATGAACTGGTGAATTTATAACAAACAACGAGTATATTCTGATATTTGGCTCAATACAGCCAGAATTTATAATTTATGATAGCTAGTCACGTCTTCCAATCTGCAGTTGTTTGTTTATATATATATATATATTCTTATTTGAAAGTGTTAAGGTCTCTCACAATACCTCCGCTCCCGATTAGAAGTTTGCTCAAAGCAAAGTTCTGTGATTATGTCCTTGCAGCATTTTGATTTAGTTATTCTTGTTGAGCAGAGCATAACAAGATATCCACTGGATAAGGAAGAATTGTGGCAGTTGAAATATATACTTTTAAAAGCAATAGGCCTACTGTCTCCCAATTTATTGCTTAATAAAAAGATAAGATCTTCGACTGCAGGCTGGATTTTACATGGAATAAATGGATTCAATAGCTTTTATTGTTGTTTTCAGCAATATCGGTGTCAATTAAAAAATGGTTTACTTAAAAGTTTTTAATTAATTCAATTACACAAGAATCAAGCAAGTAAAAAATATACAGGGACCTGAATAATGAAGTGATAACGAGTACAAACAATGATTAAAGATACATGAAAGTGGGGAGCATATGCGAACCCGCCAGGGCTATTTACACCCTAGTGAGAATTTGTAAAATAAAATTTTGAATATGAAATAACTTTTTGCAAAGGGATTTGAGGGGAAGCCCCTGAAATTTGGAAGGTCGAAGGAGAAAGAGGAAGGAGAAAGAGGAAGGAGAAAGAGGAAGGAGAAAGAGGAAGGAGAAAGAGGAAGGAGAAAGAGGAAGGAGAAAGAGGAAGGAGAAAGAGGAAGGAGAAAGAGGAAGGAGAAAGAGGAAGGACAAAGAGGAAGGACAAAGAGGAAGGAGAAAGAGGAAGGAGAAAGAGGAAGGAGAAAGAGGAAGGAGAAAGAGGAAGGAGAAAGAGGAAGGAGAAAGAGGAAGGAGAAAGAGGAAGGAGAAAGAGGAAGGAGAAAGAGGAAGGAGAAAGAGGAAGGACAAAGAGGAAGGACAAAGAGGAAGGAGAAAGAGGAAGGAGAAAGAGGAAGGAGAAAGAGGAAGGAGAAAGAGGAAGGAGAAAGAGGAAGGAGAAAGAGGAAAGAGGAAGGAGAAAGAGGAAGGAGAAAGAGGAAGGAGAAAGAGGAAGGAGAAAGAGGAAGGAGAAAGAGGAAGGAGAAAGAGGAAGGAGAAAGAGGAAGGAGAAAGAGGAAGGAGAAAGAGGAAGGAGAAAGAGGAAGGAGAAAGAGGAAGGAGAAAGAGGAAGGAGAAAGAGGAAGGAGAAAGAGGAAGGAGAAAGAGGAAGGAGAAAGAGGAAGGAGAAAGAGGAAGGACAAAGAGGAAGGACAAAGAGGAAGGACAAAGAGGAAGGACAAAGAGGAAGGACAAAGAGGAAGGACAAAGAGGAAGGACAAAGAGGAAAGACAAAGAGGAAAGACAAAGAGGAAAGACAAAGAGGAAAGACAAAGAGGAAAGACAAAGAGGAAAGACAAAGAGGAAAGACAAAGAGGAAAGACAAAGAGGAAAGACAAAGAGGAAAGACAAAGAGGAAAGACAAAGAGGAAAGACAAAGAGGAAAGACAAAGAGGAAAGAATAGGAAGAATAGGGAAGATGGTGGGAAAGAAAAAGACGCGACAGGAAGGAAGGGCAATAAGGAGAAATATAGTGGAACCGAAGCTGTCTACGAGTTGACCGCTATTTGCTGCCACCTAGGGTGCAAAATGCGCGAGCTCCTGTGAGCGGTCAACAGAATTTCCATCTCTGGAAGAAACCAGGGCAGTGTGGAAGAAACCAGGACAGTTTCATCATTTAGTGATGGTCTAGTTTATTTCCAAAAACTCTGCAAGTGTCTAATCTGACTTTGGTTGGCAATTTTAAGCAGACAGCTTGTAAATTTATACCAAAATAAGTAGGAACTATTTTTTATCATGGAGGATGTATACATTGTAGCTCACATATATTGCTAGTATAGAGGGGGCCACTTGTGGCATGGACAAGACATTTTGCTGAGTGTAACATGGCTTTTATGAAATTGTGAATTACATATTGCTGTCCTAGTTAATAAATCTCCATAAAGTAACAGAATAAATACAATTGGGAATTGTTGATATCCCAAAGCAAAAACATTGGCTTTGTATGGACACATGCATTCTTTTTGGACCCTTTTCTGACCACAATTTAACATGCACTAAATGGCATAAGTAGATTGAATACCATCAAACTTCTGATGAGTAAAATCATCCCTTTCACAGGCAAAGTGTATGCTAAAGTTTCAAAACTTTCTTTTTGTCTCATGATTTACAAACATTTTCATTCAAAGCAGTGGACTGGATATTTGCCAGCAACCATGCTTTGTGAAAGTAGTTTGGCGTACCTGTTTCTGGCGTACCTGTTTCTGGCGTAGTAATATGGGCAGCTGCTGTGCGACCTGAACTGGTGATCTGTCCGAAACAGATCAAATTATTGTTGACCCAATTCGATTTTCCAGGGACTGTCAGCATTCTGCTGCCACTTGACAGTCCCGAACAGGGACAGGGAACCGAAGTTTGTGACAGCTGAGAGGTGGAGGAAACAAAATATAAAAATAGACCCCAGAAGATGAACTCACAATAGGGAGCGAAGGTGCAAAGGAATGAATACTGTGAAGAAAGAAAGAAGTAGCATGAGTGAAGGTTGAAAAGACACGAAATATACTTGTGGCCTATAAACATAGGTCAAGCAACAGCGAACCCAGTGTTGCCCACAGTTCAATGAACCTTAGTGGGTACTAACTATGCTCTACGCAGTAGGCCTCTTTCTTCAGCTCAAAATTAGTATAGGGGGAGGGTTGGTCTAGCAGTAGTATGCTGGGCTGCCAATCGCTGGGTCCCGGGTTCGAATCAAGCTCTTAATTGCCGGGTCACCTGGACCTATGTTGGACGGCTGTTTCATTCCTCCTTTCTCCTCATTGCCGTGTCCTCCTCCTGTCCTAATTAGCCTACCAAGTGCAAAAATACAGGACGTGAAGAGTCCCAATCATCCATCCATCCATTCAGCTCAAAATTACTGCGCTGGTTCTAAAAATCTTTAATAATTCTTAGAGTCTATTGGAGTGTATTTTTGTAATGATGAACTTCATCCAATCCAAAAATTACTTTTCTTAAATCGCAAATTGTTGAAAACAAAATATGTTTGATTTACCAAAAAGAAATTGCTAGAGGAGAGTAATTTCTGCAACGAAGTTTTGAGTATCCACCCTAGCCAATAAGGGGGCAACCATTAATTATGAGGGGGGGGGGCTTGGACTTGCTTTTTTAAATAAATAATTTCTTGCTCAGTTTTGGTGAAAGAACTAAATTCTTTTTGGGCAGTCTTGAGATAAATAATTTCTGGATGGGGTATTTGCTTGATTTGGGAATTTAGGGACGTTGCAATGCTTGAAATAAATAATCAAGGCCGCCGTTGCTGTGAAATAAATAATTTCAATCAGAGGAAAACTTGAAGCCCCCCTGATTATTAAATGGCCTCCTAACTATGCATGGTCAGTCACTCAGAAAAGAGCCATCTAAGGCCTCTCCGCTCTCAACGCTCCAGTTGTGTTTTTGCTGACAAGCTACCAATACCCTATGTTAAGGCTGGCTGCATATATATATCAGGACTTAGGAAGCAATGGGTTGTACGGATGCTCCATCGCAACCATCCAAATGGCCGATTGGGGTAAAGTACTACTTATTATCCATTTACACAAATAGACCAACAGATAGATATGGAATTTCTGAACTGGAAATTCTGGTAAAGTTCGACTTATTATCTATTTACACAAATAGACCAACAGATAGACATGGAATTTCTTAATGGGCAACTAAGGTAAATTACTACTTATTATCTTTTTACATAAAGAGACATGGAACTTTGAATGGCTGATTGGGGTAAAGTACTACTTATTATCTATTTACGCAAATAGACCAACAGATAGATATGCAATTTCTGAATGGGCGATTGGAGTTTAGTACTATTTTTTATTTACAAATAAAACCCTCATTAGACAGACAGAGAGATATGGAATTTCTGAATGGGCAACTGGGGTAAATTACTACTTATTATCTATTTACATAAGTAGACCAACAGAAGGATATGGAATTTCTGAATGGGCAATTTGCGCAAAATACTAATTTCGATCAATTTTCAAATAGAAACTTATTAGACAAGCGGATAGATATGGAATTTCTGAATGGGCAACTGGGGTAAATTACTACTTTAAAAATATTATCTATTTACATTAAGAGATGTGGAATTTTTGAATGGGTGATTGGGGTAAAGTACTACTTTTTATCTGTCTACATAAATAGACAGAGAGATGGCAATTTGGGTTAAGTACTACTTTCATTCTATTTAGATAAACAGACAGGTAGATACGGAATTTCTGAATTGGAAATTCTGGTAAAGTACTACTCATTATCTATTTACAGAAATAGACAGACAGGTAGATATGGAATTTCTGTAAGGGCGATTTGGGTAAAATACTTCTTTTCATCTTGTTACAAAATAAACACTTATTAGTCAGACAGGTAGATATTGAATTTCTGAATGGGCAATTTGCGTAAAATACTACTTTTTTACAGATCTATATGGAATTTCTGTATGGGTGATTTGGGTAAATCATCTCTTAAAAATAAATGGGCAGACAGATTGATCAAATAGGCTATTTGAGTAAAGTACTGTTTTCACCTATTTAGATAAGCAGGCAGATAGATAGAACCCATTACTCCGAATACTGACTCTGACTCAGATTCTCGAGCCCTGATTTCTGAAGTGCTCAGTTAGCTTCAGTTAGACTTCACTAGAAATACTATTAGATGCTTTCACTATAGGGGTATGAACTCAGTTTAACCCCCAAGTTTAAAGTTATCTCAAACTTGATCTCAACTCTTGTTCCTGCTCACTGCTCTACAGTGCTTTACTATTCTGTTATTGTTCAAATCTCACCCCGGGAACTAACTTTAGTCCGAGCCAATGGGACATTAAATGGAGGTGGGTTGTATCCAGTGTTCTATGTTGGGGCAACTGAAAGACCCTGGGCATCCCTGAATTAATAGGGTATGTGCCAGACTCACAGTCTTCTCATCTCATCATCATCATACGGCTATCGCCTGCCTCAATATAGCCCACTAAGGTGCTGCAGAGGCATAAAACACAAACAAACAAACAAACAAACAAACTATTCTGTTATTGAAATGGTCAACAATATGTTATTTAATCAAACACAACAAACTTTACGTATTAGTTAGACATCGTTTTGGAGGGTTCTGACAAAAATGCATGTTAGAACCTGACAAAGATACAGTATGCTTCTTCTTTTATTCGTTTCAACTTATACTTTTTGCTAAAATAACAATAATCTGATTGTTTGTTTGCTGTTGTCAACAGTTGTAATCCTTGGCAGGGCGCTATCAGGCAAAATTGTCAGTTAGATACCGGTTTTTCCAGTGGTATAAGTATCTTGGTGATGTCTAAGTGCGTCCTTTTATTCTTTCCATTTCATTTTTGGCAGACCTCGTAGAGGAGCTGCCTATGAGATTGAAATTCTGCCATATCTTGTGGGTCAAGTTTCTGCTGCCTGCCTTCTTCAATCATAATGCCATTTACCATGTATCATGTGATGGGCCTCCACCTGAAGTGATCAACTTTTGGTACATGTTAATCCCATAATAAACTCTCTGGCAAGGGAAATCCATTCAACCCAATGCTGTAGCAATGAATGACATCATATGCATCCCCCCCCCCCTTTTCTCCAAGGGGGTTCCCAAAACTAGGCATCGGTCTGAGCAAGTGTGCAGTCAACTGTGACCTGTGCATTGCTGCTGATTGTTTACCAATTAGGGTCCAATAACTTCATATTTCTGTGTTGTGACTTTCTTATTTGTGAATTACAGTGACACCGATGAATGATCTGATTATAATAAAGCAAGTTTTGTAGGTATGAACAATGTGCAGAAGAGATTCTCTAGCACTAAATATGTAACAGCTATATCATTGTTCTGCAAAGGTGTGACGTTTAATTGGCTGACACATTGTTATTTTAATTGAACAATTCATTACAAAATAAAGAAAATGTTTTCAAATACAATTGTACAGAAAAAAAGGATATCCCTAGCAAATACCAATCAACAGATTACGACAAAAAATTCCCGTATGCATTTCCCATTTACATTTTGGGCCATGGGAGAACATATATAACTAAGTTTCTCACTATTATCACATATTAATGATTTAATGGCAAATTCTCACTGCATGCCACGAGGTCTGCTTTAAAGTGCCTTGTGCACGTTATGTTTTCTCAATAAAGTTTCTGGCATGGGAACATGTACCCTCTGAACAAAAAGGTTTATAAAGAACCTCTGAGGGTTCTATAAGCTGGTATAGATAAGGAACCCTAAAAGGTTCACTACTCAACTTTTAAAAATGTTCCAACAGCAAACAAAGCAACAATTAGCACTGAACTCCCACAATGGAACCCCTTTCTCCATGGCCGGATTAAGGTAGCATGAGGCCCAAGGCTGAACCCCGATATGAGGCCCCTTGCAAGACCTGACCTGAGCCGCTAATCACCATAGACGTTTCCGGTGATTCCCAGTCGTCTCGTTGTCAGCTGACCAATGTGACCGAACCAAATTGGTATTTTAAAATGTCAACAAGTCCTTGCAAGAGAAAGACCTGTGCCCGAAAAATTGTTCTCTGCTAGAGTTGGCTTGTCATGACATTAATCTTGGCATTCGCCCTGTTTTATAACTTCAAATAAATGAATTGCTTTTTGCTTGATTGTAAGTGTACTATAAAAGTTATACGAATAGAAGTCGATCAGAAAAAAATTTGTATCTGCCTATACTGAAAATCCTACCACAATACCATACCCAGCAACTAGCAATTCGCAATGACATGCATAATCATTTTACAAGACGTCAATATGATTTATATTATCCCCCAATTAGAACGAAGTTAGAAGAGCAATTATTTGGTTTTAAGATCTCGCAAGCGTGGAACAACCTACCAAACAATGTAAAAGACAATTTAAGATCACCCCATTCGATATACAAACTCAAAGAATATTTGTTAAGTATGTATAACCTCACCTGTCCTCTCATAAATTGTTATATTTGCCAAAAATTAAGTTGAAAACACCATTACCATCCCACCCTCATCATCATTCATAACTCATTTGTTCTTCATCCATCAATCATATTCAGTTTTCCTTCATATATTAGTATATTTTAAATATTTTACATAATTTGTCATGTTTGTAGGTGCAGCGATTACAGCCTGTATTGGCTCTTGCTAGCTCCGCCAATTTCTGTGTTTTATATATAATGAGAAATTTGTACACTTGTACTGTTTGTTATGAAATTGGAAAAAATAAACATCTATCTATACTGCAGTTGATTGTTGATCCGGTTCTACTTGATTTGATATACCGGTACATTTCCCTGGTCCAATTTTCGGAGACTATGAAGACAATAGTATGACGCTCCTCTATCAATTGTACAATTGTAATTGCAAATATTAAAAAAATTGTAAATTATTTGCAATAATAATAAAAATAGTGAAACTAATTATTAAAATATTAAAAAAAAAAAAAATCTCTAACATAGGGGAGACCGGGGCTGGTTGTCACAGGGGCAGGTTGTCACACTGTGTCGAACTTAAATATGCTACTATTTCTATTTAAGGCATGCAGGAGCACTGCCAATCTATATGAATGTTAAAAGGGGAGTGACTTAAACCTATCTGATCAATATATATCAATATCATTCGAAATCTTGACATCTTACGGGACTTTTTTTTTTATTCAGCGCTCGGGGCAGGTTGTCACATTTTCGGGGCAGGTTGTCACACTCTCGGGGCAGGTTGTCACACTTTTGGTTAAGAGCTCGGACACAGGAAGTGGGACTACGTAAGGCAGATCTTGACTAAAACAAGTTATTTTGGACATATGAGGAATCCTCTACTTGTCCAGTGCAGACCTCAACGAACATACTACTGTGTACAAGGGTGCTGCAAATGAAGGCTTACCAAGCAGCAGAAAAGCATTCTGATCAGGAGGAGGAAAATTACAATTTTTTAAAGAAAATTTCTTTATAAATTTGAAATAGATTTACTTTGACGCTATGCTATACTTGCATACATCTTTTGTCATTAATAGAATGTATAAATCACCAATTTATATTTGTGATAGTTTTTTTGGTTTAAAAGACTGATCCTAATGGGTAACAACCAGCTCCAAAAAGTGTGACAACCTGCCCCGTCTTTTTGTGACAACCTGCCCCGACTGACGAAAATGCAAAAAACGGGCGACCAAGGCTGTTCTTATCGTATTTTTCACTATTTCTTCCTATCATTATTTAAAGATTTGTTTACATGGTATGTTTATAAACTTTACCTTTTTCAACAACTATTTGTTGATGAGTAGGATAACATGCAAGCTGCAGGTAAAAATTTACTTTTTGTGACCGGAAATTTTTAATAGACCGTGTGCCTACCAAACTCCCTTCCAGGGGTCAAGATTTTTCAAAAAGACTCCAATGGGTTATAAAAGCAGTAAACAATGATTGGTTGAGCTGTGTAACTCCCTAGTTCAGTCCAATAAAAAGTGTGACAACCTGCCCCTGTGACAACCAGCCCCGGTCTCCCCTAATTGAAAAAATGAAGAAAAACCACCTTTTTAAAAAATTGTATATTAAAAAAGTCAGAGCTCATTTTCATCGAATATTGCACAAGCATTTCTGAAATAATCAAAAATTCTACAATAATCATGGAAATTTTTACAATTATTGATTTTACAATAATTGTACATTCTAATCATCAAAGATAATCATTTTAGTTGCACGATTATTGCATATTTCTATAATTATAACCAAAATTTGCTTTGATTATTGTAGATTTCTGAGATAATTGTAAAAAAAATTGAGATAGGCTTCATCCTTCTGAGCTTATCTTGAAAAATATTGATGACTTTTCCGCCAAATTTCTCTAAGTGTAATTGTACGATTGACATCAGAGGAGCTTCAAATGATATAGACTCCTTACATTGACTTTTTAGACACATGTTACAGTCAGATTGCCCGGCTTATAGCCAATGTGAATCTGCCTGAACTGAAACAGTTCAAAATGACATCACAGCTTGTAGTTAATTTACATATATTGCAATCCTAGCGAACAGTCATCTCTGACATCACAGTTCAACAGCATAGAAAAGAACTTGAGATTCCGCATAAATATGACGAGGCCTGTAAGGTGTCTCTATAGAGTCTACATGGTGTGTGATTATAAATTGGGGCCTCTTAATATGCACAAAGACTTAGTATGAATTTAGGCAAATTTAATTTTTTCCCTCAATCTGAGGCCCCCCTGAGGTGAGAGGCCTTAGGCTATAGCCGACTCAGCCTAATGGATAATCCAGACCTGCCTTTCTCTCAAGTTGGGATGGATGGATGGATGATTGGGGCTTTACGTCCTGTATTTATGCACTTGGTAGGCTAATTAGGACAGGCGGAGGACACGGCAATGAGGCAAAGGATGAGTGAAACAGCCATCCAACATAGGCCAAGGTGACCCGGCAAGAGCTAGATTCGAACCCTGGACCCAGCGATTGGCAGTTAAAGGAACCCTCCACATGTTCTATTGTCCCCTAAAGCACATTTTACGACACGATTAATAAAATATATCGTATTGTAAAATGCATATTTATTGGCTCTGCCTGCTTGGTACACCGAAAATGCTCAAAGTGCCAGTGGCGGATCCAGGGGGTGGGCTAGGGGGCCCGGGCCCCCCCCCCGACCACTGAGATTAACAATAGTATTTTGAAAAAAAATTGCATCGACGCAGGCCAGCGAATGCCGAAACACGTCCGGCCCCCCCTAGACGACCGTGTCTGGATCCACCACTGAGTGCTTACCTATGAGAATTGTTATGCTAGTTTTGACTGTTTATTGTCATAAACAAACAATTTGACTAAGCTCCATGTGGTTAGATGACAATTTCAAACAATCAACTGACCTATATACACTGTAGGCTGTTGTCTTCTCACTCAAGCCACAAAATGCAGCAAGAAACTCCAGGTTAGCATTTTATTTCTACTCAATGTCTTATTAGATATATGTTTCGGCATAATCACGAAATAGCCCCCGCCCTCTGATAACGGAATGAGCGAGACCATTGAAAAGTATAGGCTGCCACTCATTCCGTCAGAGGTGTGGGGCTTATTTCGTGATTATGCCGATGATTTATTTACATTTTGCAGTAGTATAAGATAAATAAGTCAGTAAAAGAAAGCAAATTGTACTTTTTAGACAGGGGTCTGCTCTGGGCATAATCACAAAATAAGCCCCGCACCTCTGACGGAATGAGTGGCAGCCTATGCTTTTCAATGGTCTCACTCATTCCGTTATCAGAGGGCGGGGGCTATTTCGTGATTATGCCAAATCATCGGAGGAAAACCTTACCACAATATTTCCATGACCGGCTGAACCTGGCATCCGATAATTCATAGCTATGCCACCCGCCAACGAAGTAATGCACACATCCCTCATGTCAAACTCCAGATTCAGAGCCAAAATTTTAATCAGAAGATATCTAAAGCATGGAACAAAATTCCAATCCCCTTAAGACCTTCCTCAAACATTTCTACAAAATCCTATGTCAAAGCATTAAAAAGATACTATGTTTCACTATATCCCACATCATGTCGAATAATAAACTGTTAAAGAACGAATACTGTAGGATAATCCGGACGGAGTAATACACGAATAATCCAAGTTGAGTGGCAGATAATACTGTAGGATTCACAGATTTGACACTTTAGCAGCTTGTGTTGCCCAACCATTACACCTCAGCCATTTCATTGTTAAGCAGGGATGAGGCAGGTAATAGGGGTATCAGACAAGCCACCAACCAAAGCTCCAAGTGTAAGAGGAGCTGAGCTACAAAGAAATATCATGGTGTCGGACGTACATCACACACAGTGTATGTCCGACACCATAATATTTTGCCATAGCTCGACTCCTGTTACACTTAAAGCTTTGGTTGATGGCTTGTCTGATACCCCTATTACCTGCCCTCATGCCTGGATAACAATGAAATGGCTAAGCTATAATGGTAGGACTAAACAAGCTGCTAAAGTGTCAAATCTGTGAATCAGACTTTACGGAATTGCGCTGTAGCGGTTAATACTGCGAAGAGGTGGGTTCCAATCTTGTTGACCAGAATCAGTCACTACAAATTTCAGAAGGAGGAAATCGATGGGTGATAATAGTCTGATGCTCAAGTGTGTTCTCTATCGTCATATTGAACAGATAAGAGTAGACCCCATAGATAAACGAAGATGATGAGGAAACAAGAATATTTGAAAATTCCATGTGCATGAATGACGATGCACAGATGGATATCCTCATGTAACTTGAAGGCTTTATAACTTGGTCATTCTTTCAAATTTAATTCTAAAAGTTGTGTTTTGAATTGAAAATGGGTACCCGGTACATCTCCTATGTGCGGAAAGCAAATTGAGACTCATTGAATTACAAGAGGTGTTCAACTGGTTTTGACAAAAATGAAAACTGCCACTAAATTGAGAATTTTTGCTTTGTTGAGCCAAAATTGCTGTGAGTGATCCGTATGATGCTCTTCTTGCATGTCATATCACCTTAATGTCCCAGAAATATAGCAACGGTAATTAATTGCATTTTGTTTGGAAGGTGTGATAAAACACCTTTTGAGGGGCGGTTTCACTGCCTCAAGCATACTGTCTTGTGTCATGGAGGATGATTATGGTATTTATTTGAGCTGATGTTCATTGTGAACCAGTTCCTCCGTGGCCTAATGGTTAAAGAGTGCTTGTTTGCACAACCACTGGCTCTGAGGGCATGGGTTCGACTCCCACCCCGGAACTCAATTTAGTCCAACCCATGGGACATTAAATGGAGGCGGGTTGTATCCAGTGTTCTATGCTGGGGCAACTGAAAGACCCTGGGCATCCCTGAATTAATAGGGTATGTGCCAGACTCACTTAAAACACAAACAACAACAACAACATCATTGTGAACCTCTGCACAAGAAAAAATTGGATGTCACCCTCATAAGGGGTTTCAAAGTTTTTACTTGACTCTAACTCCAAAGAACTGCCTAGCACCGCAAGGCAGTTCCAATCTCTTGCATGTTAATATCAAGTAGTTGACAGAAAAATCACTCTTATAGGTAATAGCATTGTCTATATGAGCTGAAAACATACCTGCATATTCTCTGTGGTGGGCATCAAGAGGACGCAGTGTAATTGTGTGTGGACGCTGCCTATTAGGGTGTGTCAATTTTTAATTTGTATGCAATTTCAAAAAGCACTAGTGTCTAAAAGGTGCATATTGGACTGGAGAATCCAAATCTGTTCTCGAAATTGTGATACGACAATTCTTACCTACTTCAATTTTGGTCCAAAGTTTCAACATTTTTTTGTTTTTGACCATTTTCGCCAATCCGCGGTTCTCTTTAACTTTGTCATTATTTGTCATACAGCATTCTAATTGTCATGGTTGGAAAGCTCTCAAAAAGACCTACATTTTGAATACCAACATCAATGGTCTAGGACGACATCTTGACTCCCGTTGGCCCTTCAGCCTGCAATTTTTAGAATGAAAATGACCCAGATTGTCTAGTCCTGTTAAAAAAATGACTTTCAAATTTTTTTCTATGATAATTGCAGTGATTCACATTCTCTAAGTTCCAGAATGACCAAATACAAAAAACTTAGTGATTTTTACCATGGGAGTGTCTGGTTTGTGAGTGATGAATTTTTAATGTTAATGTTAGTTGAAAACTCGTAAAATGTGAGATGGGGTCTGTTGCATTTCATATGATTTCGTCAGAATTTATTGCAGGGCAACATGAGTGGTACCACATGAAAGGAAATATTCTTAGCATTCTCATGGTACCAATGATGTTGGCCTATATTTATTTCTTAGAAGTCAAAATATGAAGTATAACATCCCCTCCACGATTTGTTTCAATAATTCGAACAAAATTTTGCATTAAACTTCAAAGCTCATAAAGCAGGATTTTCCAAGACCAAAAATTTAAAAAATATTTTATTTGCTTATACTGGAACTTGGAGAATGTGAATCACAGCAATATCAGTGAAAAAAATTCAGAAGCCTTTTTTTAATAGGATTAGACAGTCAGCAACATTTTCATTTCTAAAAAGTGCCGGCCGAAGAGTCAATGGGAGTCACGATGTTGTCCTAGACCATTGATGTTGGTATTCAAAATGTAGGTCTTTTTGAGAACTTTCCAACCATGACAATTAGAATGCTGTATGACAAATAATGACAAAGTTACAGAGAACCGCGGATTGGCTAAAATGGTCGAAAACGTAAAAAACATTGAAAATTTGAACCAAAATTGAAGTAGGTAAGAATTGTTGGATCGTCATTTCGAGAACAGATTTGGATTCCCCAGGTCAAAATGCACATTTTCGGCACTAGTGCTTGTTGAATTTGCTTAAAAATTAAAAATTGACACACCCTACTGCCTATTTATTGCATAATCCAGCATTTTCTAAGATTTGTTCTCTTCACAACGTGGTATGGCGATCGCAGCTACCATTGTTTTGATTGCTGTTGTTGTTTATTGCGCATGTCTAATTACTAGCAATTAGGCTCCTCCTACCTCCCTCTCTTAGATATGCAGCTTACTCACAGGGGGCAGGATGGTGCAGTACAAAGTCTTGCCCTTTTCAATGATATTATATAGTGAATGGTATGCAATAGAGTGCGACACTAGTACTATGATTGACCATTAAACCATCAAGGCTCACACAGAATTACCTATTTCAATTTATAAGTGTCATTTTGTCGTTGTGATGAAACTGCTTAGTTTTGCCTTTTTTAATGCAGATCAAATGGATGACATAGGCCAAGAGATAATTTTACCATGGAGCTGTAAGGGCCCTTATAGCTCCTTGATTTTACAAACCATACATATTTGCACTAATTTCGTTGAATTATGTTCACTCCTTCAAATCATAATTTGGTAAGAGTAGCTTATTGCATTGGACAGCTATTACACAATTACAATTTATACTAAAAGTAATTTCAATTAGGACATAGACATAAGATTTATTTACCTCACGAAAAACATGAGATGACAAAATAAATATACATGCATTTAATAAAATCAGACGCAAATTAAAACATAAGCAAATAAAAAAAACATAAGCAAATAAAAACCAAACAGACAGCATCAAATCTATATATAAGTGAATTACTAATTAAGTGGTTGGGCCTATATGGCACAAATACACGTGCACGTAACCACGTGGGTTTATTTACTAAACAACAGCAAGTGAACTCTGATTTGTTCCTCTGTTGCGCATGTTTCTCTGCACAAAAACAGGCGCCATTTGCAGAAGTTTGAAGGACTCTTGAGGAGTGAAATTTGCCGATTTTTTAAGGTTAGACTGAAAGCTATCATGTGTACAGTATTATCATATGGGCACAGCAATCAATTTCTTTACACTGCTACGTTCTGCCAAGTTTGGTAGGCAGGATAGATTCAGGAAATGTTGTAGGAGACTGATTCGTCAGCTGATTTACTGAACTACCTGATTTTTCTATGGAAGTGATTCAGTCTGCGTCGCAAGGGCTCCGCACCAGTCCTGACGCAGACATTCGGTTTAACTTGACTCCTGAAAGTGAAAGTTACAAAAATAAGACCGAAAGTAACACAATTTTGAAAAAAAGTAGCAGGTAAAAAGGAATCTTATATCTTTGCTCCACCTGAAACTTATTAACATTGGACCATAAAAGGTTTACACATCATCCCAAGTCATACCATGACAAAATGGCCCATAACCTTTGCTAATTCATGAATACTTAATTAACTGACCCAGTTTTGGCTCAGCCTATCAGGGACTGCTACATCACAGTTTGAAATTGTTGCTTCTGTTTAACACAGTTACAAATGGAGAAATTGTGTATTGTTGAAAGGTGCTATCACAGTTCCAAAAATTCCATTGAATTATGTATTTTCACAGTTCTGAAATGAAACTGTTTGAAAGTTTGCTTGTTTTACACTGTTTTTCTTAGTTGCCAGTAATCCTCTAAGTGTCCATAATCGGAATAAATCTGCCTGCAAAATGCTTATGACCTAAATAAGCAGCCAATCACAGAAGAGGTTGGAAATAGCAGAAAGCCCTGTCCATTTTAGCAGGGCTTGCGTGGGGAGGATGGGTTTACACTGAATAAAGCTAAGCTTTATCTGCAAGACTACACCAAGTAATAAATTGTTTTCAGAATAAAAGAAATTTACAGAGTGCTTTAACGTTAGAGGATTGAAAAGTCTAGCAATCCTACTCGAAAATTCATGCATAAGTGGTCCAGTGATTTAATGCAGAAAAAGTCACAATTTCACCTCTAGAAATTCAAATAGGATAGTCTGATACCTGGAAAGCTTAAATCTAAAATCTGTTTTAGAAAGAACCTTCCTAAGGTATTTCCACAGAGAGAAAAGAGATTGTGTTAATTTGTATTCATTAAAAGAATGTTCTGGGCCATGGTGCCTAAATAACATTTTATGTCTAAAAAAAGAAGCAAGCAATATTCCTGTACCTTGGTGGATAGGTCACCAAATCTCATCTGGTGATGTCTGAGAAGTTTTAGCAAAATTGGTATTTATATAATTAAAAAGAACCTGCAAATACACTTCTAACCACTGTCACTGTTCCAAAATATTCAAACACATGCCTTATATTGACAAGACCTATAGTTAACCGATTCTGTCATCAGACAGGAAAAAAGTAGCATTTGGCAGTTTTTGTGTAGGGTTGAACTTTTTGTCAAAATAAGTTGAACAACTCTTGTACATGTATGTACACTCTAAAAAATTTCAGACAAAATTGGTTTTTTAGATTCAAAATGGTTTTTTGAAAAACCAAATTCCAATGCAAAACCAACATGGATTTTTAAAAAAACCAATTTTGTCCTGACATTTTTTAGAGTGTATGTATGTATAAAAGTTATTTCGGGCCTAGTTCAGGTCATTCACTGAAATGGGCTTTTTCTTATATAAAAAGGTCAGGTTGCCAAGCTTAAAAGACATGCAACATTGAATTTGTGAAGTTCGGAAATGTTTTTCTGGGCCAAAGTACAGGAAATTTTATTTCAAAGAAGTCCGTTTTGCCCATTAAAAATGAAGAATCCGGCCAGTCTCTGGGAAAGGTGGGGTTTACAAATCTTGTTGTCCTGGAGCCAAATCAGACTGTCGCTGAATACAAATACAAGCTTTTTTCCCAGGCCACATTAACTATTAACTTATGTATATGGACATCACCAAGATACTTATAGTCTACCACTGGAAAAGCTGGTATCTAACTGACAATTTTGACTTATAAAACATATAATAGAGGAAACATGTGACGTCTAAGTCAGGTTTGTTTGTGTTTTACGCCTCAGCAGCACCTTAGTGGGCTATATCGAGGCAGGCGATCACCGTATGATGATGAGATGAGAAGACTGTGAGTCTGGTACATACCCTATTAATTCAGGGATGCCCAGGGTCTTTCAGTTGCCCCAGCATAGAACACTGGATACAACCCGCCTACATTTAATGTCCCATGGGCTCGGACTAAATTGAGTTCCGGGGTGGGATTCGAACCCACGCCCTCAGAGCCAGTGGTTGTGCAAACAAGCACTCTTAACCATTAGGCCACGGAGGAACTCTACGTCTAATTCAGGTAGACACCTCTTTGTCGGCTTCTAACATGCATTTTTGTCAGTTAGATCCCTCCCTCCCTCCAGTCATGTTAGAACCCTCCAAACCGGTGTCTAACTAATACCTATATAATCAGACTCAGACTCAGACTCAGACTCAGACACTAGTTTATTCCTTTACACTGTACATTACAAAATTACACATGTCATTTACAATTATTTAAATCAATGTAAAGGGGAGACACCTCCAAGACAGTCTTCTGTCGCTACTGAGGTGCCCCCCGCTGTTTAATGTTCATGATCCTGCAGGTCCTGACATCACGGTGCTGAACTTCCATAGCATTTTATAGCATAGCATGTAATATTACCAAAAAATAAAGAAAACGAAATTTGAGAGATAGGGTCAAGATGATACATGAAGGATGCCTATACACTAAGTACAAACAAAACACAACAAGCTGAAATTATAAAAGGTTGTCAGTGGATTGACAAATGTAACAATTTCTGATAGAACAATGCATGTTGTAATTGTAAATAATATCTGCTTTCACATATTTGGTAAAACCCTCTATACTGTGTGTAAATATCTTCGATTTAATATATTCAGGACAGTTGTTATAAATAGCAGGGAGACGATACCTGATGCTTCTATTAGTAAAACTATGTCGATTAAGGGGAGTTGCAAAATTTTGTGTATTTCTTGTGGGATAATTATGAATTTCAGAGTGCCCCGTGAACATCGACACTCTGAAATAGTAGGGCAACATGCCATTTTCCAGCCTGAAGGCGAACTTGAGTTCCTGGAGAGCGCACAGATCGGTTACTTTCAATAACTGAAGCTTTTTAAATATAGGCTCTGTATGGGAGTTGTATTTAGAATTGGTAATAACTCTTACAGATTTCTTTTGCAATTTCATCATTTTGTGTGCATGTGTTCCCCATACTAATATGCCATAATTTAGATATGGAAGAATGAGGGAATTATAGAGAGTTAGCAATATATGAAGTGGAAGAAATTTCTTTAACTTGCACATAATGCCAATTGTTTTTGAGATTTTCTGGGATATTGTGTTGATGTGGAATTTCCAGGATATATGTCTATCTAGCACTATGCCTAAGTAGTTAAAGCGTTCAACAAATTCTATTGGAACTCCATTTATATTGATGTTTATTGGATCTACTTTCCTTTGGGGTGAATGAAATAGCATTGCTTTCGTTTTGTCAGGATTCGAAGATAGTTTAAACCAGTTATTTATATTATCTAGTTCTCTGTTGATTGCTTCTTCAGTTGTTTCTGTGGAAAAGCTAAAAGTGTTTAATGTTGCAGAGAGTGCTGAGTCATCAGCATATATAATAGGATGAAAATTTGTGGTAGCATTAACTAAATCATTAAGGTATATAATAAAGAGCAAAGGACCCAAGATCGAGCCTTGCGGTACACCTGTTTTTATGTTACAGTAATTTGATGTAATTTCACCGAATTCTACGTGTTGCTTTCTATTATTGAGATAGTCCTTTAATAGTTTTAGAGAGTTGCCAGTAATACCGTAATAGTTTAATTTATGAAGGAGGATTTTATGATCAAGAGTATCGAAGGCTTTGGATAGATCTAAATAAATATTTAAAGGAATTTCACTTTGGTCCATTTTGGTGACTATATGATCTATTAGTTCAAGTGCCGCCAATTCAGTAGAGTGTTGGCTTCTAAACCCATACTGGCTATTGAAGAAGAGATTGTTATTCATGAAGTGATTATAAAGCTGGTTATATATTATTTTCTCAAAAATTTTAGATATACTTGGTAGAATGGATACGGGCCGGTAATTATCGAGAATAGTATTGTCATTTTTCTTGTATATAGGTATAACTTTAGCTAATTTCAATTTCTCAGGAAAAGTACCAGTGTGAAAGCATTGGTTGATAATCAGTGTTATCGGTTTTGATATTTCATGTTTAATTTCTTTGAGAAGTTTGTTTGACAGTCTATCAACTCCACAACTTGATTTGGGCTTTAGTTTATCTATAGTGTCTAGAACAGTTTTTTCACTAATGTCATTAAATTCAAAAAAACTTTCGGCTGGAGTTGTCAGGTAGTCCTTAAAACACTTATTTTCAGGGGAATAATAGATTGAGCTAACTTAGGTCCAATTTCAGTAAAATACTCATTAAATTTATTTGCTATTTCCATTGGATCACTGATTTCAATATTGTCTACTTGAAAATATTTAGGAAACTGAGCAGTTTTGTCTGATCTATTAATAATTTCTTTTATAGTAATCCAAGTACTCTTAATGTCTTTCTTAAATTTTTCAAAACAAGAGTGATAGTAGTTTTTCTTAGCTAAGCGGATGTTCTGTTTTAGAATGCGATTGTAAGTCTGGAGATTAACTTTATATGTATTATGCATTTCAGAAGAAGGATTTGTAGCTCTTAATTTACTATATAATTTGTCTCTAAATCTGATTGAACGTACAATACCTCTTGTGATCCGAGGATTCATCTTATGCTTGTGTTTATCGCATTTCACTAATTTGACAGGCATGTGTTTGTTTAAAGAGGATTTAATTATTTTATCTAGATCATTGTAGTTGCAGTTTGGATCAGCATAAGGAGCAGTTTCAAATTCATTTGTGCTGCATTTTAGAGCAATTTCTTGCTTAAATTTAATTTTACTTTCGGGTGTGTTAGTAAATATTTTAATATGCCGTTTACTGTTTCGTACTGGTACTAAATGGTCTAAAGTGACAAAAATTGGCTGATGGTCTGATATATTATAGTTGAGAATACCTGCTGTTGATTCAGTAGTGGTATTGTTGGATGTTCTGACAAAAAAGTTATCAATAAGCGTAGCCGTTGACTCAGTTACTCTGGTCGGGAAAGTTATTTTAGGTATAAAACCATTAGAAATCATTGTTTCAAAAAATTCTTTGGCATAAGTTTTATCTTTTATTTTTAATAGATCAATATTAAAGTCTCCCACCAACACAATATCCTTTGTTCTGTTAATTTCCATTAATATTTCTTCCAAGTTTTCATTAAATCTTTTGTAATTTTCAGAGATATTTCTAGGAGGTCTATAGATATTTCCAATAATTAAACTTTTCCTTGTAGTACCAATGTCAACAACAATCTCCACAAACAGGCCATCATATATATTTTTATCAATATTTATGTTCATAATTTTATATTCAATATTACCCTTGATGTACATGCCAACTCCCCCGTGCGCACTGCAGGAACTCTCAATGTGAACAAAATTATAGCCCTCAAGCTGCAAAAGAGAAACATCAAAACTTTGCTTTAGCCATGACTCTTGAAGACAAATTATAGAGAAAGGACAATTAGACTCCTGAAACAGTTTTAGATAAATAAGCAATTGATCAAATTTTGACTGAAGTGACTGGCAGTTTAAGCTCAATAAGGACAAGGTATCATTTTTCGTTTTCAATAATTGAATAGCTTGTTCATCATTAAAATAAGGAGAGTGAGTAAAAAGTGAAGGCATCTCATCATACAAACCATCCTGACCAATTTCCGTATTAAGTTCGTCTATAAATGTTTCCATTTGGTTGACTTCGATATTGAAATTTCGACAATAAAACAATTACAGAAAATGGCAGAAGGAATGGAAAATTGCACCGCGCATGTGAGAACCTGCAGGAATCAATCTGAAATATGGTAAAAAAGAAAATAAGTAAATGCATAATACTGAGGGTAGTACAAATCATTAGAGTTAACAGAGGTTTGATATTATTATTATAATGTATACTAAAAGGCTGAGTCAAATGGCTTATAGTTAAGAATACATTTTTCATATAAATTATCTTAAACTCAGCTGAAAGGATGCTAAACTAGATCAAGCGTCTACCTGGGAACAGGATATCTTTCAATATATCAAAAATTGCATAATTTTTTAGGATCAATTCATAGGAATTTACTCGTTAAAGTTTCATTGACGTCGTTCAAACAACAGCTTAAAAATAATAGATGGGGGGGGGGGGGAGTCGAGAGGCGTCATCTTAATGACGATTACGAAGACCTTATAACAGAATTGAAATTACCTGATACTAGGATAATTTATATAGAGTGATTCACCAGTCTAACAGCAAAAACAAGCTCAAAAACAGCCTATTTGATAAAATTGTCAAGATTAAATTGACCCAAGTTATGAGCTGTGAATAATTACAAAATTAATTAGGTCCATACTTTAGTTTATATTAATTGTAGTACTTATTGAAAAGTCCATTTCCAAGCACAAAACTCAAATATTTCACAAACATTTATCATATATATAAGCATACTGAGTCCACAACGCAATAAGGACACAAAAAAGTCAACAAATTGTAAGCACAATAAAAAATTAACAGTTAATTTGATAAATTGTCAAGATTAATTAATTATTACCGAAGTTATAGTCCATCATCATGAGTTGTAAATAATTGCAAAATTATTAAGGTCAGCAGGTGACTCAATTTTTTGTTCATATAAGATTATCATACTTATTGAAAACGTCCATTTCAAAGCAAGGAACTCACAAACATATTTCACAAACTTATATCATATAATAAGCATATTGAGTCCACTTCTCAAATAGGATACAATAAGTCCACCGTTAATTAGCACAATGAAATTTTACTGTTAATGACTATTAAGTCTCAAAAAATGTTATAGTTAAGTCCATTGCAGGTGCATAATAATTTTTTTTTTTTTTTTTTTTTCATGTTTAATATGAGAGTCATATAAATGGGGGGGGGGGCGGGTTATTTTAGGGAATATTGTTTTTTCAGCTGATTTCTGACTTCCTGTAGGACGTTGCCAAATAGGTTGTCAGACCAATTGGTAGGGTCAGTTGCTTTGTCATCAGTAAGGTGAAGGCCAATTCCATAAGTTTTATCCAAAGTTGCTTCCCCAAGCAAGTCATCTGGGTTTTCCAACAGAAGTAAACGTGCTGCTGCCACCTGCTGGAACTTAGCCAAGTTGGATTTCCTGAGAACATCTCTCACAATCTGACTCCATTCAGTTGGAACAAAGTTTTTAACAGATTTGCCCAGAGCCATGATTTTATATGGGTCAGATTCTGCTTTAATATTGGCTGCCAATTGAAGATCATTGAAGCGCATTGCTTTTGTGTACTGAATGTATTGTTCAGTAGAACAATATATCTCATCATCAATTTCAATAGGAAACTCAGAGTACAAGTTACTCAAGGGAGAGTACTTAGAGCAAAATAATGTAACTCCATTTCTGGATTGTGTGAACATTTTTGCAAGATTAAGTTCATGTGGGAGTTCATTTAATGACTTTGTTGTGTATACTTTGCCATTTATGTACAGCTTGTCAACTTTTATGTATGCAGATTTCACAGCTTCCATGGATTTGGCCACCTTCATAATGGGATATAACAGTTTTCTCTCATGTTGGGCCTCAACAGGGTAATCCTCAAGAAGGGTGTAGTTGGATTTTGACAGGTTTCTTCTGTTCTTCCAAACAGTTTCACGGTTTTTGAAGCTTGAGAAGCATGCTATTATGTATCTAGTTTTCCCAGGTGCTTTCACACCCAGTCTCTGTACATAATCAAACTGAATAGCATGTCCATTTTGAACTCTGAGAATGTTAATAATAATATCCCGGATTGAATTTTCACAATCTTCGTCAGTCTCTTTTCCTTCTTTCTCTTTAATGCCAGCAAAAAGCAAATTCATCCTGCGAGATCGACTCTCAAGTTTGATCAATCTAGATTTTAGACCATCATTTTCTTGCTTTAGTAAGTCAATTTCACTTTGGACAGCAACAGCAATTTTTTCAGCATTTTTAGCAACATCCGTGGCTTCTTTAGCTGTGTCACATGCATACTCAACAGACTGTTTGACTTCATCAATTTTTTTCTCAATAGAAGAAAGTTGAACTCCCACCTGTTTAAACCACTGGGGCTGTTTATCAGGAGCAACAGTATCAGCCATATTGGTATCCTGGCTTTTCACTTGTAATCCTTGGGTATTTTCTTTGGTATTTCCAACACCATCAGCACTATCAATGATAACTAGTCCTTTAGAACGAGTATTTGCAGCCATAATCCACAAAATTTTGATCCATAAAACATTGCCAGGCTATGGTCTTGGCATTTAAAAGATAAAATTCCAGGAGCTCAGCTCAGACCTGTCAGCACTCCATAGCTGCCACCAGGGGGATCTATATACATATATAAAATTCACCTCCCTATATTGCCTTTGTAACGGGTCTTCTCAGTTATGGCTTGACTGACAGTCATAATATTTTACCACTGTGTCCTGTTATGTCCAGACAGTGTTCTTAAAGCATCAGAAGTATCATAACTTCCAAATTGTTGATTATACAGACCTAAAACAGGTTTACCCCCCCCCCCCCATACAGCAGCAGCCACACGCATCGAGTGGTTTCACTTTTATTATGAACTTTAAATACTCTAAAAGAAAGGAAGGGAGGAAGGAAGCAAGGATGAAGAATTAGAGCTAATTAGACACACTATATAGAAAGAACGAAGGCAGGAAAGGAATGACTGAAACAAGGAATTTAGGTATGCAATGAAGAATTTAAAATGCTATAGGAGGGAGGAAGGCAGGAAGGGAGGAAGGAAGTAATGCATGAAGGAAAGAATGAAAGAATGAATAAAGGAAGGCAGCAATGCAAGTAGGAGAAAGGGGGAAAAGGAAGGAAGGAGAAAGGAAAGAAAGAAGATAGATATAGATAATACATAGATAGATTGATGATAGATCTCCTTCGATGCATCAACAGATCCTTATAGATAGACAGACAGGACATTGGTAGATATATTGATTGTCTATTTCCAAGTACCTGACATGCTTGCACATTATTTTCCATTCTATTTACATTTTATAACTTCTGCTTATCACTCAGAAATTAATATATTATGGTATAGTTTTACATTAATTTCAGGTCCATAAACATATCTTTTTTTAAACATTACAACCCACTACTATGCATTTAAAGCAAAAAAGGAAGGACAATGACTTTATGAGAGAGGCAACATAATATAGGAATAATACGACCACGGCCAAGAGAACAAAGAGGCAGAAGACGACGGAAGATTTGGGCCTTTGCATCATGCATTTATGCACTACATATAGATTTATAAGAACACGACAACATCACCCCAATCAGACAAAGCAAAATTGAAACTGCGGTCCAACATATACTTATAGGCCCTAAGACTAAGTCCACATGATTGAAGGGGGAGGGGGCTGGGAGATTCAGAAGCAATTTTTTTTTACATTTGCCGTAAACACTTATTACAGAAATCATGTTGACATATTCACATGTCTCCTGATCAGGTAAAATAAACACCCACTCTACCCGTCTTTAGACGGGTACACTGCTAGTATATATATATATATTATGCAAAGATGTGCTCTGAGAAAACATTTAATCTGAGAAGAATCTTGACTTTCTCCTAGACTGGATTCGCTCCACTTACCTTATCCGAGAGCAGTTTTTAAAAGGATTTCAACCGGGAGACCAATAGAAGTTTGTTAGGTAACAGTGGCGGATACAGGGGGCCTTAGGGAGGCCGGGCCCCTTAAACCACTGAGATTAATAATAGTATTTTGAAGAAAATACGCTGCGACACCGACCAACGAATGCAGAATTCACTGCCTTACCGTGCACTTTTGCAAACACTTTTATAAACAAAAAACGATAATGTGTACGTGTTAAAACTGATGAAACAATTATATTAATTTTTAAGTAATATCTATTTTTCCTTCTTTTTTTTCCAGTTCAATATACGATAAGGGCCATCATCCTTGTCCTCCTTGTCATTGTAATAAATACAAAGGTGAAAAAAGGCTCTGTAGAAGAAAAACGTTCTGTAGAAGAAATTCAGGTTAAAAATGATTCACATCCATCGAGAGAAGTTATAAAATACAATATTCGAGAAAATTTAAATGTTGACGTTCGACCAAAAATGAGACTTCGTGAATTGCCAGAATATTCAAATTACAAGACGTTTGACAAACTCATAGAAGTGCCGAAAATCATTCATCAAGTCGGAAAAAGTCATACAGTTTCAAAAACTTTCCAGGTAAGCCTTCTTCTTCTTCTTCTTCTCCTTCTTTTTCTTCTTTTCTTTCTCCTTCTCCTTGGCCTTGTTCTCCTTCTCATCCTTTTTCTTCTTCTTCTCATTCCATCCCCTCCCTTCCCCTTCTTCATCTTCTCCTCCTTGTTCTTCACCTTTGCCTTCTGCCTCTTCTTCTCCTCCTCCTTCTTCTTTTCCTTCTTCATACATTGTTTCTCATCTTCTTCTCCTTTTTTTCCACGCCTTCCCCTTCTTCTCCCACTTCTTCCCCTCCTCCTCCTTCTCCTTCTCACCCACTTCGTTCTTCTCCTTCTTCTTCTCTTATTATTCTCCTCCTTCCTTCTCCTTCTTCTTCATCTTTTCCTCCTCCTTTTTCTTCTTCCCTTCTTCTTCTCATCCTTCTTTTCCTACTTCTTCTCCTCCTTCTTCTCCTCCTTCTTCTCCTCCTTTTTCTCCTCCTTCTTCTCCTCCTTTTTCTCCTCCTTTTTCTCCTCCTTCTTCTCCTCCTTTTTCTCCTCCTTCTTCTCCTTTCTTCCCCTTCTTTATCTTCTTCTCCCCTTCTCCCATTTGTTCTTCCCCTTCTCCTTCTCCTTTTCTCTGTCTTCTCCTCCTTCTTTTTCTCCTTCCTTCCCATTCTTCATCTTCTCCTTCTTCATCTTCTCATCCTTCTTTTCTCCTTCTTCTTCTCCTTCCCCTTTCTCCCCCTTCTTCCCATCTTCTCATCCTTTTTTTCTACTTCTTCTTCTCCCACTTCTCATTCTCCTCTTCTTCATTTTCTTCTTCTCCTTCCTTCCCCTTCTTCATCTTCTCTTTCTTCATCTTCCCAACCTTTTCTCATTTTCTTCGTCTTCTCCTCCCTCCCCTTCCTTCCCTTTCTTCATCTCCTCCTTCCCTTCTTCTTCTCCTCCTTCCCTTCTTCTTCTCATCTTTCTTCATCTGCTTCTCTTTCTTCCAATCCTTCGTTTACTCCTCTTGTCCTTATTGGCCTACCAAGTGCATAAATACAGGACGTAAAGCCCTGATCATCCATCATACTCACTTCGTCTCATCTACTTTATTTTGCAGCCATATATGCAGACTTGGCTTAAGTTGCACCCGCAGTGGCAGTACTGGTTTTGGACTCACAAAGATGTTGAATTTTTCATCAAAACGAGATATCCAAACTTTCTTCCGATCTTCAAGGTTTACAATAGTGACGATCACAGAAGAGAGGCCTTCAGGTAATTCTAATTATGAAAGGAACATTTTTCCAACTACAGTGGGTCGCAGAAGTAGGGGAGACCGGGGCACGTTGGACTTCGGGGCACGTTGGACCATCGCCAATTTTTTAAAAATAAAACATGCGACGTTATCCAAATCCCCAATGAAGAAACCTTTAGTAGTATGCCTTTTGGCCAAAATATTTCACGAGCATTGAAGGAAAAGTGTGAGTTATTATTTCTTGTCAGTCAATCCAGGTTATAATGGTCCAACGTGCCCCGGCCTTGCTGGTCCAACCTGCCCCGTCCCAACCTCTTATGAAAATGTGCATGCCTCGCTAACAAGGTTGCCTTTGAACTCGGGAAACTTATATCAAATTTTAATTAAGTAGTGATAGTTTCAATTTATGAGACTTGTCTGACTGGTTCTCCCATATTTTAAGAAGGGTAACCTGGCCATCGAGACTTGGAAAAAGTCACTTTTTATGCCGGAAATCAGACAACCTGAAATAGAACTCACACTTTTCCTTCAATGCTCGTGAAATATTTTGGCCAAAAGGCATACCACTAAAGGTCTCTTCATTGGGGATTTGGATAACGTCGCATGTTTTATTAAAAAAAAATTGGCGATGGTCCAACGTGCCCCGAGGTCCAACATGCCCCGGTCTCCCCTAATTACTCAAAATATTTTTGTTTCCCCATTCAACCTCTAAACTTCTCATAGGCAGCTTATCAACATCATTAGATGTCTCCTGACTCCTGACTCGGACTCCTGACTCTGACTCCTGACTCCTGACTCTAACTCCTTATTTCAATCCTGACTCTGACTCCTGACTCTGAATAAACATTATTCTCTTTCATCCGTTCCAGCTATTTTCTGCTTCATGAGTTCGGCGGGGTGTACGTAGATCTCGACGTGGAGTGCCGCAAAAGTCTGGACGAAGTTATTAAAAAGCACGATTGTACTTTTAGTGCCGAACCACTTCTACATCAACTTTTGGAGCCAGACTTTTTGACAAAGCCTCATTTAATGAGCAATGCATTGATGGCATGTCTACCAAGACACGCCTTTCTCAGGCACACAATAGAATTCCTCCCGCTCCATAATCGACACAAATTAATTTACAAGCCACGGAGTACTGGATCATTGATGCTGGAAGACTCACTGGAGACGTTTTTGAAAACTGGTAAGGCCACACATAATTGATTCTTAGCTTCGCGGACCCGCCGACACAATAGATTTCCTGCGGATGGAAAAAAAAATTGAAAACAATTTTTTTTTTTTTACATTATAAAAAAAAAAGTTCACCTTTTTTTTGTCCTACCTACCGACCCTAGAATAAATGCCTTGAGAGGATCCAAGAAGCTAAAGATCAATTATGTGTGGCCTAAATTATAGAATCTAGACTTGCATTAATTTTACATTAGGTAGGGGGAAACCATTAGATAATCACTTGGGGGCTTAATTGGGAGTTTTATTTTCTATCTCAATTGTTTCAAACTGGTTTTATGATACTACATCCCGCTGTTTTTTTAATTCTACTTAATTGAATTCAATTTTTTTTTACCACTGTAATAATTTTAATTGTGTAAATATCATATTTATATGCGTTGAAAGTCATTTATGAGGGCTCCAAAGCAAAAGCAGTGTATTGCTGATTTCTGGACTCCCAAATAAAACTGGCCAACGAAAAATTATTTATTTCACAGAAACAGTGACTTTTTGTAGGGCCTATTTATTTCGAACGCAACAAGCATGCAACGCCCTCAAATATTATTTGTTTCAGATTTTAAAAACACCTTGCAAGGAAATGCCCTCACCAGAAATTATTTATTTCAAGACTCCAAGCCCGCCCCCCTTCTATTTAATGTTTGCCTGTCTGGGATGCATCAGTTACCTCTTCTCATTCACATTTTTACATTGACCAAATAGAAAAACCATCACCCATTTCATTTACTTTTCGCTTACAGACAGCACTGTATATTCACTGCAATTGCCCATGGCCGGACAAAATGTGCCAAAAACCTTCATTGTTATAATATGACTATCAATTAGACCTTCATTCGTATAATAGGACCATCAATTAGACCTTCATTCGTATAATAGGACTATAAATTAGTACATTATTTGCTCATTTTGAGCCCAAAGCCAGGACTCTAGGCCTAGCGGTTCCTGAGATATCGCAAATTTTTGGTGTGACTGTAAGACCCCGGGTTGTAAGACCGACTTGTCGTATGTGACCACCTTCCTCCTGTACAGTGGTCCCTGCATTATAAGACCTCCTGTTGTAAGACCGCCTTGCCTTATGTGACACCTTCTTCCTGTACTAAGTAGTAATTTTAGTGCATTTTGCACCCGACGAGAGACCGCACCCCAATGAGAGGCCGCTTCGAGACCGCACCCCCACGAGAGACCGCTTCATGAACGCAAAAGGGGTGGTCGTATAACAAAGGTACCACTGGTACTAAGTGTTATTTTTCAATGCATTTTACACCAAGTGGACCGCACCCCCACGAGGCCTCTTTAGACTACAGAAGGGGTGGTCCCACAATGCGGGGTTCCACTGTACATGTCATTCATAAAAAAGGTTGCTCGATTTCTAAAGTAACATTCGACAATAACGGATTATTTTATATTTTCCAGGTGTTAACAAAGTCCAGCCATTTGTCGCCGACGAAAAAGCATTCCAGCCGTTGTTCAACCCGAGGGAATCCGGTTCGATAACGGCAATTTGTGATTACATTAATAAACATGTCGGAGGCACTGAAGCCTTCGTAATACGGGCAAAGACAGCCTGCGTTAATAAGATGACTAATGCACCCAATCATGACTCCTTGACTGTTCGTCACTGGATTACTCCAAAGTGGACTGATAAAAACACTTTTAATGTCAAGGAACTGGTGACGTAATAAAGGATTAACAGAAGAAAGTGTTTATTTTTATATATCATCTTTACTAATCGGGCTACCAGTGTTAGGTAAGGTAGATAGATAGATAGATAATTTATTCACCAACAAAGCATTTGCATCATTGCATAAACATAAAAGTGGTATACAGTAGCTTGTTGGAGAGGTATCCAGAGAAACTTAAAGTTTATGTTTTGTGCACCCCAAGTGAAATGAGATGAGAAAAGATGAGATGAGACAAAAGGAGGCCTCATGGCAGGATACACCCTCAACCCCCTGGGGTTACCACTGTTTTATCATGGGGTAACTGAGGGTAGTTGAGGGATGGCGAATTTGGTTGAGGGGAGGCGAGTTCGTTTGAGGGGAGGCGAAGGGATGTGAGTTTAGTCAAGGGGAGGCAAATTTAGGTGAGGGGAGGCGAGTTTACTTGAGGGGAGCCGAGTTTAGTTGAGGGGATGCGAGTTTACTTGAGGGGAGGCGAGTTTACTTGAGGGGATACGAGTTTACTTGAGGGCAGCCGAGTTTACTTGAGGGGAGCCGAGTTTACTTGAGGGCAGCCGAGTTTAGTTGAGGGGAGGCGAGTATAGTTGAGGAGAGGCGAGTTTAGTTGAGATAAGTTGGGTTTAGTTGAGGTTACTTGAGTTTAGCCGAGTTAAGTCGAGGGTAGTTGAGGGAAGCTGAGGGTAGTTGCGGGTGGCGGAAGTGAAAAGGGGTAAGTTGAGGGTAAAAGAGGTTAAGTTGAGGGTGCCAAGTTTATGAGAAGGTTTGGGGGGTGTATCCTGTCATGAGGCCTAAAAGGAGAGGAGCTGATGAATGTCAAAAGATCAAATACGATTGCACTAAATTTAGATTACTGAACGTGGCCCACTGGCGTAACTATTGGGCCTTGAGCACGGATTCAAAGGTCGGACATTTCTTGGGTGGAGTGGGGATCGAACTTTGGTTTTAAGGTGTTGTCCTATTCAAAAATGTATTTGGAGACTCGAGACTCCTAGATTTATGTTATTTGGATACTTGAGAAAAAGCAATGTGAACTCTATCGAATTTATAAAGACCAGTAACACGAAAAAACTATTGACGTATAAAATCCCATGACAACATTGTCAGGGTGCCCACCGAACATGCACAAAATATTATAGGAATATAGGAATTTTTTGCCCTAAAATATAGAAGGTTTTCGCCTGTTTTAATACGACAAAATAGGAAATATTTGACAGCGAAACCATCAGCAAATCACAGGATCGCTTCCACCATAAGCCGAAAACTTCATGTCGTGGCAAAAACGTGTCTAAAAATGCATATATCTGGGGGAAAAAGACACTTAAACTTTTTATGGCAGACAAAAACGTGCATAAACGCGTGAAATATCTTGAAAACTTTGAAAAATATAGGAATTGATAGGAATTTTTCCAAAATATATAGGAAATTATAGGAGACCTTAAAAAATATAGAAATTATAGGAAGTATAGGAGGAGTGGGCACCCTGCATTGTGGATTGTTTTTCTTTCCTGACCAAATGATACTCATGTGATGGTTTTTCTGTCTTTTAAATGGTATTTAAACAATGTGCATGCTCCTGTAAATTTGATCAACACAATCTTAGGGAAATAAACCATGTGTGCAAGGATTGAATGAAATTAGTGCAGTATTTTGTCTCAAAATTTGTCCACAAGATTCCTGAGAAGACCAGTAACAATAGGGCTGGACTTCAGTTACGTATGACACAGTTCAAGCACTGAGTTACATTTATGTGTCATCTGCGTAAAAAAAATCCTGTGTCGCCAAAAATGCAGATATCTGGACGAAACTTGCTTTATCTGATGCAGAAAATAGTTGGCTTCAATAATAGTATCACTTTTGTAGTGTGTATATACACTTTTAGGTACGATTAACTGAAATTGGACAAAAAACAGGCAAAAATCGCCGATTTTGGGTGACAAAAAAAATGGCACCTTGATGTTTAACGCTTCATATTTTGGATGATAATGGTTTTTTTGCCAAAGTTTTTGCTTGAGGCTCTCCCTAAGTTTCGTACCTATCGTATGATATCCACATTATGTCAAATATGGCAATTATTTTGAAGAAAAATATCAAAAAGTGATGCAGGCTAGGGTGACAATTTTGTTTTGATTTTCTCGCCTCTCAAGGATTAGTCAATTTTAATGTGACAATTGTGGCTCTAATTTTAAAGACAGAAAGTTTATATTTCACATAAATATTCTTTATTATGTAATAGGGCTTATACTGGCTTTGATTGTCTGTATGATGTGTCAAACCGACAAAATAAAATAATAGCTTACCAATGATGGTCCTGTCAGTTCAGGACATGTCAAAAACATACGTAGCCCCATAAAAAAAACTTAATCTCAAAAAGTTCTCAAGATAACGCGATGAAAATCAAAGATCGTTTGCCCAACTAAATAGGTTACAGGCAGTTTATATTGGCAGAGCCCAGTTTTGGATAGTTTTTGAGATTAAGTTTTTTTTACGACAAAATTTTATATGAAATTTTCTAGAAGTCGTATTTTTTTTTCTGAATTTCGTCTAATTTGGAGTATTGATGAATCTTGGTAACATATATGGTTGTAGCAGGTTCTACAAGGTCATATAACTCCCATATACTGGTAAGAAACATGTCTAAAGCTACTCAAATATAGTAAAATTTGCTCACACACCACATTTATTAATAGTTTTGTGCTTATCTGGTCAAAAATGCATTCATATTTAAAATTGCAGTTTACTCCTTCCACCAAGGTGATGCCAAAAATTGGCTCTGCAACTTCTGCTGCATAAAAATGGCATTCAAAAAAAATTACCAGACACCCTAACATGCAGGCATCACTTGAAGATTATTGGGAGTAATTATATTTGAATATCGCATTTATGAACGGCATTTACTGCTGTTGGTTCCAGCAAAAAGTAGTTGATGCAACTAGGTGATGTCGGTCTGACCTTTCTAGCAAAAATAGTGTTTAAATTGGCTTCAACTGACTTTTAAAATAACATGCCAAAGTATGAAATCAATAATATTTTGTGTTAAAGGACTAAAATCCCAAAGAAAGTAAGTTTTAAGTTCTGTGGTTACAAATTTTTATCAGATTTTTAGGCAGGCATGAGGTCCCTCCCATTGATTGTGAATAACTTTTGAACGGTTAATTATTTTGTATTGATTCTTCCATATTATCAATCCTCACATTTTTTCGCATATATCCCATGCACTTTTATTGCAACATAGGTTTTGTTTTTTAGCCCCTACGACACCCAAATGTAGCTCAGACCTCGAACAGTGTCGTATGTATTTTTTTCCAAGGTGGAAATTTCATATCCATCGGGGGGGGGGGGCACAAGTCTAAGAGGCACTAAAATGTGTGCTAATTGGCTCTGCCAGCTAAATATTTAGAACTGTGCTGAAAATGGCCAAATTGCTTACCTTTGAGAGAATTGTTATGCTACTTTTGACTGTTTAGTCTCAAACACAAACAATTTGTCTAAGCTCCCCGCTGTAGCTAGCTGACGATTTCAAACAATCAACTGACCCATATAATAACACAGTAAGCTGTTATCTCTTCACTCTCACTCAAGCCACAAAATGCAGCAGGGATCTCGAGGTTAGCATTTTATTTTTACTCAATGTCTCATTAGATATAATATTATTATGATGGAAAGTTCTGTTCATTAAAAGCAATGCCCACCCCTATGCTCTCCTTTTTGCCAGTGCCCAGTTTTTGCTTAGTATATGTATAGCTTGAATAGCATCAGTAAAATTAAACGTAACTTTTTGTCAGAGATCGTTGACCCCTGCATTGATATTACCAACAGATATGACTGAAAATGTTGAGTTACAAGGTTTTGCACTTTCACATTTTAAAGCAGCTTGAAGCATTGAATATACCTCCAATCTATATGTAAACAGTAAAAAAAAAGTTGACCATGAAAAATCACAACAGCTTATTTCAATTATTGGCTGCAATAAGAAGAATGAGGAAAATTACAGTTTTTTCAAATTTTTGTGCGCGCTCTTTTCCAATAGCCTATATCACCAAAACGAATATAGGAAGGTAAAAAAAAATTAAAAAGGATATTTCCTGTGAGCCATGAAAAACGTACCACAACCATGTTTTTTCAAAAAAAGTTGAAATATCTGAAATGTGTGCTTCAATGTTCTGATTTGAGTTACAAGGTTTTGCACTTTCATTTTTTGGAACAAATCGACATCATTCTGTTACAGCTTCCAAAAATAGCAAACTGGTAAGGTGACCAATTGACAACATGTATTGGATATTGACATAGTCATTCCACCAAAAATCAAAAAATAGAAAAATTTTGACATACGTATATTTTTCACCATCGAAAAATATATCTCTCTAAGATTCACCACAGCACCCATCACTCATTTCTCTGCACCTTACCATGACAATGACAATGACAAAGACAATTTTTATTTAATGTCAGTTTTAAATACAAAATACATTAGTTCATGACTAGTGTCACCGACAGACGGACAGTCAGACGCACAACTTTATTCGACTATAAGTTTGACATAACATACAGTAAATACATAAGACACCGTTCGAGGTCTGAGTTACATTTGGGTGTCGTAGGGGCTAAAAAATAAAACATCATATTTTGCGATCAAAGTGCATGGGATAGATGCGAAAAAATGTGAGGATTAATAATATGTAAGAATCAATGCAAAATATTTAACTGTTCAAAAGTTATTCACAATTAATGGGAGGGACCTCATTTTTGCCTAAAAATCTGATAAAAATTTGTAACCACAGCACTTAAAAGTTACTTTCTTTGGGATTTTAGTCCTTCAGAACAAAATATTATTGATTTCATACTTTGGCATGTAATTAAGTCAGTTTAAGCCAATTTAAACACTATTTTTGCGAGAAAGGTCAGACTGACATTACCAAGTCGCATCAACCACTTTTTGTTGTAACCGACAGCAGCAATCAGTATAATTTTCAAATACAATTACTTTCAATAATCTCCAAATGATGCCTGTATGTTACGGTGTCTGGTAAAATTTTTGAATGCCTTTTTTATGCAGCAGAAGTTACAGAGCCAATTCTTGGCATCACCTTGGGGGAAGGAGCAAACTGTAACTTTAAATATGACTGCATTTTTGACCAGATAGGCTCAAAACTATTAATAAATGTGGTGTGTGAGTAAATTTGGCTATTTTTTAGTAGGTCTAGACATGTTATTGACCAGTATATGGGAGTTATATGACCTTATAGAACCTTCAACCCATATATAAAAGCCCAAAGAATAAGGGCCTTATTTTCATCAAAACTTAATTTTTGGAGGTTCATTTATGTTCATGGTGCCTGCTACAACTATATCTATTAAGAAGATTCATCAATACTCCAAATTAGACGAAATTCAGAAAATAAAATATGACTTCTAAAAAATTTCACATAAAATGTTGTGTAAAAAAAACTTAATCTCAAAAACTATCCAAAACTGGGATCTGCCAATATAAACTGCTTGTAACCAATTTAGTTGGGCAAACAAAGTTTGATTTTCATCGAATTATCTTGAGAACTTTTTGAGATTAAGTTTTTTTTACGGGGCTACGTATGTTTTTGACTTGTCCTGAACTGACAGGACCATCATCGGTAATCTATTTTATTTTGTCGTTTTGACACATGATACAGACAATCAAAGCTAGTATAAGTCCTATTACATAATAAAGAATATTCCTGTGAAATATAAACTTTCTGTCTTTAAAATTAGAGCCACAATTGTCACATTAAAATTGACTATTCCTTGAGAGGCGAGAAAATCACAACACAATTGTCACCCTACCCTGCATTGCTTTTTGATATTTTTCTTCAAAATAATTGCCATATTTGACATAATGTGGATATCATACAATAGGTATGAAACTTAGGGAGAGCCTCAAGAAAAAAATTTGGTAAAATAACCATTATCATCCAAAATATGAAGCGTTAAACATCAAGGTGTCATTTTTTTTGTCACCCAAAATTGGCGATTTTTGCCTGTTTTTTGTCCTATTTTAGTTAATCGTACCTAGGGGGGGATATACACATCACAAAAGTGATACTATTATGGAAGCCAACTATTTTCTGCATCAGATAAAGCAAGTTTCGTCCAGATATCTGCATTTTTGGCGACACAGGATTTTTTTTACACGGATGACACATAAATGTAACTCAGTGCTTGAACTGTGTCATAAACACAATAGGTATAGACGTCAGGAGCAGGGTTGCCGGAAGGAAAAGAGGGCGACAGGGGCGGTCGATCGAGAAAGGGCAAATCTAATTCGCGCGACAAAAAATTAATGTAGCGTCAATAATAATTTTTGATATATACTTATATATTTTTGCCTAAATTCACTGTAAATTAAGGCCTAATAATGTTTTTTCTTGGAGATGAAAAGGGCAACCTTGCCCCCCTTGCCCCCCTTGCCCCTCCTGGCCAAGGGCAGGAGCGGCAATTACCCTCCCCCCTGCCCCCCCTGTTCCGGCACCCTTGACAATTGAGAAAGATATGCAAGAGAAACTTCCCCCACAACTTGCAATAGCACACTGTGGTACCCTCTGCTGTAAACCTTCTGGAGAAGAACATTTCTGACCAATTTCATTAAGGAGGTTATTGTTATTTCTGAGTTCCCCTGTGGCCTAATTGGTAAGTGCGCTTGTCAACTGGCTTTGTGGGCGTGGGTTCAAATCTCACCCCGGGAACTCACTTTAGTCCGAGCCCATGGGACATTAAATGGAGGCGGGTTGTATCCAGTGTTCTATGCTGGGACAACTGAAAGACCCTGGGCATCCCTGAATTAATAGGGTATATGCCAGACTCACTGTCTTCTCATCTCATTATCATACGGCGATCGCCTGCCTCGATATAGCCCACTAAGGTGCTGCAGAGGCGTAAAACACAAACAAACAAACAAAACAAAATTGTTATTTCTGTGAGCAAGTTGTCAAAAGAAGGCAGATATCAAAGGAATTAGAGGGTGTCAAGCGATAACAGAGCTTATTGCAAGGCAAATATCATTTCCTATAGATATGCGCTAAGTTTGGTGGTAATTGAGAAAGAACTGACAGAAAAAGAAGAGTAACAACAAAGTACAAAGATCGACTAATTGTATTGAGATTGTATTGAGATTTTAAAATAATATCTTATTTTCCATCTTCTTTTCAGTTCCATATGCGTTAAGGGCCATTTTCCTTGTTCTTCTGGTCATGGTAATAAATACAAAGAAAAATCACTCAATAGAAGAAATTAAGGTTATAAAAAAAGATGCGCTTCCATCGAGAGAAGTGAAAAAATACTGCAATCGAGGAAATTTAAATGTTGACGTTCGACCAAAAATGAGACATCGTGAATTGCCTGAATATTCAAATTACAAGACATTTGACAACCTCATAGAAGTACCTAAAATCATCCATCAAGTCGGAGAGAGTCATCATGTTTCAAAAACTTTCCAGGTAAGCATCCATTCCTTGCCCTTCTTCTCCTTCTCCCAGGGGGGATCCTGGAAACTCCAGTGGGGGGGGGGGGGTCTATCGGGCTATCAATTCGTGAAACGCATCGTTTGCGGCATAAAGTGACTGCGTGCTGATAAAATTAACTTATAAGAATATATAAATTTTGGTCTGGTGGGGGGGGGATGCCCCCCATTCCTCCCCCTGCATCCGTCCCTGTGACTCCTTCTTACTCTTCTTTTCTTTCTCCCTGTCCTTCGCCATCTCCTCCTTCTCCTCCTTCTCCTCCTTCCCCTTCTTCTCCTTCTTGATATCCTTTTTCTTCTCCTTTTCTTTCTTTTCCTTCTTATCCTTCTTGCTTCTTCTTCTCTTCTTTCCTTCCCCTTCTTCTTCTCATTGATATTTTCCTTCTCCTTCTCTTCCTTCTTCTCCTTCACCTTCTTCATCTTTACCACCTTCTTCTCCTCCTCTGTTTTCGCCTTCTTTTTCTCCTTCTCCATCTTGTCCATCCTCCCATTGCAGGGCTAGTTAACACTCACTCTGCCAATCAGTGCTATAAAATTCTGAAGTTTTCAAATCATTTTACAGCTTTTTTTTTCCAGCGTGATTTAGGTGATTGTTTACGGTTTTCTAGAAGGACACTCTTCCTCCTCCTCCGTCTCCTCCTTCTTTGCCTTCTTCATATTCTTCTTTCCCACCATCTTCTCTTTTCCCCTCCTTCTCCTTCTTCTCCTCCTTCCTTCCCCTTAATCATTTTTTTTCTTCTCTTCCTTCTCCTTCTCCTTTTTCTCTTTCTTCTTCTTCTTCTTTTCCTTCTTCTTCTCCTCATCTTTCTTCACCTGCTTCTTCTCCTTCTTCTTTTCCTCCTCTTCTCCTAATTAGCCTACCATGCAAATGCATAAATTCAGGACATAAAGCCCCGATCATCCATCAAAGTCACTTAATCTTATCTCTTTATCTTGCAGCCATATATGCAGACTTGGCTTAAGTTGCACCCACATTGGCAGTACTGGTTTTGGACTCAGGAAGATGTTGAATTTTTCATCAAAACAAGATATCCAAACTTTCTTCCAGTCTTCATGGCTTACCATAGTGATGATCACAGAAGAGAGGCCTTCAGGTAATTCTAATAATTACGAAAAGAATTTTTTTTCTGTCCATCCATCTATCCACCTATCCATGTAATATCACTGCAGCAGCACTTTTGAAATTCGAGGGGAAATCTAAAATTTTTTGGTTTAGTAAATAACAAATTTATTGTCATCTACAAGAAAGTGTTTCTTGGGATAATCTCTTTACTTAGGGGGAGACCATTTAATTTTGCAATTAATTGAGTGAGTCTCTGACAATAATTGTAAATATAATAGTGATGCAGACCGGACCACCTTTTAGAGGGCGGTCCAGTATTTACAAAAGTGGTCCGGTCCTGGTCTGGTCCAGAATGAGGTGGTCTGATTTTGTTAGTGGACCGGTCCAGAAGCGGTCCATCGGCATTTCAAAAATTATTATAAAATGAGGGTGAAAACAAGCTATAAGACGTAAATTTCATTTTTAGATATGACAAAATTCATGAGATATTCTTCATGACATGAAAAATCACTGGACCGGTCCGGACCGGCACTTGATCGGTCCGGTCCAACACTGGACCGGTTTTTTGTAGGTGGTCTGGTATTTTGGCGGTCCAGGGCTGGACAACGGACCGGACTGGTCCAAAGCGGTCCGGTCTGCATCACTAAAATATAACGTGCACAAGGGACTTTAAAGGGCATTCTGCACATCATCTAACTACTGATCCGAAGTCCTGATTATGTTGTAACTGTTGCTACTACATAATAGAGGACAAAAGGTAGCAACACATTGATGAAACATGCAGTGGTGTTTTGTCCTAATTGCTGACCTCGTGTTGTTTTGAGCTATAAATAGATCTGGGGTGGGGAACCCCCTCAATGACATCACAGGACTCCCTCTTTCCAGTTTTTCTTGGATAATTTTCGTGGGTATCTAAAATGGTATTTAGACAATGTGCATGTTCCTGTAAAGTTGATCAGCACAATCTTGGGCAATAAATAAATAAAACCCCGTGTGCAAAGTTTGAATGAAATTGGTGCTGTAGTTTGTCTCAAAATGTGTCCGCAAGATTGCAGAGAAGACCAATGACAATAGGGCAGAATGCCCTAATAATAAAATCCCTTGTCTAATTGCAATCGGGACTGAATATACAGTCTATGGAACGCCCACCAGAGCTGGCAGAGCTTGAAACAAGAGCAGGTACTGCCTCAACATCCCCCATGCCTGGTACAATCTACATCAACCTCAAAAATAGTGAAGGGAGACCTGGGGAGCAGGCCTTCCCAAAGTTTTCATGAGTGTGTAGTTCCATGAACACCACTAGGGGCACAATTGTGCATACCTGCATGTGGTGACACCTATGAATGGCCTGGGCTTACCAAATTTACAAATGGTGGCAGTCCCAGCCAAGCTCACAAGGATAGCTGGGAAGTAAGTTAGCTTCCTACATTTGATGATTTAATTGCAGATTTGGCAAGTTAAAGTAGTTAAAAGAACTTGTGGAAAGTATGAACACTGTGCATGGTGAGGTATTGGAGATTTTTGATGGAAATCATGACATGGATACTGAAACCATATCCTCCATGCCATAGCATGGGGGTATTATGGCATGGAGGATAATTAACTTTACAATCCACATTTTCATCTGGCAAAACTGGCAGAGCTCACAAGAACAGCCATTTTGAAAAATGACGCACGAAGCGCCCTGCTTTGTAAGTATGTGCAGAAATGTGCTTGAATCTTCTTTCCATGATTGTCTTACTGCCAAGTCTGATCTTTTGTTAAGCTACTCCTGTCAGCAGTGGTGGGAGTCTCGAGTGGAGGGGGGGGCACCTGGGGGGGCACACAGTTCTCCAGGGGGCCACCTAGAATATTAAGTTTATATTTTAGCGAAGGTTGGAAAGTTCATATGGGGGGGGGGCAGCTGGGGGGGGGGGGTAAGTGCCCTTCCATATTGGACCTGTCACCTGTCCCCCCCCCCATACAGACACCACTGCCAGTCAGAACCATTTGCTGAAAACATCGAAGTAGATGTTTCCATCAGCGGTTAATTTTTCTATCGTGGAAACCTCGATGAGTTTGTGCACCTTGCAGTATTTCTTCCCAGGCGCAATTTTAATCAAGTTAGCACAACATTTTTCTTGATGAACAATGTAAAATAGATGTTTTACAAACTTTTCACCAGGTCCAGCAAAATGTCTACAGGTCATTCTACTGCTTATTCCTGCAAAATCTGCAGATGGATGGATGGATGACCGGGGCTTTACGTCCTGTATTTATGCATTAGGTAGGCTAATTAGGACGGGGGGAGGAGCAACATCTGCAGAAGAACCACAAGTATACTTTGCATTTTATGAAGTGAAGAGTGAGCAACAGCTTTCTTTCATACAGTGCCGTCTGTAAGTAAGTGAAACACATGATATTGTGCCATTGCATCAATGCTAAACATCGTCAACCAAACTGCTTGTGGAGGCATCAATTCTCAACCGATGAGCAGAGAACATAGTGGGTCATAAGGCCGATATGTGAGGCATTCGGGATAACAATAGCAGCAAATTTTCTCTGCTGTAGTCGGAGTTAGGTATGGGTCAAAATCTTTGATAAGTAAGTGAACCACCCTTCCCTATTAAATAAGATTGGGCCAGTGTTTCACTTACTTATCAAAGACTTTGACCCATACCTAACTCCAACTACAGCAAAGAAAATTGGCTGTGATTGTTATCCCACATGTCTCACATATCGGCCTTTATGACTCAATATGTTTTCCTTTCATCGGATAAAAAATTCATGCTTCCAGAAGCAGTTTTGCTGAGGATGTTTAGTATTGTTGCAATGGCACCATTTCATGCATTTCACTTACTTACAGGCGGCACTGTATGTTGATGCTGAACAATAATATTGTTTCGGGTTTGTTTGATTTCCTTGAGATATCAAAAAAATAGTAAAATTGTTCATTCAGATAATGAAAACATTGAGCGTCAACGAAAACACAGACAAGGGAGACAGAATTAAGTTTCAGAATTTGCCCCAAATATGAATAAATTTTATCACAGGGTATTTTTTGGTTGAAACAGTATTTGGGCCTCATTTATAAGTAAATGTATACTTATAATAACTATTAACACTGTACATCCGACCACTCCTGTTGCCCTCATTTTCTTCCGGCACAGTGGGTTTTAACCACCATTAAGTTAGAAAAAATTCTAATGGCATGGCGCCTGTTGGATATAGTTCACAAGGACATGCAGATTGCATGACTGAAAACGAGAAAAAAATCTGTTGGGAATTTTTTGAGAAAATCACATTTTTATGTGGCAGCAATTTTTCAATGTGATAAACTCCATAAAAGGGTTCTGAAGATCGTCAAAACTCATTTTAATGGCATGAAACCTGCTCAATATAATCAATAAGGATGTGCAGATTACTAATCTTTTAACATGAAAAAAGTTGGAAAGAAATTTTGGAAGAAAAACACATTTTTATGTTAAAAACATATTATGATGTGATAAACTCCATAAAAAGGTCAGAAATGCATTAAAAAACATAGAGATGTCATGAATTCTGCAGGAAATAGCCTGAAAGGACATGTAGATTACATATCTGAATATGGGAAAATCTGTGGGGAATTTTCTCAGAAAAAACATGAAAATATTTTTATGTTGCAGCTATTTTGCCATGTAATTAACTTTATTAAATTAGTTCCTTGTACCTTCAGCAACTTGTGTCTAAATTTTCTTGAGGATGTCTTCGAGCCATCTCAGTTTCAGTATCTTCGAGAAGATATCTCAAAAGCAACAACGATGCAGACATCTTCCAGAATATGCTAAACTAACCAATGCAGAAAGGCCAAGATGCTACATGTATGATGAGGAACAAAGGGAATCCAAGCAAACAGCATGCAGATGTTCTCCAGAAAGCACAGACACCATGCAGAAGGTTCTAAGAAAGAACTAAAATATATTTTTAGAAGTGTGTAAAACAGCTTAGTACAAGATATCTCAAGAAAAATCTAGTCTTTGCACACAGTCTATCAACAAGTAACATTTTCTAATTTTGTCGGCACAATGTCTGGGCCTCATCCTGATTGTCCTAGACTATTCTTTTATCCCTCCTAGAGCGTTTCTAGACGTATTTGCACTGTCTGATTCAAAATGCCGAAGTTCCTGGCTATGAAAAAAATCCTGAATCCTGTCTCTGACTCTGAGAGTATGCTGAAATGATCAAATCTGCTTCCCGAACCCTTCCTAGCATTGCCTTGGCCCATTTGTATGCCCTTCCAGCCCATTAATAAATGAAAATTGGTTCACATATAAAAAATTATAGTTTGGGTCCTATTTGATGTTATTGTGAGTATTGTTGTATTTCACTTGAAAATAAACAAATCAAATGCACAGTTAATGAACATAATACATCTTTCACAAAGGTGTGTGTGTGTCCTCTGTTTTCGAGAAGGAGGCCACTCAGTCCTAGACAGACCACACAATAATCATTGTAGACACTATCCAAGTGCTGATAACTGGAAATTTGCCCATCACAAACATGTTTCTTTGTGCTTATAATTACTGGTACTACATGTTTGTGATAGGCTACTGTTCCTGCAATCATAGCACACTAAAATGCAGTATGATTCTGACTGTATGCAAATAACATCACTGCAGATTGACCTTTTCATGGAGTTTATCACATCGAAAAATGTTTTTCACACATTAAGATGTGTTTTTCTTCAAAAATTATTAGAAATATTTTTCCTGTTAATGGATATGTAATTTGTATGTCCTTGTTTATTATATTTAACAGGTTCCATGCAATTCACATAATTTTTGACGATCTTCAGAAACCTTTTATGGAGTTTATCACATTGCAAAATGGCTGCCACATAAAAATGCGATTTTCTCAAAAAATTCCCAACAGATTTTTTTCTCGTTTTCAGTTATGTAATCTGCATGTCCTTGTGGACCATATCCAGCAGACATCGTGCCATTAGAATTTTTTTCTAACTTAAAGGTGGTTAAAACCCACTGTGCCGGACTGCCGGCACCTCTGGATCCGAAAATCCCAATTTATAGTGTATTTGCACTTTTTGCGAGGGTTCAAAATATTGAAATTGCCCAATACAATGGCACCCCACTCTACCCTACAAAATCGCAGTGGGTTAGCAATACACATTAACGTATTCTGACTCCTTTGCCTTTCTGAAAAATGACTCCTACTCCTCAGGTCTCCTGAAGTTCTACTCTGACTCCTGACTCTTCTTTTGGCATTATTTGGACACAAGTTTCATAGTTTCAAGCTTCAATATTGTTCACATTGTAATACAATGTGTTTTGTCAGTTATTCTAATAATTTTTAGGAGTCAGGAGTCACCAAATTAATTTTCGTGTCCGACTCCAACTGATTACCAAAGTTTGACTCCGACTCCATCCAAAAACCTCTGACTCCTGACTTTGACTCTGACTCCTAAATCTGACTCCTGACTCTGACTCCCAACCCTGACTCCCGACTCAGACTCCTTACTCTGACTCCTGACTCTGACTCCTGACTCTGACTCCCGACCCTGACTCCTAAATCTGACTCCTGACTCTGACTCCCAACCCTGACTCCCGACTCAGACTCCTTACTCTGACTCCTGACTCTGACTCCTGACTCTGACTCCCAACCCTGACTCCCGACTCAGACTCCTTACTCTGACTCCTGACTCAGACTCCTGACTCTGACTCCTGACTCAGACTCCTGACCCTGACTCCTTACGCTGACTCCTGACTCTGACTCCTGACTCAGACTCCTGACTCAGACTCCTTACTCTGACTCCTTACTCTGACTCCCGACCCTGACTCCTGACTCTGACTCCCGACCCTGACTCCTGACTCTCACTCCCGACCCTGACTCCTGACTCAGACTCCTGACTCTGACTCCTGACTCTGACTCCTGACTCCTGACTCTGATTTAACATTATTCTCTTTTATCAATTCCAGATATTTTTTGCTTCATGAGTTTGGCGGGGTGTATGTGGACCTCGACGTGGAGTGCTACAAAAGTCTGGACGAAGTTATTAAAAAACACAATTGCACTTTTAGTGCCGAACCACTTCTACATCAACTTTTGGAGCCAAACTTTTTAAGAAAGCCTCATTTGATGAGCAATGCATTGATGGCATGTCTACCAAGACACGCCTTTCTCAGGCACACAATAGAATTCCTCGTGCTCCACGATCGACACAAGTTAATTCACAAGTCACGGAGTACCGGATCACTGATGTTGGAAGATTCACTGGAGACATTTTTGAAAACCGGTAAATTCTAGAATTCAGAATAACATTTACATTAGATAATCATTTAGGGGTTTGGGAGTTTTATATTTTATCTCTATCGTTTTAAACTGGGTTTGTGATTCTACAACCCACCGTTTTTTAATTGAATACTTTTTTTTTATCAATGTATTAATTTTAATTGTGTCAATATTATATTTATATGTGTTGAAAGTCATTTATGAGTGTTCCAAAGCAAAAACAGTGTATTGCTGATATTAGGACTCCCTAGAATGCATCATTTCCCCCATCTCATTTACGTTTCAGTGTCTTTTTAATCTCAAGGGGGAGCGGCTTGGAGTATTTAAGAGCATATAATGTTTTGCTTAATCTCAAGGGGGAGGAGCTTGGAGTATTTAAGAGCATATAATGTTTTGCTTAATCTCAAGGGGGAGGAGCTTGGAGTATTTAAGAGCATATAATGTTTTGCCCAATATCGAGGGGGAGGGGCTTGGAGTATTTAAGAGCATATAATGTTTTGCTTAATCTCAAGGGGGAGGAGCTTGGAGTATTTAAGAGCATATAATGTTTTGCCCAATCTCGAGGGGGAGGGGCTTGGAGTATTTAAGAGCATATAATGTTTTGCCCAATCTCGAGGGGGAGGGGCTTGGAGTATTTAAGAGCATATAATGTTTTGCCCAATCTCGAGGGGGAGGGGCTTGGAGTATTTAAGAGCATATAATGTTTGCTTAATCTCAAGGGGGAGGGGCTTCGAGTATTTAAGAACATGTTTTTTACTTTTTGGCCCAATCTCAAGGGGAGGGGCTTGGAGTATTAAAGAACATGTATATACTTTTTTTGCCCAATCTCAAGGGGGAGGGGCTTTGAGAATTTAAGAGCATATAATGTTTTGCTCAATCTCAAGGAGGAGGGGCTTGGAGTATTGAAGAACATATACTTTTTTGCTCAATCTCGAGAGGGGGGGCTTGGAGTAGGGGAGGCGGGGGTCAGAAGTCACAAAATTCAGAAAAAGCCCCAGAGCAGAGCAGGTGTTTGTTAGATCTGAATGACCTTTGGCACAATTATGCAGTATTTAGTTGACTATAGTTGTATCACATGATAGCTGCTGTGCTGTAAATAGGCTTTAGTCAGTTCACAATTATTTAAGGCAAAGTCCGCTGTGACTTTTTACCCCATGTCAGGGTCAAGAAGTCACAACCATGGGGTAACAAGTCACATGCAATTTTTGTGAACATACAACACTATATGAGGTAATATGCAGACTTAGACTTGATAGTCATCCTTGTGCATGAAATTTATAGTGAGCCTTCAAAAGCTATCGGCATCCAATGACAATGCACCATCAGTAAAGCCGGCATCAGAAATTGCCCAAAGTTTTCGAAATGAAATTTTTGCTGTAATGCTCTCTCATCAGTATTATTGATGATAGGTGATGATAAGATTGTAAGCTAAAAGCTTCTAGTGTGGACTATTTTACTTTCCTTAGCTCAGAATACTGACCTCCCGGTACCCTATGGTAAAATATCACAGTGCTGTGGTGAAATGTCACAGTGTGACATTTCACCCCTCAGCTGTTTTTTAAATTCAACACATGATCATGGCAACTTGGTGATCAAATGGCCAAAAATGGGTTCACAGCATGAAAGACTATTATCCAAAAGGCCCTGAAACAGTAGCACAACTTCCTATGCCACAGTGACCAGACATTAATAGAGAAAGTTCAGGATCAATGAAACCTGTTTGGGACACCAAAAATGCATGAGGTGGGTAAAAACCCACTTTGCACAATCAGTATAATTTTCATATTCCCTGCAAACCTTCTTCTCATAAAGGTGTCCCAAATTATGATTTAAGCTTAAGAATTAGGTCTCTGCAAGTTGGTCAAAAAGGCCTGTGACTTTTTACCCCTGTGACTTTTCACCCCCTCTTCCCCTATTTAAGAACATATGATTGTTTACTCAATTTCAAGGGAGAGGAGCTTGGAGTATTTAAGAACATGTATATACTTTTTTGCCCAATCGCAAGGGGGAGGGGCTTGGAGAATTTAAGAGCATATCATGTTTTGCTCAATCTCAAGGAGGAGGGGCTTCGAGTATTTAAGAAAATATACTTTTTTGCTCAATCTCAAGGGGGAGGGGCTTGGAGTATTGAAGAACATATAATTGTTTACTCAATTTCAAGAGGGAAGGAGCTTGGAGTATTTAAGAACATATGATTGTTTACTCAATTTCAAGGGGGAGGAGCTTGGAGTATTTAAGAACATGTATATACTTTTTTTGCCCAATCTCAAGGGGTAGAGGCTTGGACAATTTAAGAGTATATAATGTTTTGCTCAATCTCAAGGAGGAGGGGCTTGGAGTATTGAAGAACATATACTTTTTTGCTCAATCTCAAGGGGAGGGGCTTCGAGTATTTAAGAACATATAATTGTTTACTCAATTTCAAGGGGGAGGAGCTTGGAGTATTTAAGAACATATAATTGTTTGCCCAATCTCAAGGGGGAGGGGCTTGGAGTATTTAAGAACATAGTTTTTTGCTCAATATGAAGGGGAGGGACTTGGAGTATTTAAGAGCATATACTTTTTTGCTCAGTTTTGGTGAAATAAGTAATTACTTTTGGACAGTCTTGAAAACAATGATTTCATAACACAACAAGGTGATGTTTGATTTATATTGCATTATTTTATTTTACTATTTTTTTGCACTTTTTTACAAAGGTTGGAGGAACCGGGGCACATTGGGACGCTTTAATGTCTGCTAATTTTGCTCGATGCTTAAAATTACTGAGCAATTCAAGAGTTTGCATGAATATAATCAATACTACTGAGCTTGACTGCATAATAAATTAGGCTGCACCTACCCTTTGGCAGCCACACAGCAAAATGTGAGTCGTAATCATGACTGTCCCTATGTGCCCAGACGGCACATTGGGACGTCAATTAAAACATCATTTTAACTCTCCCATGTGCAATAAGACAATATACAGTGCATGAACACCTTGTAGTGCCAATAGTTAATAACTTTAAACAGTTTTAAACATTTAACATAAACTGTCCTGTGTGCGGACATCTATGTACTTAAGTAACACACCGTGTTTTGCAAGAGTATTCCCAATTACGGCCCTTGTTTACATTTCAGAGGGCTGTTATAGAATTTGAAGTGTCAAAGGGCTTACAATGGTGACGTCACAATTAGTCCAGTCCATCATGGGCACTGAAATTGGACCCAAGAGCAGCTCCTGCTGCTTTGAATCACTTGGGCTGCTGGACATCACCTTGGGCCATTCAAACAACATAGCACCCTCAAAAGTAGTGTTATTGTTATATTATACATATATACTCCTTTTGAGCCCAAAGCCAGGACTCTAGGCCTAGCGGTTCCCAAGATATCGAAAATTTTTTGTGTGAATGTGAGACCCTTTGTTGTAAAACGGACTTGTCGTACACTACCCTCCAAAAGTTTGAATACGCGACCCAAGTAACTATTGCTACTCCAACCATAGTGAAGACTATTGAATAAAGGGCAATAATAAAGGGCAAAAGTAGAATAGCTACTTGAGCCAATTTTTTATTTCGATATCCAAAATTATGATATTTTATAAAAAGTTGTCACAGCCCAGTTATACATGTATTCCGGGTTTATGGAATCTAATCATATATATTTAAGGGTTTCCATAGTTGTAACATGATCGTGCCAGTAGTTTTAACCGCAAAAAGACAGTTTAAAAATTGGACTTTGACCACTCAAAATACTAATTTTGGATTATTTTCGGTTCACCATGAAGCATAATCATGGACTGTATCTTCTCAAGTGAAAACTATCTGATTTGAGCCGTTTCAGCATTGTTTTGACCCAAAACTGGCCAAAATTAGTATTTAGTCAAATTTTCAACAGCTATTTTCTGGTCTGTAACAACTGTTAAAATCATGCCAAACCAATGGAAATGTGTAAAAAATTATAGAATGGTAAAAATATGGAAGTATGGAAGATAACTAAATATGGAAGATAACTGTGATTTTTTAGCTTTTCATAGAAAATCATAAAATGGGATATCAGCTGGTTTGCAGCATTAGACAAATTGGGAATCACATAATGTGAATTGGAGTTGCATGATAACCTCAGCGCTCTGAAACCCAAAGAATCGTGGAAGAAAATCGAAAGGAAAAGATCTTGGTATACTGGCAGAAGGAGTTAATTACAGCGGCGAGCAGCAAGTCTACACTCAAATGGCTGGTTACACCAGATGGAGCAACAGTCCACGGCATTTGGAACTCCTACAAGGGAATCCCGCGTCTGGTAGAAGCGGCAGGTACAAGAGCCAGAATGCTGGGTGGTCGCTACAAAACGCAACTAGAAATTTCAAAATGCAAGAGTGGAGAAGATCCCATGTGCAGATTCCTGCCAGATTGTCCTACAGGGAAACAGAAGACATAAAACATCTCATTGCCAGTTGTCCAACGCTCCAAGAATACAGGACACAGAAAATTGAAGTCATCAGGAAGTTGTATCAGGAAAACAAACTCCCATATCCAAAGGATGAAGAGGAAGTTTGTTCCGCAATATTAAATGGAGACTGCTTCATCCCATCAGGATTAACAAAGGGGAAGGTAAAGGTAATAGTTATTAAACTCCCAATAGAGGCAAGCAACCAGGCAAACAAGATATATAGCCTGCTAATTCAGTGGCGGATCAAGAAAGGGTCATCTAGGGGAGGCCCGTGCGTGTTTCAGCATTCGCGGGCCCGCGTCGCAGCGTATATTCTTCAAAATGCTATTATTAATCTCAGTGGTCTAGGGGGGCCCGGGCCCCCTAGGCCCCCCCCCTGTATCCGCCACTGGGCTATGCCACAAGCTTCACACAGAAAGAGACATTCTGCTTAAAGACCTGCCAGTCCCATTTAGAAGTAGAGCTGTCAGGTTGACGCAGAGGGAAGAATCAGACGGAGGAGCAGGGAAAACACTGATTGTTTTTAATTGACTGTTTTTAAACTGTGTTTTTAACGAAGATTTTAACTCAAGAAGGAGGTTCGCCTAAGGAGAGGCGGGACGTAATTCAGAAGAAGAAGATATCAAGAAAATTGTATAAATTTACACCAAATTGACGTAAAGCCATCAAACAAGGACGCTGTATGGATTCAAAGTGAGTTTCCATATTGTTTGATGTTAGTATAAAATAAAAATTGTGTTGAAGATGAAGTATTTTTTAAAGAAAGTTCACTTTTTCAGGTGTATTCACACTTTTGGAGAGTAGCGTATGTGAGCACCTTCCTCCTGTACCAAGGTTATTTTTTCAGTGCTTTTTTAGTGACGCGGACCGGACCGGTCCAAGGCGGTCCGGTCCGCGGTCCAGCCCTGGACCGCCAAAATACCGGACCACCTACAAAAAAGCGGTGGACCGGTCAAGTGCCATTCCAGACCGTCCAGTGATTTTTCATGTCATGAAGAGTATCGCATGAATTTTGTCATATATCTAAAAATTAAATTTATGTCATTTAGCTTGTTTTCACCCTCCTTTTATCATAATTTTTGAAATGGCGATGGACCACTTCTGGACCGGTCCAGTAACAAAATCGGACAACCTCAAATCCCATAATGCGGGGTTCCACTGTACACGTAATTCATTAAAAAGGTTTTCTAATGTAACATTCCATGATGACGGATTATCTTATATCTTACAGGTGTTTACGAAGTCCAACCATTTGTTGCCGATGAAAAAGCATTCCAGCCGTTGTTCAACCCGAGAGAGTTTGGTTCAATAGCGGCAATTTGTAATTACACTGCTGGGCATGGGGTAAAAACTGAAGCCTCGACGAAACGGGCAAAGAAAGCCTGCTGGACCGTAGTTTGTGCGAAGGGAGACATAAATAAGATGACTCATGCACCCATATTGACTCCTTGACAGTTCGTCACTGGATTACCCCAAAGTGGGCTAATAAAAAAACTTTTAATGTCAAGGAACTGATGACGTAATAAATGAATGGCAGAAGGAAGTGTTTATTAGAGTTCTCGCCTCTGGCGATGAACTCTTTAATTTTCGCAAGCATCTTCAACACCAGTTAGATTAGTCAAGCCAGCTTGCAACACATACCTGTTTGTACATTCAACCACTGTTCATTTAGGCAATAAGGGTCTTGCCTATCCAACGGTTGCATTTCTATGTGGTTATTGTAGATGTAGCATGTGTAAGGACAGCCTGTTCACAGGTAATTTCTCCTGTCCAAAAAAACTTTCTCCAACATTTCAATAATGATCAACCATGCGCCAAGTGGCCGTTTTCGGTACTAACTCCCTCTGGCCATTCAAACTGCAGACAGCAAGCTGTCAACAGCCCTCAGCATGGCTCTAGCTCTGGTAAGTTCGTTTCTTTGACTAAATATGTAATTCTACTCTATAAACATGATGCTGGCTGCAGGATAGATAGCCAAACCGAGTTTTGACGGCAGAATCCTGCCAGAAGTATCCCTGTTTTGACAACTTTTGTGTATTGACAAAAAGTAAACAAACTGCTTGCATTGTGCATGGCTGGCTCAATGCATCTACTCACTGACAGCTGCTATGATGCTATGATCTGATAAATTGCAACCCCTGCTAGTTATTATAAATTAAAAGCTATCTCACATTTCATATTCTGTCATAATCATAGGCTACAGTCTGAGTCAAGGCCATGAGCATTGGAACACAGTACTAATAGGCCCTGACTTAGTCCTACTGATAGGTTACACTGCCTTGTAGAAGGTCCTGCATTGGGCTAACATATCAACTCTTCTTTGCAACAGATAGGCTATAGCCCCTAAAAAATGTATACAGGTGCTGTTTGTTGACAGTGTCAGTGTTTACTCAGGGACGTATCCAGAAAATGTCGGACTGTTTACAAATGGAAACATACTAAAAATATCAGATTTAATTTTTTTAACTTTAAAATCTACAGGCCCACCAGGGGGGGGGGGGGGATTTGAACCCGATAAACCCCCCTCAGGATCTGGTACTAGTTGACATAATTTAATTTTACTCTTCTTTATGTCTTTCAGCATCTGGAGTGTTGGTCAATGTCTGATGTCCTACAATACTGAGCAGGAATATGGCATCAATGTTATAATAAATTTGATAATATATTATAATATATTGTAATAGTGTAATGATTATGATTGATAATGCAACAGGCCTAGTTCATTGCAAATTAAAATTTTGATCTCGCAATTAGCAGTGGCATAGCCAGATTTTGTCCGGAGGAGGGGGGGGAGGTTGGTGGTAGTGTGGGTAGAAAGGAAAATAAGCGAACGTTGAGTGGGGTATGGGGGGGAGGCGCAATTGAAAATATTAAGGATTAAGGAAATTAAGATTTAATGCTAAAAGGTACAGTATAAAATATTATAATAACAGAAGCAGTTCATTATTATTTTCAAATATGGTCAATCCTCAAGAGGAGGGTGTGAATGGCCGCAGGGGGGCACCTGCCCCTCCCCCCCGCCACTGGCTATGCCACTGCATGTCGAACAGCTGCTGTTAAAAACAATTAATTCAACGATATTCATTGTTAATTGTGCAATGCATTGTATGGTAATTTTAAGATAGAAATGTTAGAAATTAACAAACTTGTAATTTAAGCTTGATAGTGTACAAGATCAAAATGTCAGCTTTACAAAAATGTATAAAACTAGAGGACCCCCATGCTTCTTGGAATAAAAGGTAGGCCTACAAATGAGTAGCAGTGTGCAGTATTGTGGTTTATCATTGTAGCGCTGACATACATTGCCCTCCAGTGCAAATGATGATTGGAAAGGTGTTGGGGTCTGGTGAGGGTAGGATCTCAACAAGAAGCCGAGGATTCAAACCCTGGGTTCTGTTGGCAATTAGCAAATTAAGCATAAGATCCGTGGATATAAGATCAAAGTAGCACTGCACTGCGAAGTGCAATCAGCTTTGACACCTGTCAGATTGACTTCAAATGCTGTTTCTCAATGGCAATTTGTTAAACTGAGTGTGAAAAAACGCTTTAGAACTTGCAGAATTGCAATTAGCATTGTAAGACTGCTTCTGAGAATATATGCACTGCAAAAAGCAATTGCCAAATGCATTATAATGTCACGTGGCGACATAATAATGTGCAAAGTCAGCTTGAAAACAGCCCCTCAAGACTCAAACGATCTATTACACAACAAAGTACTAAAAAAAAAAAGGTTTTTTAATTTTGAAAAAAATTTTTTTTTTCAAATTAAAAAAAAAAAAAAAAAACCACAACAAACCATCCGGAATTCCACAACGCATTTTAGTTCACCTCTATATGAACACAAAATGGCCCACTTGACCACATCCACACCTGTATTAAGGCTGGGAAAACTTTTTTCCAAAAATCTGTCAGACTGGTTTTTAGATAAAATTACCCTGGGGGAACCCAGGGTAAAAACTACTGTAGGTGCAGAACTCATGGATGTTAAGTATTGCGAAGGTAAAAATGCGTAAAGGAAGAGTAAAGAGGAAGATTGATGTATGACATGGCCTGATCCATGGATAATTGAAGAAAGTGAAATGAGGCAAAAAGCTTAATTTGTAATATGGAATAGGATATATAGAATTAGCCAGTCGATAGGGGAAAGTAGAAAGGATGGAAATTGTGTAGTTGTTTAAGTTGGTTGTTAGTGTGCTGATTTGTAAGAAAGAACCTGTTTTGTATTGTTTATTTGATGCCTCCCTCTTCTGAGCCCAGGGAGAACAATGCACTACCACTATTGCAGCCACGTGAATAGAGGTGTGTGGATAGCATACATGTGTGGATGGGGTGTTAGAAGTAAGAGAGAGTTCTGTAAAGATAAAAATCTGTAGAGCTTTTGAAAAGATGAAGATTGATGTATAGCATGGGCAGATTCATGAAGAATTGGGGATTTGTATACAAAAAGAAAATCTGAGCAAACAACAAAAATATAAGATAGGATATCACAAATTCCACTAAGCTGTTGTCATGGAAATATATTTAACAAATATCCTTTGACTTTGATCTGTATTAAAATTCAAACCAAATCGAAATAATATGAATTTCTGTTGACTTTACTAGACTTGTTGCAATTTCATTAACTAGCTTAGAAATTAGTCCGTGTGTTTTAATGTTGAGTACTGTCCTCAAGTGAGGTTGTGGCCTATTGGATAAGGCATCTGTGATTCTGTGTGACTTCTTCTTGAACCAATAAATCACTGCAATTCAGCCGTGATGTTGCACATCTCATGACCTGACTGTGAAGTAATCAGAATTCTATTGTGTGTAGATATTTATATATGGAAAGGCAATGGTATGGTAAAATGTTATTTATGGTCGTTTTAAGTCGGTCAGCACATTGCTGGAAATTTGCCCATCACAAACATGTTTCTTTGTGCTTATAATTACTGGTACTACATGTTTGTGATAGGCTACTGTTCCTGCAATCATAGCACACTAAAATGCAGTATGATTCTGACTGTATGCAAATAACATCACTGCAGATTGACCTTTTCATGGAGTTTATCACATCGAAAAATGTTTTTCACACATTAAGATGTGTTTTTCTTCAAAAATTATTAGAAATATTTTTCCTGTTAATGGATATGTAATTTGTATGTCCTTGTTTATTATATTTAACAGGTTCCATGCAATTCACATAATTTTTGACGATCTTCAGAAACCTTTTATGGAGTTTATCACATTGCAAAATGGCTGCCACATAAAAATGCGATTTTCTCAAAAAATTCCCAACAGATTTTTTTCTCGTTTTCAGTTATGTAATCTGCATGTCCTTGTGGACCATATCCAGCAGACATCGTGCCATTAGAATTTTTTTCTAACTTAAAGGTGGTTAAAACCCACTGTGCCGGACTGCCGGCACCTCTGGATCCGAAAATCCCAATTTATAGTGTATTTGCACTTTTTGCGAGGGTTCAAAATATTGAAATTGCCCAATACAATGGCACCCCACTCTACCCTACAAAATCGCAGTGGGTTAGCAATACACATTAACGTATTCTGACTCCTTTGCCTTTCTGAAAAATGACTCCTACTCCTCAGGTCTCCTGAAGTTCTACTCTGACTCCTGACTCTTCTTTTGGCATTATTTGGACACAAGTTTCATAGTTTCAAGCTTCAATATTGTTCACATTGTAATACAATGTGTTTTGTCAGTTATTCTAATAATTTTTAGGAGTCAGGAGTCACCAAATTAATTTTCGTGTCCGACTCCAACTGATTACCAAAGTTTGACTCCGACTCCATCCAAAAACCTCTGACTCCTGACTTTGACTCTGACTCCTAAATCTGACTCCTGACTCTGACTCCCAACCCTGACTCCCGACTCAGACTCCTTACTCTGACTCCTGACTCAGACTCCTGACTCTGACTCCTGACTCAGACTCCTGACCCTGACTCCTTACGCTGACTCCTGACTCTGACTCCTGACTCAGACTCCTGACTCAGACTCCTTACTCTGACTCCTTACTCTGACTCCCGACCCTGACTCCTGACTCTGACTCCCGACCCTGACTCCTGACTCTCACTCCCGACCCTGACTCCTGACTCAGACTCCTGACTCTGACTCCTGACTCTGACTCCTGACTCCTGACTCTGATTTAACATTATTCTCTTTTATCAATTCCAGATATTTTTTGCTTCATGAGTTCGGCGGGGTGTATGTGGACCTCGACGTGGAGTGCTACAAAAGTCTGGACGAAGTTATTAAAAAACACAATTGCACTTTTAGTGCCGAACCACTTCTACATCAACTTTTGGAGCCAAACTTTTTAAGAAAGCCTCATTTGATGAGCAATGCATTGATGGCATGTCTACCAAGACACGCCTTTCTCAGGCACACAATAGAATTCCTCGTGCTCCACGATCGACACAAGTTAATTCACAAGTCACGGAGTACCGGATCACTGATGTTGGAAGATTCACTGGAGACATTTTTGAAAACCGGTAAATTCTAGAATTCAGAATAACATTTACATTAGATAATCATTTAGGGGTTTGGGAGTTTTATATTTTATCTCTATCGTTTTAAACTGGGTTTGTGATTCTACAACCCACCGTTTTTTAATTGAATACTTTTTTTTTATCAATGTATTAATTTTAATTGTGTCAATATTATATTTATATGTGTTGAAAGTCATTTATGAGTGTTCCAAAGCAAAAACAGTGTATTGCTGATATTAGGACTCCCTAGAATGCATCATTTCCCCCATCTCATTTACGTTTCAGTGTCTTTTTAATCTCAAGGGGGAGCGGCTTTGAGTATTTAAGAGCATATAATGTTTTGCTTAATCTCAAGGGGGAGGAGCTTGGAGTATTTAAGAGCATATAATGTTTTGCTTAATCTCAAGGGGGAGGAGCTTGGAGTATTTAAGAGCATATAATGTTTTGCCCAATATCGAGGGGGAGGGGCTTGGAGTATTTAAGAGCATATAATGTTTTGCTTAATCTCAAGGGGGAGGAGCTTGGAGTATTTAAGAGCATATAATGTTTTGCCCAATCTCGAGGGGGAGGGGCTTGGAGTATTTAAGAGCATATAATGTTTTGCCCAATCTCGAGGGGGAGGGGCTTGGAGTATTTAAGAGCATATAATGTTTTGCCAAATCTCGAGGGGGAGGGGCTTGGAGTATTTAAGAGCATATAATGTTTGCTTAATCTCAAGGGGGAGGGGCTTCGAGTATTTAAGAACATGTTTTTTACTTTTTGGCCCAATCTCAAGGGGAGGGGCTTGGAGTATTAAAGAACATGTATATACTTTTTTTGCCCAATCTCAAGGGGAGGGGCTTTGAGAATTTAAGAGCATATAATGTTTTGCTCAATCTCAAGGAGGAGGGGCTTGGAGTATTGAAGAACATATACTTTTTTGCTCAATCTCGAGAGGGGGGGCTTGGAGTATTTAAGAACATATGATTGTTTACTCAATTTCAAGGGAGAGGAGCTTGGAGTATTTAAGAACATGTATATACTTTTTTGCCCAATCGCAAGGGGGAGGGGCTTGGAGAATTTAAGAGCATATCATGTTTTGCTCAATCTCAAGGAGGAGGGGCTTCGAGTATTTAAGAAAATATACTTTTTTGCTCAATCTCAAGGGGGAGGGGCTTGGAGTATTGAAGAACATATAATTGTTTACTCAATTTCAAGAGGGAAGGAGCTTGGAGTATTTAAGAACATATGATTGTTTACTCAATTTCAAGGGGGAGGAGCTTGGAGTATTTAAGAACATGTATATACTTTTTTTGCCCAATCTCAAGGGGTAGAGGCTTGGACAATTTAAGAGTATATAATGTTTTGCTCAATCTCAAGGAGGAGGGGCTTGGAGTATTGAAGAACATATACTTTTTTGCTCAATCTCAAGGGGGAGGGGCTTCGAGTATTTAAGAACATATAATTGTTTACTCAATTTCAAGGGGGAGGAGCTTGGAGTATTTAAGAACATATAATTGTTTGCCCAATCTCAAGGGGGAGGGGCTTGGAGTATTTAAGAACATAGTTTTTTGCTCAATATGAAGGGGAGGGACTTGGAGTATTTAAGAGCATATACTTTTTTGCTCAGTTTTGGTGAAATAAGTAATTACTTTTGGACAGTCTTGAAAACAATGATTTCATAACACAACAAGGTGATGTTTGATTTATATTGCATTATTTTATTTTACTATTTTTTTGCACTTTTTTACAAAGGTTGGAGGAACCGGGGCACATTGGGACGCTTTAATGTCTGCTAATTTTGCTCGATGCTTAAAATTACTGAGCAATTCAAGAGTTTGCATGAATATAATCAATACTACTGAGCTTGACTGCATAATAAATTAGGCTGCACCTACCCTTTGGCAGCCACACAGCAAAATGTGAGTCGTAATCATGACTGTCCCTATGTGCCCAGACTGCACATTGGGACGTCAATTAAAACATCATTTTAACTCTCCCATGTGCAATAAGACAATATACAGTGCATGAACACCTTGTAGTGCCAATAGTTAATAACTTTAAACAGTTTTAAACATTTAACATAAACTGTCCTGTGTGCGGACATCTATGTACTTAAGTAACACACCGTGTTTTGCAAGAGTATTCCCAATTACGGCCCTTGTTTACATTTCAGAGGGCTGTTATAGAATTTGAAGTGTCAAAGGGCTTACAATGGTGACGTCACAATTAGTCCAGTCCATCATGGGCACTGAAATTGGACCCAAGAGCAGCTCCTGCTGCTTTGAATCACTTGGGCTGCTGGACATCACCTTGGGCCATTCAAACAACATAGCACCCTCAAAAGTAGTGTTATTGTTATATTATACATATATACTCCTTTTGAGCCCAAAGCCAGGACTCTAGGCCTAGCGGTTCCCAAGATATCGAAAATTTTTTGTGTGAATGTGAGACCCTTTGTTGTAAAACGGACTTGTCGTACACTACCCTCCAAAAGTTTGAATACGCGACCCAAGTAACTATTGCTACTCCAACCATAGTGAAGACTATTGAATAAAGGGCAATAATAAAGGGCAAAAGTAGAATAGCTACTTGAGCCAATTTTTTATTTCGATATCCAAAATTATGATATTTTATAAAAAGTTGTCACAGCCCAGTTATACATGTATTCCGGGTTTATGGAATCTAATCATATATATTTAAGGGTTTCCATAGTTGTAACATGATCGTGCCAGTAGTTTTAACCGCAAAAAGACAGTTTAAAAATTGGACTTTGACCACTCAAAATACTAATTTTGGATTATTTTCGGTTCACCATGAAGCATAATCATGGACTGTATCTTCTCAAGTGAAAACTATCTGATTTGAGCCGTTTCAGCATTGTTTTGACCCAAAACTGGCCAAAATTAGTATTTAGTCAAATTTTCAACAGCTATTTTCTGGTCTGTAACAACTGTTAAAATCATGCCAAACCAATGGAAATGTGTAAAAAATTATAGAATGGTAAAAATATGGAAGTATGGAAGATAACTAAATATGGAAGATAACTGTGATTTTTTAGCTTTTCATAGAAAATCATAAAATGGGATATCAGCTGGTTTGCAGCATTAGACAAATTGGGAATCACATAATGTGAATTGGAGTTGCATGATAACCTCAGCGCTCTGAAACCCAAAGAATCGTGGAAGAAAATCGAAAGGAAAAGATCTTGGTATACTGGCAGAAGGAGTTAATTACAGCGGCGAGCAGCAAGTCTACACTCAAATGGCTGGTTACACCAGATGGAGCAACAGTCCACGGCATTTGGAACTCCTACAAGGGAATCCCGCGTCTGGTAGAAGCGGCAGGTACAAGAGCCAGAATGCTGGGTGGTCGCTACAAAACGCAACTAGAAATTTCAAAATACAAGAGTGGAGAAGATCCCATGTGCAGATTCCTGCCAGATTGTCCTACAGGGAAACAGAAGACATAAAACATCTCATTGCCAGTTGTCCAACGCTCCAAGAATACAGGACACAGAAAATTGAAGTCATCAGGAAGTTGTATCAGGAAAACAAACTCCCATATCCAAAGGATGAAGAGGAAGTTTGTTCCGCAATATTAAATGGAGACTGTTTCATCCCATCAGGATTAACAAAGGGGAAGGTAAAGGTAATAGTTATTAAACTCCCAATAGAGGCAAGCAACCAGGCAAACAAGATATATAGCCTGCTAATTCAGTGGCGGATCAAGAAAGGGTCATCTAGGGGAGGCCCGTGCGTGTTTCAGCATTCGCGGGCCCGCGTCGCAGCGTATATTCTTCAAAATGCTATTATTAATCTCAGTGGTCTAGGGGGGCCCGGGCCCCCTAGGCCCCCCCCCTGTATCCGCCACTGGGCTATGCCACAAGCTTCACACAGAAAGAGACATTCTGCTTAAAGACCTGCCAGTCCCATTTAGAAGTAGAGCTGTCAGGTTGACGCAGAGGGAAGAATCAGACGGAGGAGCAGGGAAAACACTGATTGTTTTTAATTGACTGTTTTTAAACTGTGTTTTTAACGAAGATTTTAACTCCAGAAGGAGGTTCGCCTAAGGAGAGGCGGGACGTAATTCAGAAGAAGAAGATATCAAGAAAATTGTATAAATTTACACCAAATTGACGTAAAGCCATCAAACAAGGACGCTGTATGGATTCAAAGTGAGTTTCCATATTGTTTGATGTTAGTATAAAATAAAAATTGTGTTGAAGATGAAGTATTTTTTAAAGAAAGTTCACTTTTTCAGGTGTATTCACACTTTTGGAGAGTAGCGTATGTGAGCACCTTCCTCCTGTACCAAGGTTATTTTTTCAGTGCTTTTTTAGTGACGCGGACCGGACCGGTCCAAGGCGGTCCGGTCCGCGGTCCAGCCCTGGACCGCCAAAATACCGGACCACCTACAAAAAAGCGGTGGACCGGTCAAGTGCCATTCCAGACCGTCCAGTGATTTTTCATGTCATGAAGAGTATCGCATGAATTTTGTCATATATCTAAAAATTAAATTTATGTCATTTAGCTTGTTTTCACCCTCCTTTTATCATAATTTTTGAAATGGCGATGGACCACTTCTGGACCGGTCCAGTAACAAAATCGGACAACCTCAAATCCCATAATGCGGGGTTCCACTGTACACGTAATTCATTAAAAAGGTTTTCTAATGTAACATTCCATGATGACGGATTATCTTATATCTTACAGGTGTTTACGAAGTCCAACCATTTGTTGCCGATGAAAAAGCATTCCAGCCGTTGTTCAACCCGAGAGAGTTTGGTTCAATAGCGGCAATTTGTAATTACACTGCTGGGCATGGGGTAAAAACTGAAGCCTCGACGAAACGGGCAAAGAAAGCCTGCTGGACCGTAGTTTGTGCGAAGGGAGACATAAATAAGATGACTCATGCACCCATATTGACTCCTTGACAGTTCGTCACTGGATTACCCCAAAGTGGGCTAATAAAAAAACTTTTAATGTCAAGGAACTGATGACGTAATAAATGAATGGCAGAAGGAAGTGTTTATTAGAGTTCTCGCCTCTGGCGATGAACTCTTTAATTTTCGCAAGCATCTTCAACACCAGTTAGATTAGTCAAGCCAGCTTGCAACACATACCTGTTTGTACATTCAACCACTGTTCATTTAGGCAATAAGGGTCTTGCCTATCCAACGGTTGCATTTCTATGTGGTTATTGTAGATGTAGCATGTGTAAGGACAGCCTGTTCACAGGTAATTTCTCCTGTCCAAAAAAACTTTCTCCAACATTTCAATAATGATCAACCATGCGCCAAGTGGCCGTTTTCGGTACTAACTCCCTCTGGCCATTCAAACTGCAGACAGCAAGCTGTCAACAGCCCTCAGCATGGCTCTAGCTCTGGTAAGTTCGTTTCTTTGACTAAATATGTAATTCTACTCTATAAACATGATGCTGGCTGCAGGATAGATAGCCAAACCGAGTTTTGACGGCAGAATCCTGCCAGAAGTATCCCTGTTTTGACAACTTTTGTGTATTGACAAAAAGTAAACAAACTGCTTGCATTGTGCATGGCTGGCTCAATGCATCTACTCACTGACAGCTGCTATGATGCTATGATCTGATAAATTGCAACCCCTGCTAGTTATTATAAATTAAAAGCTATCTCACATTTCATATTCTGTCATAATCATAGGCTACAGTCTGAGTCAAGGCCATGAGCATTGGAACACAGTACTAATAGGCCCTGACTTAGTCCTACTGATAGGTTACACTGCCTTGTAGAAGGTCCTGCATTGGGCTAACATATCAACTCTTCTTTGCAACAGATAGGCTATAGCCCCTAAAAAATGTATACAGGTGCTGTTTGTTGACAGTGTCAGTGTTTACTCAGGGACGTATCCAGAAAATGTCGGACTGTTTACAAATGGAAACATACTAAAAATATCAGATTTAATTTTTTTAACTTTAAAATCTACAGGCCCACCAGGGGGGGGGGGATTTGAACCCGATAAACCCCCCTCAGGATCTGGTACTAGTTGACATAATTTAATTTTACTCTTCTTTATGTCTTTCAGCATCTGGAGTGTTGGTCAATGTCTGATGTCCTACAATACTGAGCAGGAATATGGCATCAATGTTATAATAAATTTGATAATATATTATAATATATTGTAATAGTGTAATGATTATGATTGATAATGCAACAGGCCTAGTTCATTGCAAATTAAAATTTTGATCTCGCAATTAGCAGTGGCATAGCCAGATTTTGTCCGGAGGAGGGGGGGGAGGTTGGTGGTAGTGTGGGTAGAAAGGAAAATAAGCGAACGTTGAGTGGGGTATGGGGGGGAGGCGCAATTGAAAATATTAAGGATTAAGGAAATTAAGATTTAATGCTAAAAGGTACAGTATAAAATATTATAATAACAGAAGCAGTTCATTATTATTTTCAAATATGGTCAATCCTCAAGAGGAGGGTGTGAATGGCCGCAGGGGGGCACCTGCCCCTCCCCCCCGCCACTGGCTATGCCACTGCATGTCGAACAGCTGCTGTTAAAAACAATTAATTCAACGATATTCATTGTTAATTTTGCAATGCATTGTATGGTAATTTTAAGATAGAAATGTTAGAAATTAACAAACTTGTAATTTAAGCTTGATAGTGTACAAGATCAAAATGTCAGCTTTACAAAAATGTATAAAACTAGAGGACCCCCATGCTTCTTGGAATAAAAGGTAGGCCTACAAATGAGTAGCAGTGTGCAGTATTGTGGTTTATCATTGTAGCGCTGACATACATTGCCCTCCAGTGCAAATGATGATTGGAAAGGTGTTGGGGTCTGGTGAGGGTAGGATCTCAACAAGAAGCCGAGGATTCAAACCCTGGGTTCTGTTGGCAATTAGCAAATTAAGCATAAGATCCGTGGATATAAGATCAAAGTAGCACTGCACTGCGAAGTGCAATCAGCTTTGACACCTGTCAGATTGACTTCAAATGCTGTTTCTCAATGGCAATTTGTTAAACTGAGTGTGAAAAAACGCTTTAGAACTTGCAGAATTGCAATTAGCATTGTAAGACTGCTTCTGAGAATATATGCACTGCAAAAAGCAATTGCCAAATGCATTATAATGTCACGTGGCGACATAATAATGTGCAAAGTCAGCTTGAAAACAGGCCCTCAAGACTCAAACGATCTATTACACAACAAAGTACTAAAAAAAAAAAAAGGTTTTTTAATTTTGAAAAAAATTTTTTTTTTCAAATTAAAAAAAAAAAAAAAAAACCACAACAAACCATCCGGAATTCCACAACGCATTTTAGTTCACCTCTATATGAACACAAAATGGCCCACTTGACCACATCCACACCTGTATTAAGGCTGGGAAAACTTTTTTCCAAAAATCTGTCAGACTGGTTTTTAGATAAAATTACCCTGGGGGAACCCAGGGTAAAAACTACTGTAGGTGCAGAACTCATGGATGTTAAGTATTGCGAAGGTAAAAATGCGTAAAGGAAGAGTAAAGAGGAAGATTGATGTATGACATGGCCTGATCCATGGATAATTGAAGAAAGTGAAATGAGGCAAAAAGCTTAATTTGTAATATGGAATAGGATATATAGAATTAGCCAGTCGATAGGGGAAAGTAGAAAGGATGGAAATTGTGTAGTTGTTTAAGTTGGTTGTTAGTGTGCTGATTTGTAAGAAAGAACCTGTTTTGTATTGTTTATTTGATGCCTCCCTCTTCTGAGCCCAGGGAGAACAATGCACTACCACTATTGCAGCCACGTGAATAGAGGTGTGTGGATAGCATACATGTGTGGATGGGGTGTTAGAAGTAAGAGAGAGTTCTGTAAAGATAAAAATCTGTAGAGCTTTTGAAAAGATGAAGATTGATGTATAGCATGGGCAGATTCATGAAGAATTGGGGATTTGTATACAAAAAGAAAATCTGAGCAAACAACAAAAATATAAGATAGGATATCACAAATTCCACTAAGCTGTTGTCATGGAAATATATTTAACAAATATCCTTTGACTTTGATCTGTATTAAAATTCAAACCAAATCGAAATAATATGAATTTCTGTTGACTTTACTAGACTTGTTGCAATTTCATTAACTAGCTTAGAAATTAGTCCGTGTGTTTTAATGTTGAGTACTGTCCTCAAGTGAGGTTGTGGCCTATTGGATAAGGCATCTGTGATTCTGTGTGACTTCTTCTTGAACCAATAAATCACTGCAATTCAGCCGTGATGTTGCACATCTCATGACCTGACTGTGAAGTAATCAGAATTCTATTGTGTGTAGATATTTATATATGGAAAGGCAATGGTATGGTAAAATGTTATTTATGGTCGTTTTAAGTCGGTCAGCACATTGCTGGAAATTTGCCCATCACAAACATGTTTCTTTGTGCTTATAATTACTGGTACTACATGTTTGTGATAGGCTACTGTTCCTGCAATCATAGCACACTAAAATGCAGTATGATTCTGACTGTATGCAAATAACATCACTGCAGATTGACCTTTTCATGGAGTTTATCACATCGAAAAATGTTTTTCACACATTAAGATGTGTTTTTCTTCAAAAATTATTAGAAATATTTTTCCTGTTAATGGATATGTAATTTGTATGTCCTTGTTTATTATATTTAACAGGTTCCATGCAATTCACATAATTTTTGACGATCTTCAGAAACCTTTTATGGAGTTTATCACATTGCAAAATGGCTGCCACATAAAAATGCGATTTTCTCAAAAAATTCCCAACAGATTTTTTTCTCGTTTTCAGTTATGTAATCTGCATGTCCTTGTGGACCATATCCAGCAGACATCGTGCCATTAGAATTTTTTTCTAACTTAAAGGTGGTTAAAACCCACTGTGCCGGACTGCCGGCACCTCTGGATCCGAAAATCCCAATTTATAGTGTATTTGCACTTTTTGCGAGGGTTCAAAATATTGAAATTGCCCAATACAATGGCACCCCACTCTACCCTACAAAATCGCAGTGGGTTAGCAATACACATTAACGTATTCTGACTCCTTTGCCTTTCTGAAAAATGACTCCTACTCCTCAGGTCTCCTGAAGTTCTACTCTGACTCCTGACTCTTCTTTTGGCATTATTTGGACACAAGTTTCATAGTTTCAAGCTTCAATATTGTTCACATTGTAATACAATGTGTTTTGTCAGTTATTCTAATAATTTTTAGGAGTCAGGAGTCACCAAATTAATTTTCGTGTCCGACTCCAACTGATTACCAAAGTTTGACTCCGACTCCATCCAAAAACCTCTGACTCCTGACTTTGACTCTGACTCCTAAATCTGACTCCTGACTCTGACTCCCAACCCTGACTCCCGACTCAGACTCCTTACTCTGACTCCTGACTCAGACTCCTGACTCTGACTCCTGACTCAGACTCCTGACCCTGACTCCTTACGCTGACTCCTGACTCTGACTCCTGACTCAGACTCCTGACTCAGACTCCTTACTCTGACTCCTTACTCTGACTCCCGACCCTGACTCCTGACTCTGACTCCCGACCCTGACTCCTGACTCTCACTCCCGACCCTGACTCCTGACTCAGACTCCTGACTCTGACTCCTGACTCTGACTCCTGACTCCTGACTCTGATTTAACATTATTCTCTTTTATCAATTCCAGATATTTTTTGCTTCATGAGTTCGGCGGGGTGTATGTGGACCTCGACGTGGAGTGCTACAAAAGTCTGGACGAAGTTATTAAAAAACACAATTGCACTTTTAGTGCCGAACCACTTCTACATCAACTTTTGGAGCCAAACTTTTTAAGAAAGCCTCATTTGATGAGCAATGCATTGATGGCATGTCTACCAAGACACGCCTTTCTCAGGCACACAATAGAATTCCTCGTGCTCCACGATCGACACAAGTTAATTCACAAGTCACGGAGTACCGGATCACTGATGTTGGAAGATTCACTGGAGACATTTTTGAAAACCGGTAAATTCTAGAATTCAGAATAACATTTACATTAGATAATCATTTAGGGGTTTGGGAGTTTTATATTTTATCTCTATCGTTTTAAACTGGGTTTGTGATTCTACAACCCACCGTTTTTTAATTGAATACTTTTTTTTTATCAATGTATTAATTTTAATTGTGTCAATATTATATTTATATGTGTTGAAAGTCATTTATGAGTGTTCCAAAGCAAAAACAGTGTATTGCTGATATTAGGACTCCCTAGAATGCATCATTTCCCCCATCTCATTTACGTTTCAGTGTCTTTTTAATCTCAAGGGGGAGCGGCTTTGAGTATTTAAGAGCATATAATGTTTTGCTTAATCTCAAGGGGGAGGAGCTTGGAGTATTTAAGAGCATATAATGTTTTGCTTAATCTCAAGGGGGAGGAGCTTGGAGTATTTAAGAGCATATAATGTTTTGCCCAATATCGAGGGGGAGGGGCTTGGAGTATTTAAGAGCATATAATGTTTTGCTTAATCTCAAGGGGGAGGAGCTTGGAGTATTTAAGAGCATATAATGTTTTGCCCAATCTCGAGGGGGAGGGGCTTGGAGTATTTAAGAGCATATAATGTTTTGCCCAATCTCGAGGGGGAGGGGCTTGGAGTATTTAAGAGCATATAATGTTTTGCCAAATCTCGAGGGGGAGGGGCTTGGAGTATTTAAGAGCATATAATGTTTGCTTAATCTCAAGGGGGAGGGGCTTCGAGTATTTAAGAACATGTTTTTTACTTTTTGGCCCAATCTCAAGGGGAGGGGCTTGGAGTATTAAAGAACATGTATATACTTTTTTTGCCCAATCTCAAGGGGGAGGGGCTTTGAGAATTTAAGAGCATATAATGTTTTGCTCAATCTCAAGGAGGAGGGGCTTGGAGTATTGAAGAACATATACTTTTTTGCTCAATCTCGAGAGGGGGGGCTTGGAGTATTTAAGAACATATGATTGTTTACTCAATTTCAAGGGAGAGGAGCTTGGAGTATTTAAGAACATGTATATACTTTTTTGCCCAATCGCAAGGGGGAGGGGCTTGGAGAATTTAAGAGCATATCATGTTTTGCTCAATCTCAAGGAGGAGGGGCTTCGAGTATTTAAGAAAATATACTTTTTTGCTCAATCTCAAGGGGGAGGGGCTTGGAGTATTGAAGAACATATAATTGTTTACTCAATTTCAAGAGGGAAGGAGCTTGGAGTATTTAAGAACATATGATTGTTTACTCAATTTCAAGGGGGAGGAGCTTGGAGTATTTAAGAACATGTATATACTTTTTTTGCCCAATCTCAAGGGGTAGAGGCTTGGACAATTTAAGAGTATATAATGTTTTGCTCAATCTCAAGGAGGAGGGGCTTGGAGTATTGAAGAACATATACTTTTTTGCTCAATCTCAAGGGGGAGGGGCTTCGAGTATTTAAGAACATATAATTGTTTACTCAATTTCAAGGGGGAGGAGCTTGGAGTATTTAAGAACATATAATTGTTTGCCCAATCTCAAGGGGGAGGGGCTTGGAGTATTTAAGAACATAGTTTTTTGCTCAATATGAAGGGGAGGGACTTGGAGTATTTAAGAGCATATACTTTTTTGCTCAGTTTTGGTGAAATAAGTAATTACTTTTGGACAGTCTTGAAAACAATGATTTCATAACACAACAAGGTGATGTTTGATTTATATTGCATTATTTTATTTTACTATTTTTTTGCACTTTTTTACAAAGGTTGGAGGAACCGGGGCACATTGGGACGCTTTAATGTCTGCTAATTTTGCTCGATGCTTAAAATTACTGAGCAATTCAAGAGTTTGCATGAATATAATCAATACTACTGAGCTTGACTGCATAATAAATTAGGCTGCACCTACCCTTTGGCAGCCACACAGCAAAATGTGAGTCGTAATCATGACTGTCCCTATGTGCCCAGACTGCACATTGGGACGTCAATTAAAACATCATTTTAACTCTCCCATGTGCAATAAGACAATATACAGTGCATGAACACCTTGTAGTGCCAATAGTTAATAACTTTAAACAGTTTTAAACATTTAACATAAACTGTCCTGTGTGCGGACATCTATGTACTTAAGTAACACACCGTGTTTTGCAAGAGTATTCCCAATTACGGCCCTTGTTTACATTTCAGAGGGCTGTTATAGAATTTGAAGTGTCAAAGGGCTTACAATGGTGACGTCACAATTAGTCCAGTCCATCATGGGCACTGAAATTGGACCCAAGAGCAGCTCCTGCTGCTTTGAATCACTTGGGCTGCTGGACATCACCTTGGGCCATTCAAACAACATAGCACCCTCAAAAGTAGTGTTATTGTTATATTATACATATATACTCCTTTTGAGCCCAAAGCCAGGACTCTAGGCCTAGCGGTTCCCAAGATATCGAAAATTTTTTGTGTGAATGTGAGACCCTTTGTTGTAAAACGGACTTGTCGTACACTACCCTCCAAAAGTTTGAATACGCGACCCAAGTAACTATTGCTACTCCAACCATAGTGAAGACTATTGAATAAAGGGCAATAATAAAGGGCAAAAGTAGAATAGCTACTTGAGCCAATTTTTTATTTCGATATCCAAAATTATGATATTTTATAAAAAGTTGTCACAGCCCAGTTATACATGTATTCCGGGTTTATGGAATCTAATCATATATATTTAAGAGTTTCCATAGTTGTAACATGATCGTGCCAGTAGTTTTAACCGCAAAAAGACAGTTTAAAAATTGGACTTTGACCACTCAAAATACTAATTTTGGATTATTTTCGGTTCACCATGAAGCATAATCATGGACTGTATCTTCTCAAGTGAAAACTATCTGATTTGAGCCGTTTCAGCATTGTTTTGACCCAAAACTGGCCAAAATTAGTATTTAGTCAAATTTTCAACAGCTATTTTCTGGTCTGTAACAACTGTTAAAATCATGCCAAACCAATGGAAATGTGTAAAAAATTATAGAATGGTAAAAATATGGAAGTATGGAAGATAACTAAATATGGAAGATAACTGTGATTTTTTAGCTTTTCATAGAAAATCATAAAATGGGATATCAGCTGGTTTGCAGCATTAGACAAATTGGGAATCACATAATGTGAATTGGAGTTGCATGATAACCTCAGCGCTCTGAAACCCAAAGAATCGTGGAAGAAAATCGAAAGGAAAAGATCTTGGTATACTGGCAGAAGGAGTTAATTACAGCGGCGAGCAGCAAGTCTACACTCAAATGGCTGGTTACACCAGATGGAGCAACAGTCCACGGCATTTGGAACTCCTACAAGGGAATCCCGCGTCTGGTAGAAGCGGCAGGTACAAGAGCCAGAATGCTGGGTGGTCGCTACAAAACGCAACTAGAAATTTCAAAATACAAGAGTGGAGAAGATCCCATGTGCAGATTCCTGCCAGATTGTCCTACAGGGAAACAGAAGACATAAAACATCTCATTGCCAGTTGTCCAACGCTCCAAGAATACAGGACACAGAAAATTGAAGTCATCAGGAAGTTGTATCAGGAAAACAAACTCCCATATCCAAAGGATGAAGAGGAAGTTTGTTCCGCAATATTAAATGGAGACTGTTTCATCCCATCAGGATTAACAAAGGGGAAGGTAAAGGTAATAGTTATTAAACTCCCAATAGAGGCAAGCAACCAGGCAAACAAGATATATAGCCTGCTAATTCAGTGGCGGATCAAGAAAGGGTCATCTAGGGGAGGCCCGTGCGTGTTTCAGCATTCGCGGGCCCGCGTCGCAGCGTATATTCTTCAAAATGCTATTATTAATCTCAGTGGTCTAGGGGGCCCGGGCCCCCTAGGCCCCCCCCCTGTATCCGCCACTGGGCTATGCCACAAGCTTCACACAGAAAGAGACATTCTGCTTAAAGACCTGCCAGTCCCATTTAGAAGTAGAGCTGTCAGGTTGACGCAGAGGGAAGAATCAGACGGAGGAGCAGGGAAAACACTGATTGTTTTTAATTGACTGTTTTTAAACTGTGTTTTTAACGAAGATTTTAACTCCAGAAGGAGGTTCGCCTAAGGAGAGGCGGGACGTAATTCAGAAGAAGAAGATATCAAGAAAATTGTATAAATTTACACCAAATTGACGTAAAGCCATCAAACAAGGACGCTGTATGGATTCAAAGTGAGTTTCCATATTGTTTGATGTTAGTATAAAATAAAAATTGTGTTGAAGATGAAGTATTTTTTAAAGAAAGTTCACTTTTTCAGGTGTATTCACACTTTTGGAGAGTAGCGTATGTGAGCACCTTCCTCCTGTACCAAGGTTATTTTTTCAGTGCTTTTTTAGTGACGCGGACCGGACCGGTCCAAGGCGGTCCGGTCCGCGGTCCAGCCCTGGACCGCCAAAATACCGGACCACCTACAAAAAAGCGGTGGACCGGTCAAGTGACATTCCAGACCGTCCAGTGATTTTTCATGTCATGAAGAGTATCGCATGAATTTTGTCATATATCTAAAAATTAAATTTATGTCATTTAGCTTGTTTTCACCCTCCTTTTATCATAATTTTTGAAATGGCGATGGACCACTTCTGGACCGGTCCAGTAACAAAATCGGACAACCTCAAATCCCATAATGCGGGGTTCCACTGTACACGTAATTCATTAAAAAGGTTTTCTAATGTAACATTCCATGATGACGGATTATCTTATATCTTACAGGTGTTTACGAAGTCCAACCATTTGTTGCCGATGAAAAAGCATTCCAGCCGTTGTTCAACCCGAGAGAGTTTGGTTCAATAGCGGCAATTTGTAATTACACTGCTGGGCATGGGGTAAAAACTGAAGCCTCGACGAAACGGGCAAAGAAAGCCTGCTGGACCGTAGTTTGTGCGAAGGGAGACATAAATAAGATGACTCATGCACCCATATTGACTCCTTGACAGTTCGTCACTGGATTACCCCAAAGTGGGCTAATAAAAAAACTTTTAATGTCAAGGAACTGATGACGTAATAAATGAATGGCAGAAGGAAGTGTTTATTAGAGTTCTCGCCTCTGGCGATGAACTCTTTAATTTTCGCAAGCATCTTCAACACCAGTTAGATTAGTCAAGCCAGCTTGCAACACATACCTGTTTGTACATTCAACCACTGTTCATTTAGGCAATAAGGGTCTTGCCTATCCAACGGTTGCATTTCTATGTGGTTATTGTAGATGTAGCATGTGTAAGGACAGCCTGTTCACAGGTAATTTCTCCTGTCCAAAAAAACTTTCTCCAACATTTCAATAATGATCAACCATGCGCCAAGTGGCCGTTTTCGGTACTAACTCCCTCTGGCCATTCAAACTGCAGACAGCAAGCTGTCAACAGCCCTCAGCATGGCTCTAGCTCTGGTAAGTTCGTTTCTTTGACTAAATATGTAATTCTACTCTATAAACATGATGCTGGCTGCAGGATAGATAGCCAAACCGAGTTTTGACGGCAGAATCCTGCCAGAAGTATCCCTGTTTTGACAACTTTTGTGTATTGACAAAAAGTAAACAAACTGCTTGCATTGTGCATGGCTGGCTCAATGCATCTACTCACTGACAGCTGCTATGATGCTATGATCTGATAAATTGCAACCCCTGCTAGTTATTATAAATTAAAAGCTATCTCACATTTCATATTCTGTCATAATCATAGGCTACAGTCTGAGTCAAGGCCATGAGCATTGGAACACAGTACTAATAGGCCCTGACTTAGTCCTACTGATAGGTTACACTGCCTTGTAGAAGGTCCTGCATTGGGCTAACATATCAACTCTTCTTTGCAACAGATAGGCTATAGCCCCTAAAAAATGTATACAGGTGCTGTTTGTTGACAGTGTCAGTGTTTACTCAGGGACGTATCCAGAAAATGTCGGACTGTTTACAAATGGAAACATACTAAAAATATCAGATTTAATTTTTTTAACTTTAAAATCTACAGGCCCACCAGGGGGGGGGGATTTGAACCCGATAAACCCCCCTCAGGATCTGGTACTAGTTGACATAATTTAATTTTACTCTTCTTTATGTCTTTCAGCATCTGGAGTGTTGGTCAATGTCTGATGTCCTACAATACTGAGCAGGAATATGGCATCAATGTTATAATAAATTTGATAATATATTATAATATATTGTAATAGTGTAATGATTATGATTGATAATGCAACAGGCCTAGTTCATTGCAAATTAAAATTTTGATCTCGCAATTAGCAGTGGCATAGCCAGATTTTGTCCGGAGGAGGGGGGGGAGGTTGGTGGTAGTGTGGGTAGAAAGGAAAATAAGCGAACGTTGAGTGGGGTATGGGGGGGAGGCGCAATTGAAAATATTAAGGATTAAGGAAATTAAGATTTAATGCTAAAAGGTACAGTATAAAATATTATAATAACAGAAGCAGTTCATTATTATTTTCAAATATGGTCAATCCTCAAGAGGAGGGTGTGAATGGCCGCAGGGGGGCACCTGCCCCTCCCCCCCGCCACTGGCTATGCCACTGCATGTCGAACAGCTGCTGTTAAAAACAATTAATTCAACGATATTCATTGTTAATTTTGCAATGCATTGTATGGTAATTTTAAGATAGAAATGTTAGAAATTAACAAACTTGTAATTTAAGCTTGATAGTGTACAAGATCAAAATGTCAGCTTTACAAAAATGTATAAAACTAGAGGACCCCCATGCTTCTTGGAATAAAAGGTAGGCCTACAAATGAGTAGCAGTGTGCAGTATTGTGGTTTATCATTGTAGCGCTGACATACATTGCCCTCCAGTGCAAATGATGATTGGAAAGGTGTTGGGGTCTGGTGAGGGTAGGATCTCAACAAGAAGCCGAGGATTCAAACCCTGGGTTCTGTTGGCAATTAGCAAATTAAGCATAAGATCCGTGGATATAAGATCAAAGTAGCACTGCACTGCGAAGTGCAATCAGCTTTGACACCTGTCAGATTGACTTCAAATGCTGTTTCTCAATGGCAATTTGTTAAACTGAGTGTGAAAAAACGCTTTAGAACTTGCAGAATTGCAATTAGCATTGTAAGACTGCTTCTGAGAATATATGCACTGCAAAAAGCAATTGCCAAATGCATTATAATGTCACGTGGTGACATAATAATGTGCAAAGTCAGCTTGAAAACAGCCCCTCAAGACTCAAACGATCTATTACACAACAAAGTACTAAAAAAAAAAAAAGGTTTTTTAATTTTGAAAAAAATTTTTTTTTTCAAATTAAAAAAAAAAAAAAAAAACCACAACAAACCATCCGGAATTCCACAACGCATTTTAGTTCACCTCTATATGAACACAAAATGGCCCACTTGACCACATCCACACCTGTATTAAGGCTGGGAAAACTTTTTTCCAAAAATCTGTCAGACTGGTTTTTAGATAAAATTACCCTGGGGGAACCCAGGGTAAAAACTACTGTAGGTGCAGAACTCATGGATGTTAAGTATTGCGAAGGTAAAAATGCGTAAAGGAAGAGTAAAGAGGAAGATTGATGTATGACATGGCCTGATCCATGGATAATTGAAGAAAGTGAAATGAGGCAAAAAGCTTAATTTGTAATATGGAATAGGATATATAGAATTAGCCAGTCGATAGGGGAAAGTAGAAAGGATGGAAATTGTGTAGTTGTTTAAGTTGGTTGTTAGTGTGCTGATTTGTAAGAAAGAACCTGTTTTGTATTGTTTATTTGATGCCTCCCTCTTCTGAGCCCAGGGAGAACAATGCACTACCACTATTGCAGCCACGTGAATAGAGGTGTGTGGATAGCATACATGTGTGGATGGGGTGTTAGAAGTAAGAGAGAGTTCTGTAAAGATAAAAATCTGTAGAGCTTTTGAAAAGATGAAGATTGATGTATAGCATGGGCAGATTCATGAAGAATTGGGGATTTGTATACAAAAAGAAAATCTGAGCAAACAACAAAAATATAAGATAGGATATCACAAATTCCACTAAGCTGTTGTCATGGAAATATATTTAACAAATATCCTTTGACTTTGATCTGTATTAAAATTCAAACCAAATCGAAATAATATGAATTTCTGTTGACTTTACTAGACTTGTTGCAATTTCATTAACTAGCTTAGAAATTAGTCCGTGTGTTTTAATGTTGAGTACTGTCCTCAAGTGAGGTTGTGGCCTATTGGATAAGGCATCTGTGATTCTGTGTGACTTCTTCTTGAACCAATAAATCACTGCAATTCAGCCGTGATGTTGCACATCTCATGACCTGACTGTGAAGTAATCAGAATTCTATTGTGTGTAGATATTTATATATGGAAAGGCAATGGTATGGTAAAATGTTATTTATGGTCGTTTTAAGTCGGTCAGCACATTGCCTAAGCACAGCTTCTGTACGGCATTCATAGAAATAAAAATAACAGTCCATACAATACATAATTTACATTATACCCTTAAAGTCCATATCTGCCCTGGGTTATAAAGCATTTGCCATGTGATACAAGGAATTTGCCGTGTGATGCAGGATTTAGTGAGATATTCCATAGGTACGGGAGGGTCGACATAAAGAGTCGAGGGCAGATACGAAGGACTGCTGATGTCAAAAAAGATAAATTATGCATCATTAAAAGGTCTTCCAACCCACTATGAATTAAACGGTAGGAGACGTAGGAGACAAAACAATTTGGTTGGGTGGGTCTGCCCAAAAAGTATTGCTGATTGCTCACATTACTTCCACCCCTCCTTCCACTAACCACGTCCACATAGCAACCCACACACATGGCGAGAACTCTCAATTCGCATCGGTTCCGATCGAAACTCTAGTTTTTATATGTATTATCATTATTAATCGGGCTGTCGATTGCTTTTCTTTCCTGACCACATGAAACTTATGCCTATGTGGATAAAATAATGCCGAAAAGAGGAGTCGGGAGTTGGAGTCGAAATTCAGGAAGCAAAAGGAGTCAGGAATTGCAGTCAGTTCACTTGTCGCCCGAAGCCCATGCATTGTTTTTTGCATATATATGCTGTTATTATAATGAATCCACAGGGGGGAGGGTTGGTCTGGTGGTAGCGCGCTGGACTGGTCCCGGGGTTCGAATCCAGCTCTTGCTGGGTCACCTGGGCCTATGTTGGATGGCTGTTTCAATCATCCTTCACCTCATTGCTGTGTACTTCTCCTGTCCTGATTAGCCTACCAAGTGCATAAATACAGGACGTAAAACCCCAATCATCCATCATATAATGAATCCACAGACGAAAAGTGTTTCTCAGTCAATTTTCCTTTGGAGTGATCTGTAGACGCCAATACCAGGTGTCTTTCAACTACACTGTAGTCTTGTTCACTCTGAATGTGGTGCCTGAAGGCCTTTAGGCATCAAATCCAGAGTGAACAATACCAGGTGTGAATATCAGGGGGCAACCATTTGACATTCGGGGGGGGGGGGAGATGGCAGTAAGAGCGACAGCAATTATCTAGTCCTTTTGTTTCTTGTTCCTGAATCAAACTGCACCAGCACCATCTTATGAAGTATCTGTATGGGTGGAGCCACAGGATTCATGATGAATATTGTTGTGGTTTGTGTGCTTGTAGCTGAAGTCCCCCGTGGCCTAATTGGTAAGTGCTTGTCAACCTGCTTTGAGGGCATGGGTTCAAATCTCATCCCGGGACATTAAATGGAGGCGGGTTGTATCCAGTCTTCTATGCTGGGGCAACTAAAAGACCCTGGGCATCCCTGAATTAATAGGGTATGTGCCAGACTCACAGTCTTCTCATCTCATCATCATATGGCGGTCGCCTGCCTCGATATAGCCCACTAAGGTGCTGCAGAGGAATAAAACACAGACAAAGAAACAAACGTGGGCCCGCGAATGCCAAAACGAGGCCCGGGCCCCCTGCCTAGATCCGCCACAGTGGCGTAACTGGGGGGTCTCGAGCGGGGGGGGGGGGCAAATGGGGGGCACGCGATTCTCTGGGGAGGGCACCAACTATACTAAATGAATATTTTAGCCAGAGTTGGAAAGTTCATATGGGGGGCACCTGGGGGGCACAGGTCCGATAGGGGAGGGCCTGTGCCCTCCCGTACCCCCCCCCCCCCCCATAGGGACGCCACTGATTCGCCACTGCGCCAAGTTAGTCTAAATGCATGAATATTTAATCAACACCCTTGACACATATTTCCATTTGCAGTTTAGCATAGAAACCAGAGTTCGATCTCATTCATTAAGAATTTACAGGATTATTGATCCTGGTCTGTCCCAGTAGGATTACACGAGTAGTTGTAGCTATTGGGGACATGGTGTAGTTGCTGTGATACCTACTTTTTCTGTAAAATATATTATGATATATCCTTCTTGACATCCGTTTCTACAGCCTTATAAATGCAGGCTATGTCTTGTTATAGGAGATTACTGGTCAGGCTATGGACATCTTTACCTCTCAGTAAGTACAAATCTTTATTGTCAGGGGCTCCCCATGATCTGTTATACCGATTATCTGTTATGAAGCAGGTAAGTTATGTTGAAGTGTAATTGTATTTTGTTTGCCAATAAATTCTATTCTATTCTATTCTAAGCGGTGACCGGCCGACTGGCAGGCTGTCAGCTAGGATTTTCCCAGCTGGCAAACCAGTGAAATATGCAGTCAAGTAATGAGAAAGCAGTTGAGGTGGCTGGCTGGGAAAAAATTATTCATATCAGCTGGCTGGGAGGTACTGAATGACACTTTGGCCGGCTGGCAACCCAGCTGGCAGCATAATAATATTTTCTCCCAGTTGCATAAAAAAATTAATCTAAGTGTCACAAAAGATGTGCAACTAAGACCTTACACTGATATGGGAATTATAATTACACTGTCATGAGGTGCACCTTTATTGTATTTTCTAAAATTATGTTGAAATTCCACTGAATTCCACTGTGTGTACACATGCTGTTAGACTTCTGGCATGAATTGGCTCTTTCTCTGTTTGCACACACATCAATCACTCCCTGTTTTTGTTTTTTTTTTCAGATTACCAGACAATCAGTTTCGGATGCCTCTGTTTATCCGCGATATTCCTGCTCATGTTCTTCTGTGGAATAAGCCCGTCTACTTTTGTCAGCTCCGCAGTTGACAGTTACGTTGGTTTGATGTTTTATGGAACACAGTCGAAGATTGCTGAGATGCGAGCGAGAGCTGAAGAAAATATTCGAGCGTCTAGATCACAAATTTCTAAAAAAACTAACACCAGCATCCGTGTCAAGTTCCACATTAAGCCACATGTAAGGTTAATCATTGCAGTTAGCAGTCCCGCAACAACAACTTCGACTCCAATGCCTCATTTTGTTACTCCTAAGGATGGATTCCTTACTCCGAAGAGGTCTTACGTTACTCCGAGAGCACCTGTCAAGACGCGTGATTCACAAAAAGGAAAATCGGCTCCGCTGAACGCAAGAGATTTCACCACATCAACAACTAATCCAAGAGCAACAATCCTTAAAGATACAAACAAAACAATCCTTAAAGATACAAGCAAAACAATCCTTAAAGATACAAACAAAACAGAGTCCAAAACTTCCATAAGTTCCAAAAAGGATTTTTGGAATACTTACTCCTTCATAAACAAGTACAGCAAACGTTACAACCCAACGATAGATGCGAGACAGATGCGTAAACTTGGCCAACTGGACATATATAAAGACATTTCAGAATTCGATCAAATCAACGATATTCCTCATATCATTCATCAAATTATGACAGACAAACTTTCTAATGCCACATATAAGGTAGGTCTCTGTAGTTACTCTCCTAAATGTAAAATTGTACGTAAATTTGTGGGTTGTCCCTGGGGAGGTCACTCAGGTCAGCCCCCGTCTAGGGGTCAATTTACTGGAGAGGCACCGGCTGTCCTGAATATTGGTTTGTTACAATTTTGTATGTTGCACATGAACGAAGAACTGAAAAACCTGTGAAAATGTAAAACTTTATAGAGTGTTTGTCACTCTTGCAAACCATTTGGTAATAATATTATTTATTTCGAAAATTATATTTAATCGTTTTTAGGCATCAGGAGTCATCAATTTAATTTTCCACTCTGACACCTGAAAATCGAAGTTCGACCTCGACTCCACCTAAACATCTCCAAACTCCACCTAAACATCTCCAAACTCCACCTTAACATCTCCAAACTCCACCTAAACATCTCCAAACTCCACCTTAACATCTCCAAACTCCACCTAAACATCTCCAAATTCCACCTTAACATCTCCAAACTCCACCTTAACATCTCCAAACTCCACCTTAACATCTCCAAACTCCACCTAAACATCTCCAAACTCCACCTAAACATCTCAAAACTCCACTTAAACATCTCCAAACTCCACCTAAACATCTCCAGACTCCACCTAAACATCTCCAAACTCCACCTAAACATCTCAAAACTCCACCTAAACATCTCTAAACTCCACCTAAACATCTCCAAACTTCATTTAAACATCTCCAAACTCCACCTACATCTCCAGACTCCACCTAAACATCTCCAAACTCCACCTAAACATCCAAACTCCACCTAAACATCTCCAAACTCCACCTAAACATCTCCAAACTCCACCTAAACATCCAAACTCCACCTAAACATCTCCAAACTCCACCTAAACATCTCCAAACTCCACCTAAACATCTCCAGACTCCACCTAAACATCCAAACTCCACCTAAACATCTCCAAACTCCACCTAAACATCTCCAAACTCTTCTTGTGATGAGAGTTGTTCTGGGTTTTGACTTTTGAGACATCCCATCAGAGGAAATTTAGAGAATAACTCCCTCCCCACCCCTATGTTTATGTAAATGGAAACTTTTTGTTGGGTTCTTGGTATTTATTTATCATGGCCTTGGTATTTTTACCAGGCCAATGTCGTCATTCTCACTTCCGGTCAACAGCTGAAGTTGTTGTGGTCACTAAAACATTTCACATACAAAATTGCAATCCAAAATGATGTGTCCTAGCAGTCAATTCAGTACTTATGCCTGATGAGGCGTAAAACACAAACTCACTCAATCACTCACTCGGTACAGTACTTATGCCTCGCTGTCGACAATCTTGTGCTGATCAGTGTTTAACTTAAAACATATTTCTTCAAGATTGAAGGCCTCACCTTATCTAAAACCGGTCTTGAAATTTTGGTAAAGCCACCTCGTGTATACTCAGGGCAGGCAGTGGTCGAAATAGGCCATGTTATTTGGGGGGGGTCTCTCATCTGCAAAACCCAAAGGAAAGAAGCCCTTGTAACCGAGGATCGGCGGGCCGTCGTCGGGGCACCAGAAGCCGAGGAGCTGCAAATGCTCTACAAGTGAATTCTCGGCATTTTAAAGGCATATTTTAATCAAGAAAATGGGTTTGCATTACCCTATTGCTTATGAATATAAATGTTGTTAGCCGATAAGGCGTTACTGGGGCTTCATGCTTATTCTTCTGAACAGATTCAGTATTTGGGGGGTTTTTTGAGGACCCCCTCTGGGTCCTTCTGAAAAATGTATTTGAAGAAGTCCCAAGAGCATTTGCGGGGGGGGGGGGGGTCAAAACCCCCTTGATCCCCCCTTATATCTAACTCTGCTGGCAGGCTGAACTGAGTGAGCTCATGTTATTGAATGTCCACTGTTGGTAGTGAATTGACCAAGGACTCTCTGCATGCATTACATGCATTCTTTTTTACCACTCCCAAAGGTATTCTGACATAATTTATGTTGCTTCAGTTCTGACTTCAGTCCACAAATATTTTTGTGTTTATTTTTCTCTCTTTTTAAAATAGCATTGGTTGGAAAGTTGGTTGCAGTTGAATCCAGGTTGGCAGCACTGGATTTGGACAGAGAAGGAAGTCGACTTTCTTGTAATGACACGATATTCGGATGCCAAGGAGTTTTATTTCAAAGCTGGAGCAGCGAAATTTGAAGTGTTCAGGTGAACTTTCAATTTTTTATGCTAAACGTCACAGGACTAATAATCCATCTATCCATTGTGTAATGTCTTGAGGGAGCGGGATGAGTTCGATCATTGAACTTTTTTAATTTTTGCTTATTTCATTTTGTTTTAATAATAATTTAGTCATTCTTATGGTACAATACAATAAATCATAATTTTTCTGTTTCAAGGTATTTCCTTTTGTACGAATTTGGTGGGGTTTATGCGGACAGTGACATGGAATGCTTGCGCCCTCTGGAGTTTAAAATCAAACAACACGATTGCATGATCAGTTCGGAACCTACGTTACACTACTTCTCAAGAGAAGGGGTCAAGGAGCAATTGATATCGGACGCTTTTATGGGTTGTCGGCCGCGACATAAATTCTTCGGATATATCATTGACTACTTATCGAAGAAAGACAGTAATAAATTTAAGTACCAAGGAGATGCCAGTAGCCTTTTGGCAGATGCTTACGAAGAAGCCAGTCGACACACCAAAGTTGACTTGCCATATATTGCCGATGCTGACACGTACCAACCGGTCGTAGATCCAAAACGGACAAAAGAGGTCACCGCGGCTTGCAAACTTTTAACCGGTAGGAGTTTTTGCTTCCTTGGTTTGTTAGTTAGTTAGTTATTAATGTGCGTCATACAGTGCCCTGTGGAACTGGAGGGCGGGAGGGTTGGTTTAATCTTGACTCTAATGGAAGCGTACCTACTGGACTGCCAATCGCTGGGTCCGGGGTTCGAATCCAGCTCTTGCCGGGTCACCTGGTCTATGTTGGATGGCTGTTTCAATCATCCTTTGCCTCATTGCCGTGTCCTCCTCCTGTCCTATTTAGCCTACCAAGTGCATAAATACAGGACGTAAAGCCCCAAACATCCATCCATCCCTGTGGAACTTGCACCCTTCGTTACAGACCAAATTTTCTTTTATATCTTGAAATACACAAACTAGAAAGCTTGGTACATGTTGTAAAGGAACACTGGACGCAATTAATTCTTTTGAGCATGTTGCTTCTAAATTTAACAATAAATACTAAATTAAAAAATACCCTCACCTGAAATTAATTGTTTCAAGACTGTCTGGAACGATTTTATATATTTCACCAAAAAAGGGGGGTGGCATGAATTTATAAATTTTAAAAACTTCTCCCTCCCCAGTCCCCATCCTAAAGAGGTCTATTAGTTGCCTTTTGTCCCTAAGGAGGCCACCATTTAATCTTAAGGGAGGGGCTTGAAGTAGTTTTTTTAAAATAAATAAATAACTGCTCAGTTTAGGTGAAACGAATAAATTTTTTCTGGGCTGTCTTGAAATAAATAATTTCTGGAGGGGTAACAAGGTGTTGCTTGATTTAGGAATGAATACTCGGCGACTTCGCAAGCTTGAAATAAATAAATAATTACAACCGCAGTTATCATGAAATAAATAATTTTCCACCCAGAAAAACTCCAAGCCCCCCTTGATTATTAAATGGTCGCCCCCTAATTTATGGAAATGTTAATTTATTTGATTATTTTTGACAGGTAAATTCAAAGCTATGCCAGGAGGAGAGAAGTTAAAAAAAGCCTGTCGGACATACTTTTCAGATAAAAACGGAAATAAACTTACAGCAGAATCATACGCTGTTCGACATTGGACACATTTATGAACAGCCAGCAATTCAAACCTAGAACTTGTAAATTGAACAGTAGGATTGATGACATTCCCAAATAACAACAATATTCATTTAAGTTTTAAACTGACTTGTTGCTATTTTGAACTTGTTGTTATAACTTGCTTGTTGTTATTTTGAACTTGTTACTCTTTTGAACTTACTTGTTATTTTGGACTGTTTTTTTATTTTCAACTTACTTGTTGCTATTTTGAACTTACCTGTTGTTATTTCGATTTGAAAAGGTGTAATGCTATCTTGTTTTCGGTATATTGTGTTAAACAAGTGTTAAAATTTTTTTATACCGGTATTATTATTATACAGCATTTACAAATACTAGAAAACCCGCTGCAAGCAGGCATTTGAGCCATTTAGGGTAGGATATGTGTGCCTGAATATGACAGTGAAGGAGGCCATGGTGGTCCAAATTCATAAGCATAAATGGACATTTTAATATGAAACAGTTTCCATAAAATTAAAGTATAATGGTTGTGTCTCTTGTTGATGTAAAATGTCAGATTGGGCTTGGGAAACAAATGCACTTTGTTCAGTGTATTTATGCGCATATTGTGGTGGCAGCAGTTGTCGGTGTGCGTTAGTCCAGGAGCCAAGGACTCAAAAAACTGAGAGTGTTCATCCCGAGAGCTAGAAAAATGCGGGTGGTACCATGCAATTCCCAAAATACCAAAGATTACCACTGGGGTGGATGTATGTCTTGAAAGTGGTGCAGTTTTCTGTTATTTCACTTTTAATGCACCCCCCTCTTTTGATGTTGGGGAATTTTAGAACTGCAACAGGGGTGACAAATAATTTAATTTCTCCTCACCTACTGCAGCAATATACACATGTTATATATCACATTAAAGCTGAGAAACACAGCTTTCAAACCATGTAGCATAATAATTCCCAGAATTAATTATGATAATTTTTGACATAATAGGAAAAAATTGGAGAATTTACAAAATATCAAAATGCAAAAATCTTTTCAGGAATGAAAAAAGGAGCTAGAAATATTCAAAAGACATCATGCATTTCCAAAAACACTACAGATAACCACTACTGTGGATTTATATCTTGAAGGTGGTGCAGTTTTCTGTTACTTCACTTTTAATGCACCCCCTCTTTTGATGTGGGGGAATTATAGAACTGCAACAGGGGTGACAAATAATTTAATTTCTCCTCACCTACTGCAGCAATATACACATGTTATATATCACATTAAAGCTGAGAAACACAGCTTTCAAACCATGCATAACACTAATGCCTAGCATAATAATTCCCAGAATTAATTATGATTATTTTTGACATAATAGGAAAAACTTGGAGAATTTACAAAATATCAAAATGCAAAAATCTTTTCAGGAATGAAAAAAGGAGCTAGAAATATCTAAAAGACATCATGCATTTCCAAAAACACTACAGATAACCACTATTGTGGATGTATATCTTGAAAGTGGTGCAGTTTTCTGTTATTTCACTTTTAATGCACCCTTCTCTGTTGATGATAAGGAATTTTAGAACTGCAACAGGGTTGACAAATAATTTAATTTCTCCTCACCTACTGCAGCAATATACACATGCTACATATCACCTTAAAGCTGAGAAACACAGCTTTCCAACCATGTATAACACATACGCGTGGTATAAAAAACTCACTGAATTAGTTATAATTCTTTATGAAATAATAGGAAAAAATTGAATATTTTCAAAAATATTACAGTGCACAAAACTTTTCAAGAATGAAAAGAAAGAGCTAGAAAAACCAAAAAGGCATCATGCATTTCCAACAACACTATAGATTACTACTACAGTGGATGTATATCTTGAAAGTGGTGCACTTCTCTGTTATTTCAATTTTAATGCACCCTACTCCTTCGATGATTGAAAATATCAGAACTGTGTCAGGGGTGCATAATAATTTAATTTCTCCTCACCTACTGCAGCAATATACATATGCTACATATCACCTTAAAGCTGAGAAACACAGCTTTCCAAACATGCATAACATATATGTGTAGTGTAAAGATTCGCCGAATTAATTATGATTCTTTATGAAATAATAGGAAACATTGAAGAATTTACAAAATATTACAGTGCACAAAACTTTTCAAGAGAGAAAAAAAAGCTAGCTGGAAAATCCAAAAAGGCATCATACATTTCTCAAAATACTATAGATAACTAATACAGTGGATGTATGTCTTGAAAGTGGTGCACTTCTCAGTTATTTCAGTATTAACGCACCCTATTCTTTTGATGTTTGGGAATATTAGACTGAGTCAGGGGTACATCATAATGTAATTTCTCCCCACCTGCTGATGCAATATACACATGCTGCATACCAAATTAAAGCTTAGAAACACAGTTTTCCAATAATAAATGAGTTACTTATGTATTTTGAAAATCTTGAAATGAATTATAAACATTTATGTATTTAACTGTGTTGCTAACCAATTATTGCATTTCAGTTTCAGAAATATGTGAATTGGATATTGTGTGATTAACAAATCTCATGTTTAACGGTGACTATATTGCAGGTTAAGATATTTAACTAAAACTAATATAAGAAATAATTAACTGGATAGATATTATAAACATATATGCATGAATATTTTAACCTTGTCACATCTATGTGGGATGGCAAAGTACTACAAAATAAAATAATGATAAGTATCTTTTTTTGTCCTTATTACCATGAGAAACTAAAATTCTAAGAGTAAATATGATGTAACGTGTACTTAAAGTATGTCTTTTTGGTGTGCCGGATGGCTGACAATAGGTTTAATCTACCATTTGGTAAGTTAACAGTTTTTGTTTGAATATTTGAAATTTTACATTTAAATCATTTGCCTATTCCTTTTGAAATTTTTACTTATGATTCATGATTCTATTCTTGGTAAAGTGCATAATGTTCCTTATTGCAGATGGACTCCAGTCCTTTACGACTGGTCACAAAGAAGCCCCGATTGTCCATCAACTTATCAAAATGCCTTATTTGTCAAGCGACCAGTTCTGAAGAATTGAGGGTAGCTTCTGAAGCTGGGAAAGCAACTTTTCTACGAGTTTTAAATTTAAAGAAAGAAGCAGGTGACTCGAGAATCTTTGACAAACTATGTGACCTGCTGAAGATTGATGATGATCAGATCTGGAAATTCACTGAAGCAGGTGAAGTCAAGTGGCACAAAACTGTTGCCGTTGCTCCTAGAGATGTACAAGACAGTCTTTGCAGCCGCCGCCAAGTAGGCAAGGAGCAAACGAAAGAATTAATCGTCACATGCCTTGATTCAGCAGATGAGGATTTCTTATCTCCCATTCGTTGTCAAAAAATCAAGTCCTTCGCCAGTCTGAACCGCCCGATGTCGGTTAGACAAAAGCAAAACCAGACATCACCAATGATAGAGAATGACAAACAAGTCTTCAGTAGACTAGCAGTGGTGGCAGAAGCAAGGGAAATTGAAGTTTGGTACAATGTTGTACCAGAACTCTTCAGTGACCACGAAGAAGCTGACTCTCGCATGTTTGTGCACGTAAAGCATGCTGCCAATGTTCTTGGCATCAACGACGTTGTTTTGTGGAGCCTGGATTCTGATGTAGATGCAGTGAGGAAAGCCTGAATAGAGACGGTCCATACAGTTGCCGAACAAGTGATGAAGAAGACTAATTATTCCAAATAATGATGATCAGCAATTCAGCATTTACAAATGACTTTACATTCATTTCTTTTTGCCAAATGCATTTTGCTTAGTATGCATTGTTCTTTGGAATAACAATTATCTCATCTTCACCATATTTTGTCTTAGTTCCTGTAGTAGACGATATCACAGGTACATTTACTTCATGGTGCTTCAATATGAAGGTGTGCTCTCAATTACACTGGTTCTGTTAGTATATATGTATCTTATAAAATATAAATTGATTAGATTTGTGTAAAGTCGCCCGTAAAGTGAGTAAAATTGTGGATATGTTTTTCAACTTCCAAGTTAAATTTGCTGTCCTACTGTGTAAGGAAGATGACTTTTTGAATGATGCAACATGTGACAGATTTTTTCCTGCAATGTATTTCTTGTGTTAACTGATCACTGGCTGGTCCTTTAGAATTTTGAAGTTACATATGATATTGTAAATTATTCATGCGGTTGATTAACATGGGTGAAGATGTTAGAATGTGTGAGAATATGTTCTCAGCTAAGAAAAATTTGGTCTCAATTTGTTAGCTTCAAAAGATGGTTAAACAGTTGATAATGAAAAAAGTTTCATGTCAAATATGCATTACATCTTGTTCATTAATGTTAATCTTGTGACTTCTAGTTGAACAAACAGCATTTCTTCTTGGATCTTCAGATTATTAATTAGTAATAATTAGCACAATAGCCTTGTGACATATCTTAAACGTTTTTTCGCAATTAAAGTTGCAAAAATCATGTCTCATGTTTCGCTTCAGAAATTTTTTGCTGAATACGAACCATTTGATTGAAAAAATTCAATACTCATAAGTCTGAATGCATATGTTTAGGTATTTATTAATTGCGACAAGGTAACCACTAAGTAGGGAAAATTGGTCACATTTTCCTTTTCTTTCATAATCAATCGAAATCAAGTGAAGTCTACACATATGCATTATATACCATTGGAGAGGTTTGTTTCTCTGCTTTAATATGGTGTACAGCTCATATATATTGCTACAGTAAGTGATGAGTAATTAAAGATGCATGGCTGCCACAGTTCTAGTGTGCTCCCACACCGAAACGGCAGAGTGCATAAAACTGCTCCCACACCGAAACGGCAGAGTGCATAAAACTGAAATAATGGAGTGGTACACTAATGTGAAAATTTTCCATCCACCCTCGTGGTTAACTTAAGTATATTGAGAAATTAATGATGCCTTTTTGGTTTGTTAGCTAGCTTGTTTTTACTCTTGAAAATAGTGTACTGTTATATTTAGTGAAATCTTCAATTTTTGCTTTATAAATTCATAATTAATCATCATTTTCAGTATAGTGTTAAAGCTATGCATACATGTTATATATGGTTGGAAAGCTGTGTTTCTCGACTGTAATTTAGTATGCAGCATGAGGTATATTTTTATCCAAATTTGACATATCCACGCATGCTCCAGAGCGCACATACACGCTTTTAGGATGCGTGGATGTGCAAGATTTGACACATACACGCGCGTGGACGTGTCAAAATGCGTGGATGTGTCAAAACGCGCATGCGCGTAGCTTTTTGGATGCGTGTACATGCTTTACAGCGCATGAGTGGACATGCTATGCAGCGCATGAGTGTACTTGCCATACAGCGCATGAGTGGACATGCTTTACAGCGCACATCCAAAATGGCGAGAGGACCCAGGGGCCGATCCAGGAATTTGGGAAGGGGGGGGGTTTCAGGTTCAGAGATGGGAATACCACAGGATGCGAAGCCCGAAGCTGAAGCTTATGCGGTAGGGGTCGGGGGCCGCTGAATGCCGTTTCTAGCTGCTTAATCCGATAGATTTTTTTTTTTTTCAGAAATAAGAGAGGTTTGGCAAAGATTTTCATTGTACAGGTCCCATGAAAGATAGCACTTGTACACGTACATGTCACACAGAAATGTGCTTCTCTATTAATGTTCTGTATTAGGCCTAATGTTCAGCTACAAACTAATATGAAGAGCAGAAACAACAAACTTAAGACCCCTCCTCCATCTGAGCTGGATCGCATATACTCGATCACATATACACGCGTGGTCGTGAATGCAGGTACACGCATGCGCTGAATGGCATGTGCACGGGTGATCGTGAATACACATACAGGCGTAATGATGCGCGCAAATACATGTACACGCGAGTGTATGTGCGCTCACTACCATGCGTGGATGTGCCATATTTGGATAAAAATATATATGGCAGCATGTGTATATTGCTACAGTAAGTGGGGAGAAATTAAATTATTATTCACCCCTGACACAGTTCTGATATTTCCAATCATCGAAGGAGTAGGGTGCATTAAAATTGAAATAACAGAGAAGTGCACCACTTTCAAGATATACATCCACTGTAGTAGTAGTCTATAGTGTTTTTGGAAATGCATGATGCCTTTTTGGTTTTTCTAGCTCTTTTTTTTCCTTCATTCTTGAAAAGTTTTGTGCACTGTAATATTTTTGAAAATATTCAATTTTTTCCTATTATTTCATAAATAATTATAATTATTTCAGCGAATTTTTATACTACGCATATGTGTTATACATGGTTGGAAAGCTGTGTTTCTCAGCTTTAAGGTGATATGTAGCATGTGTATATTGCTGCAATAGGCGAGGAGAAATTAAATTATTATGCACCCCTGACACAGTTCTGATATCTCCGATCATCAAAGGAGTAGGGTGCATTAAAACTGAAATAACAGAACAGTGCACCACTTTCAAGATATAAATCCACTGTAGTAGTAATCTACAGTGTATTTGGAAATGCATGATGCCTTTTTGGTTTTTCTAGCTCTTTTTTCTCATTCTTGAAAAGTTTAGTGCACTGTAATATTTTTTAAAATATTCAATTTGTTCCTATTATTTCATAAATAATTATAATCATTTCAGCGAATTTTTATACTATGCATATGTGTTATACATGGTTGGAAAGCTGTGTTTCTCAGCTTTAAGGTGATATGTAGCATGTGTATATTGCTGCAACAGGCGAGGAGAAATTAAATTATTATGCACCCCTGACACAGTTCTGATATCTCCGATCATCAAAGGAGTAGGGTGAATTAAAACTGAAATAACAGAGCAGTGCACCACTTTCAAGATATAAATCCACTGTAGTAGTAATCTATAGTGTATTTGGAAATGCATGATGCCTTTTTGGTTTTTCTAGCTCTTTTTTCTCATTCTTGAAAAGTTTTGTGCACTGTAATATTTTTTAAAATATTAAATTTTTTCGTATTATTTCATAAATAATCATAATTATTTCAGCGAATTTTTATACCACGCAAATGTTTAATACATGGTTGGAAGGCTGTGTTTCTCAGCTTTAAGATGATATGTAACATGTGTATATTGCTGCTGTAGGTGAGGAGAAATTAAATTATTAGTCACCCCTGTTGCAGTTCTAAAATTCCCTGTCATCAACAGAGAAGGGTGCATTAAAAGTGAAATAACAGAAAACTGCACCACTTTCAAGACATACATCCACCCCAGCGGTCATCTGGAGTGTTTTTGGAATTGCATGGCGCAAGCCGCATTTTTCTAGCTCTCGGGGTGAAGCAACTCCTGAAATATGGCCCTTTTTGGGGAGTGGCTCCTGGACTACGTGGCCCCTGCTGCCGCCTGGATAGCCTGACAGAAAGCGTATGAGCCAGTTCTGCACATTGATCAAAAGTTGCAGGGAAGGTGTGAAATGACGGTGTATTTTAAAGAAGGTAGGAATTGTTTCAGTACAGGTACCATTGCAAAACAAAGGAAATGTCAGTGATGTGGCGCATGCAACGTTTGATGAGTGTGATGAGAACAGGGACAGAGTTATGTTTGAGACATGTACCCTAGAGAGTTAGCACTTTTACGTTTGGATTTTATGTTTGGATAGGGCCATATTCACAGAGTCTCTGTGATCTACCTCACTTTACAATGTATTTATACAATTCAATGTGACTGGGGGTCTTCTTCAGGTCTGGATGGCTTCTCTTTTCTTGTAAGTTGTGTTCAGTTTTTGTGTCCGAGGTCGCCTTTTGTCATGATGCAGCTTCGTCAAGTGTAGGCCTAAACAATGAAAGTATGAAGATTTTTATGATCACTAAAACATTTCACAGGCGAAATGACAACTCAAAGTAATGCTTGCCAGTGGTTACACTAGTCGTAACGATACCCTACCTGGAATTGCATGTCTCTCCTCTTGAATATAAGATTGTTATTGGCAAAAATCATCACAGATAGCATGCAGCATTTGACATCCAACACACATTTGTTTTGCAAAAACCGGATGGAAAAAGTAGTAGTTTGGTTCTCCCTGGACTCTGAAGAGGGAGGGGAGGGACATAAACAAATTGCAGATTGGCATGCCACCTACCAGGCATAGGAACAAATTTATTCAAAGGCCTGAGGACACGGCGCATGCATTGCATGCTATTCTCACTTCTATGTTTCTGGTCCAGGCAACCAATCCAGGGGAGTCTGCTGATCACACCTGACAGGAGGGTGAACTCCTGCCTGCACAAGTGGCCACCCTGCGCGGCCAATTTTCATCCCACATCAGAGATGTCTTTTTGTATCACCATGAAATGTTCAATTTTATATAAGCCCAGTATTCACAAATTGTTCACATAAATAATGGGAAAGGATTGAATACAGGCGATGCTGAGATGCAAAGCTGTCACCTGTGTCAAACATGCTACAAGGGGCTCCATCTATAATCTGCCAGCATTCAAATATTTTTACTGCCACTATAAAGGGTTTTCATTGTTATGCTCAGGCAAATAGTCCCCACTTCTGTACTTCAGAGCAGGTTGTTCCAACAAGAACTTGGCGTTTTTAAGTAGGGATGTACACAGTGAACAATATAGTTTGCATTTTGCCGTTTCTCAGGTATGTAAAAGGGTATCGATACCTTCAATGCATCGGAAAGGTTTTTGTCGATTATCGGATCGAAAAAATTTTGTTTTTGATGACATCCCTAGTTCAGCACTGCTGCTTCCTCCACCCCACCACAAGTTTTTTTTTTCTGAAATTAGAAATGTGAATAATTTTCAATTAAACGCATAAAAGCGACAGGCTATTTCGTATTATTGTACTATACTGTCTATAAATGTATTGAATCCCTTGGCCTAGCTTGAATAAAGTTTGTGATGAGTTACATACCAAAATTACACAGCAATTTGCAAGCTTAGGGGCCGACCAGACGATAGTTGGGGGGGGGGCTATGGACTTTACCCCCGGGACGAACTTTTTTTTTCGTTCGCAATGCGTCGACGAACAATTTTTTTCGCATTCGCACTCGCGACAAACTTTTTTATCGGAATTTTAACATTACGGTATCCTAGCTGCAGGTGGAAACAAACTTTTTTTTTATTTCCATGTGCTGAACAATCTTTTTTTTTCAGTGTCAAGTGGGAAACAATCTTTTTTTTTTCACCAAATATCCATAGCCCCCCCCAAAGATCATCTGGTCGGCCCCTTAGGAAGTTCTATCAGTGTGCTGGTGTGCTGAGGGGGGGGGGCAACCATTTAATTTCCAGGGGGCCCCGGGGGGGGGGAGTTGCTGGAGTATTCCTCGGCAGAAAATTACTTATTTCAAGCGCGTAAAGTCCCTGAATATTTATTCCTAAAGCAACACCTTGTCAAGAAAATTAATACACCCACCAGAAATGTTTTATTATCAAGACTGCCTATTTATTTCTAAAACTAAACAAGAAATTATTTATTTTTAAAAAAAAGAAGCTCTAAGCCCCCCCCCCCTTAAGATTAAATGGTGGCCCCAACATAACCTGTACTGACAGCCATGCAGTCAGTGTACTAAAAATAGAACAAAATCTGATACTGATTATACGGGAGAGGGCGACACAAGTACTATGGCTTCCATAAACTGAATGCATTGTTCAGATGTCTGCCATCAACATCAGACTGAGGTTAGCTGAAGCAGCCTGCTTAGCCAAATACAATTAAGTTTATAGTAGGCCTGATCCAATGATACCACAGCCCCGGGACCACAGCTCGAGGGATAGCAATAGATGGACAGTTTATTTATTGATTGATGCACTACAGGGGGGGATCCAGAAAATTCTGGTGGGGGGTCTATCGGGCTATCGCGTCGCGAAACGCATAGCTCGCGACATAACGTGACTGCGCGCTGATAAAATTAACATGTAAAAATATATAAATTTTGGTCTGGTGATGCATCCCCCCCGTCCCCCTCCCCCTGCGTCCGTCCCTGATGCACTATGCACATACAATTTTCATCAGATAGTCACAATGATAACAAGACAGGCCTAATTAATTTATTAACAGATAATTCAGGACGACAGATAAGTTAGGACAACAATGGCATCAAAGGTAAATTATATGTGATTGCTGCCTCCATTTAAAAGCATACTATTTAATTTAATTATGATATAAAAGAACAAAAATTAGGATGGGTGTGGACATGGGATGTGATGATTCCTTAAATTGTGACAAATTAATAAAAGTATAAAATTGATCAGAATGATTGTAGTGCATGCTGATGTTTTGTGAAAATTTAAGGCTTTCAAGTGGGGAAAAATTTTAATTTAGTCTTTTCAACAAGAGATACCGATTTTGTAAATTTGATGACTGATTGATGATTGATTTATTAAATTGGAATTATTGTTCTGACAATTGATTGTTAACTTGATGTGTTAAATTTGACTCATGTTTTTGTAAAAGTTCTGTTAAATAAATAAAGATTAATTGTAAAACATACTGCGCTGAATTGAGTTTTAATACAATCACTGCATTGTTAGTGTGTATCATATTAAAACTACTATTGTTTTATTACAAATAGGGGACTAAATCATTATAAATACGTTTGGAAACAGAACTGTGCAACCCTCGAAGTAAACGTTTTGCCCATTTGCAACTTTTTTTTCGAATATTATATTTCAACAAACGAACTTTTTCATTTGATTATGATCTTGCCTGGAGTAATATTCCCCCCAAGGCAAGCATGCATCTACTTTCACTCTCTAGGTGCCTGGGCCTAGCTGACCTAGTTTCAAGGTCATGGCCTAGTTTATCAGCCATGACCTACTTTCGCTTTCATCCTTCCATGATCCAAAGCACTTTCACTTTCAGCATCAACTGCAGTCTGCAAAGCTCCAAGGAGCAGCGCTGCCTCTGCCTCTATAATATTATCTTTACCAAGTTTTCCTCTTCTTCTCAATGCCTTGCCTTTCCTTCATTCATTGCTTCTTTCTTTCAATTGTTTTTTCTTCTGCTCCTTCATTTGTTTGTTCCTTCATTCCTTCAATTATGTGTTCCTTCATTTGTTTGTTCCTTCTTTCTTTCAATTGTTAGCTCCTTGGTTCTGTCATTTGTTTATTCTTTAATTCCTTCATTTGTTTATTCTTTAATTCCTTCATTTGTTTATTCTTTAATTCCTTCATTTGTTTATTCTTTAATTCCTTCATTCCTTCATTTGTACTTTCATTCCTTCGTTTGTTTGTTTCTCCATTCCTCCACTTGTTTGTTCCTTCATCCCTTCACTTGTCTGTTCCTTCGTTTCATTCATCTGTTCCTTCTTTCTTTCAATTGTATTTTCCTTCTTTCTGTCATTTTTTTTCTCCTCTGCTGCTCCTTCTTTTGCTGACTCCTTTATTCCTTCAATTGTGCATTCCTTCTTTCTTTAATTTGTTGATTCTTTCTTTTATTTGTTTCTTCTTTTTTTCCATTTGTTTGTTCTTTCATTCTTTGACTTTCCTTCTTTCATTTGTTAATAACCTGGAGTGCTGGACAGTTTGTTCCTTCGTTCCTTTATTTATCATTTCTTAGCCCGTTACTTCCGTCCTTGTTCCCAGGGCTTTGGAGTCGGAGTCGGGAGTCGGAAGTTTTTGGTTGGAGTCGCGGAGTCGGAGTCGAACTTTGATTTCAGGTGGAGTCGGAGTCGGAGTCGAAAGTAAAGTAGTGACTCCTGACTCCTTAAAATAATTAATATAATTTACAAAAACACAGTTATAAAAACATGAAATGAATCTCAAATTTTACATGAAACTTCCTAAGCAAGTGTTCATGAACAAATCCTATGAAAACTTTGTAGAATGACTGTTTTCTTCTCTGTTAACCATGTTATATTTATGTGCAATAATGTCGATGAGCGGAGTCGGTAGTCGGAGTCGGGAGTCGTAATTCAGGAGACCCAGGAGTCGGAGTCGGATTTCAAAAAGCCAAAGGAGTCGGATTTTAAAAAGCCAAAGGAGTCGGGAGTCGGATTTCAAAAAGCCAAAGGAGTTGGGAGTCGGAGTCGGTTCACTTATCACCCGACACCAAAGCCCTGCTTGTTCCTAACTTCTTTTAGTTAAACATATTTCTTGTTATTAATTATTAAAGCCCCTCTTTTTTTAACAATTATGTTACTTTGTTTAAGGAAAAAAAATCAGTGCCAGGCAGCTTTAAATTCACAGAAAGTTGAACATTTATAAGTGGAATTTATAAGGGTATGACGCCTTATGTAAATATTGGGGGGCTTTTGGGGCTGGTTACATAACCACAGAGCTACCTTGGTGCATTTTGGTGCTTCCAGGTAGCATGTTCATAGCCAGTCCATGGTTCATGCAGATTTTTTCAAGCTTTTTTTTTTCAATGTCATCACCTTGTTCATTGTAAACTTTATTTATCATGTCTTATACATTGGAGATCCAGTGGCGTAACTAGGGGGTCTGGAATGGGGGGGCACCTGGGGGGCACGCGATTCTCTGGGGGGGCACCCACTATACTAACTGTATATTTTAGCCAGAGTTGGAAAGTTCATATGGGGGGCACCTGGGGGGGCACAGGTCCAATATGGGGGGCACGTGCCCCCCGTGCCCCCCATAGGGACACCACTGTGGAGATCACCTATGTGTTATATCATGGCAAAAATGGAATTTAAGATTGCTTTTATGCTATAGGGGTATTATATGGAAAGTCACATGTAAATTAGTAATACCAGGCTTGGCAGAAATCTATTTGAAACTTATGTGAATGGTAGTAGCAATGTGTCATTGCATTAGATATTCTATATATTTATTTTATTTATATGCACAGAAAATGAAGAAAATGTATGTTTCTTATAGATGATTAAAATGAGGAAATACAAATATGCACTATCAAAGTATTTCTTTTGCATTCTGTGCCAATCATTTTGTTCAATCCAAATACATATATTTAAGTGCTATGACTCTGTTTACAAATGATTGTTTACATGGTTATGCAAATGAGGAGCCTCCCTACTTAGTGCCTCCCTGTATAAACAAACTTATAAAATGCTCTATCTTTTATTGGGCGTGGCCAAATTTAGCCTTGAGTTTCATTGGCCAGTCTTCCCGAAAGATAACTTCCACGTTCTATTTTTAGAACAGTATATATACAGTTTGTACCAGGCCCAGAAAAGTAGTAGGCGATTTTCTCATGGAGAGAGCACATGTAATACATGTATGTTGATATATAATTTATATTGTCTTGAATCTGTGGGAAATATGTAATTTTTGGGACAGGCTACCACCTATCTAAATATCATTCTCTCCATATAGTATATCTAGCTCTTAGATAGCCTATACTGGTTGAATACAGGATGTAGAGCCCCAATCATCCATCTATCTTTTATATATAATACAATTATCGATTTAATCAACCTAAAGTATAGAGACCGTATGGTCCAGGGTTCGAATCCAACTCTTGCCGGGTCACCTGAGCCTATGTTGGACGGCTGTTTCAATCATCCTTCACCTCATTGCCGCGTCCTCTTCCTGTCCAAATTAGCCTACTAAGTGCATAAATACAGGACGTAAAACCCCAATCATCCATCCATCCTATATATAATAAAATTATCGAGCTAATTAATTATCGACCTAAATTATAGAGACCGTATAAATTATAGAGACCGTAGAATTACCCGGTAACACTAGCTCTCATGGCTGCCAATTGCTGGCTTGGTCACCTGCATTTATGTTGGACAGCAGTTGCATCCTTTGCCTCATTGCTGTGTCCTCCTCCAGTCCTAATTTGACTGTGGCAATGCATATACTGGAAGGAAAAGCACAGTCATCCATCCATACATCACTAAATGAGTCTTATGCATCCTCCTCCCCTAAATACCTTAAAAAGTGCATGAATAAAGGATTTAAAACCCCATGCAATCATCTGTCTATCTGTCTATCTATCTATCGATCTGTCTATCGATCTGTCTATATATCTGTCAATCTATCTGTCTATACATCTGTCCATCTATGTGTCTAGCTGTCTATCCATCTGTCTATCCTATCTATATCTGTCTATCCATCTGTCTATACAGGTGTCTATCTATCTGTCTGTCTGTATATGTATGTTTATCTGTCCAGCTGTCAATATGTCTATCTATCTAGCTGTCTAGCTGTCCATCATGTCAAATTACTTGCAAAATATTATTGCAACTTTGTTTTGCTATTAATTTGTGGTAATTTCAATAGGCCCACGTGAACCTTTCATAAGTGCAAGCTTGTTATTTTCACTACACCCACAATGTAGTTTTGACTCCCCCGCACTGGACCAGGGACTCGTGATAAGTTGGGGACAAAATATGCTAAAGAGTCTCATATAAAATAGATACACCCTGTTACTTATGAACATTATAAACAGCGTGCCTGGTTTATGAGCTTTTTATTTTATGTTTATATTTTTATTACTTTTTTTTTTAGTTTTCCTTGCCAAGGTGGTTTTGTTGGTTTCACAGAATCTCTTTCCCCTGTGAATTCACGTTATTACTTGTATGCCATCATTTTCCAGATAAACTGAGTTCATGGAATAGAGCTAGATTGATATGTGTTCAAATATTATATTGCCAATTTGATTTAAGAGTTTTAAAGACTAATAATTATGTAGTCATGGCTAATTATGAACAGCAATTGGATTGGCAAAATGCATCAACATTATCAGCTCTGGCTGGGCCACATTGACCTTTGTTGGACATCAGCTTCAATCATCCTTCGCCTCATTGCTGTGTCATCCTCCTGTCCTAATTAGTATATGGTGATGCATAAATACGCGACGTAAAAGCACAATCGTGCATCCATACAATCATCACTAGATGAGTCTATATTTTTGGCAGTAATAGTAAGTAAAGATTGGCTTTAAAATTTCCGATAGCTGTATCCTCCTCCTGTCCAATTAGCCTGTACTAGTGCAGAAATACAGGACGTAAAAGTACAATCATCCATCCATACATCACTAAATGAGTCTATATTTTGTGCAAGGGAGATAATGCCCTAAGCTTCCAAAGGCTGTATCCTCCTCCTGTCCCAGTTACCATAATAGTAGTGCATAAATAAAGGACATTTAAAGCTTCAATCATCCACCCATCCATCCATCCATCTTTTTTAGCAGCTGATTACTAATAACTATTGTCTTGACCTAGCAATAAAATGCATAACCAGATTATACTCCAGGGTATCCCCCTGAGGGTGGTAGTGTGATTTCCCAGGGCCTGGTTAGTGTTCTAGGGAAAATTCAGCCAGGGGCGGATCCTGGAGTAACAAGGCAGGTGGGGGGAGGGGGCAGGGGCGGATGCAAACCTAGAAGAAAGTTTTGTGAAAATTATTCGATGTTTAAAGGTAATGCTATTTAAATTTGAATCATAATAAATGAGAATGTGTCTATAATATTCAATCGGTGTGAACATTGTTTTCAACATTTAATAACCATTCTGAAAACTGCAGTGGATGTAGGATGGATGGATGATTTGGGTTTTTACCTCCTGTATTCATGCACTAGTCAGGCTGATTAGAGGACATGATAAGAAAGCAGTGCTGCAATGAGACGAAAAGCCAGCGGATATTGTTGTGCAGAGGACTTGCATTAATTGCTTCTTTTAGCCAGTGTCCTGACCTGTTGCTGTTTTTAGAGTCCCCTATAATGGGTAAATTCTAGTGGACAATAAGGAGGCAAAAGCAATGATGAACTGATAGCTGATTAAACTGTTAGTCTCACAGGGGGAGGGTTAGCTCAGTCGTAGCTCTAAATAGCCCAATCAGGTGCTGATGAGACGTAAAACACAAACAAACAGCTCAGTCGTAGCATGCTAGGCTGCCAATCGCTGGGTCCAGGGTTCGAATCCAGCTCTTAGCGGTTCACCTGGGCCTATGTTGGACGGCTGTTTCAATCATCCTTTATCTCATTGCCATGTCCTCCTCCTGTCCTAATTAGCCTACCAAGTGCATAAATGCATCATGTAAAGCTCAATCATCCATCAATCCACTACATCGCAACACCACTACCCCTACAGTACGCTTTATTCTTTTGCTGCCCAGATGCGGGCTCTTAAACTGTCTGACATTCGGTACCGGATGAGTTAAGATGCTGCACAATTGTTGTAATTTGACCTTGACATAACTCACGACCCTTTTAATTTCATATTCGCACCTTTCACAGTACTAACACAGCTCCAGGGCTTTAAATGTCTTGAGCGGTGTCCTTCAAAATGATTTTTGTTTTGCAGTTTTTTCTTACATTTCAAGGCCATTCCCATAAAAGTTGCGGTAATAATTGTGATGGATCATAGGTGGAGCTTTCCTCTTGCCTCACTCCAGGTACCTTGTCAGATTTCTGATATTGTATTGACAGATTCAGATTGGTAAATTAATTGTAGGCCTAACCTGCAAAATATGGATGGATGGATGGATTGGATAGTTCATTGGGGCTTTACATCCTGTATTCAAACAGACAGGCTGTTTAGGACAGGAGGACACTGCAATGATGTAAAGGATGATTGAAACTGCCGTCCAAAATGGGTCTAGGTGACCAGGCCAGAGCTGTATTCGAACCCTGGACTTTTGATTTACAGGCTCCAGGGGCTTCTATCCCCCCCTCAGGCAAGGAAGCAAATCCCCCCCCCCCCCCGGCACCAACGCCACCCATTAAGGACACATGCGCCCCACCTTCGTAAACCCCCTGATTGGCCTTAAATTTCAATATTTTACCCAATTGCAGTTCTTCGTGGGGTTAATATTGTAATATGGGTTTTCAACAGTGCTAAACCGGTAATTGGAAGTAGTAACTTTGGACCATCAGGTGCTCCAGTGGAAGTTGCAAAAGTTATTGATATCTCAGGCAAATGCTGGTGTATTCCATATTTATGAACAAGAGTGTATTTTAAATGTATATTGTGCCGACCTTCTTTTTGCACAAGCTTGCCCTCGTTTAAATCAGTAAATAAACCCCCCCCCCCCTAAAGATTTAGAAACTAACTCCTTCCCCATTTAGTTGTAGAATTTCAAGGGTGAGGGGATTTCTTTCTCAAATATAGTTGTGGAATTTCAGGGGGGATTTTCAATGCATCAATTAATCAATTAGTGGAATTTCAGGATTTTTTTCTCCCCGTTTAGCTGTGGATTTTCAGTGGGGGGGAGATTTATTTCTCCCCCCGTTTTGTAGAATTACAAGGGGATTTCTTTCTCTCCCCATTTTATTGTGGAATTTCTTTCTCTGCTCAATTAGTTGTATAATTTCAAGGGGGGGGGGAATTTCTTCCTCTCACCGTTTAGTTGTATAATTTCAGGGGGGGGGAATTTCTTTCTCTGCTCATTTAGTTGTAGAATTTTAGGGGGGGGGGGGTTTCTTTCTCTCCCCTTTCTATTGTATAATTTCAGGGGGGAGGGGATTTCTTTCTCTCCCTATATAGTTGTGGAATTTCAAGAGGGGATTTCTTCTTCCCCCCCCCCAACGTTTGTGTTGAATTTCAGGGGAGGGATTTATTCTCCCTCCATTTAATTGTAGAGTTTCAGGGGGGGGATTTCTTTCTCTGCTCATTTAGTTGTAGAATTTCAGGGGGGGATTTCCTACTCTCCCCATTCCGTTGTATAAATTCAGAGGGGGATTTATTTCTCTCCCTATATTGTTGTGGAATTTTTAGGGGCGATTTCTTCCTCTCCTCATTCTGTTTTATAATTTCAGGAGGGGTAATTCTTTCTCTCCCTATATAGTTGTGGAATTTCAAGGGGGGTGGGGGGGGGGGTGTATTTTTTTTTATTTTATTTCAGGGGGGGATTTATTTTCTCAACATTTAGTTGTGGAATTTCAGGGGGGGGGAACACCATTCAAGGGGGGATTTCTTTCTCCCGCTAATTTTTTTTTTAATTCCAGGGAGGGGATTTCTTTCTCCTTCTGTTTAGTTCTGGAATTTCAGGGGGGGGGGATTTTTGTCTCTGCCCATTTAGATGTTTGCAGAAAAAATTTGCCAACTTTTTGGTCATCGCATTAATCTGTGGAATTTCAGGGGGGGGGATTTCTTTCCCCCCCTGACTTCTCATGGAAGCGAACCGCTTCCACCAACCCCTGTGTAGAAGCCCCTGTACAGCCAACGGTGATACCAACTGAGGTTACCACTTGTCCCAATCCCTCTTGGAACTCCATTAACCTTTAAAACTCTGTCAATCACATGTGGTCTAAAGTTACATCCTTTTTACTAAGTACCCTATGTTCAGGCAAGTAAAAGAGCCCGCCCTTTGGAACATGGAGTACCTTGGTGTAGACTCACAGTCTATCATCTCATCATTATGTCTGCACCTGGCAGTGATGGATGGATGTTTGGAGCTTTACGTTCTGTATTTATGCACTTGGTAGGCTAATTAGGACAGGAGGAGGACACGGCACTGAGGCAAAGGATGATTGAAACAGCCATCCAACATATATAGACCCAGGTGACCCGGCAAGAGCTGGATTCGAACCCGGGACTCAGCGATTGGCAGCCCAGCATGCTACCACTAGACCAACCCTCCCCCCCGTTTCGAGGCCAGCATTATATTGATGGCCTAAGCCTTGGTCTCAGATGCCCAATCCCCGGCCTTTGATTCGGGCACTTTTGGCCAGTGATGGAGGTATAGACCGTCCTCATGGCCATATTTGATGGGACTCGGGTCTCGGACCCGGAGGCTCATGCCTCAGTCATGGTCTCGGATGTCCCGGTCTCCACTACTACACTGGCCTCGGCATAAAATAATATTTATTTTCTTCAGTTGCAAAAAACAACTCTTGAAAATAATTTGCTCTTATTTTACAATACTTTGGTTTCAAAAACAACAGATAATCCAATTTTATTCTGATATTTTATTTTCAATTTTATTCTATCATGAGTTCTATTGACGATCATTTATATGCATAATTTATTATGATTGTCATTAAGAAATTAACAAAATCATCAACCATAAGTTTACGATGAGTTTTGCGCATATCACATCAATGATAACTTTTATCATACGTGAAAAAAAAAACGAGTTATAGGTCTACCAGTCTACCAATTATTCAATCAACAAATAAACATGCAATCAGACTAATAAAAAATATAAGTTCTTACTTTGAGAAAAGGTAACAGAAATACATGCTTTTTTCTAATTTCTGAAAGTACTATAAATACATCTGCTTAAAAATTGAGATCTTTCCTAATATAAATCACAGATAGCTCTTTATAATCACAGAATTGCGAATAATATTGCACAAAAATATAATAACTAAACATATTGCAATGCCGCCAAAACAAATCATATCACAAATATCAAAAATATGTATTGCAAAACATGCTTCAAAATAAAAAGTAAAATGCAAAACGCCTATGTTGATGTGCGAAAAACCATTCTTAACATATTCACGTGTCATGACAATTTTCCCACAAATGTACATTTTCATCTCTTAAAAAAATTATATATTTTTTTTTTACCAATTCAATGCTTGGCTTGCACTTATTAACACACACAAAAATATATGTGCACCAAATTGTGACCAAAACATTTCTAATAACAAGTACTAGAATGTAATATTTTGAAATAATCAACAGACTGTAAATCTAGTTGTTATTCAAAATTCAGCAGCAACTAATTAGCATAAAATATGTACTAGCAATGCCTAGCATTGAGAAAATTTTCCAAGGTTGTGGAAAATATTATTGCTGCAAACCTGCATGGAACATTATGCAAAAATAATAAATTGATGTTATTTTAATTATCTAGTGGTATAATCATTTATCACTGAATAACAAATTCAGAATGAGGCTGTGTATTATAGATTAAGTAATTTAATTGGTATTAACTTAAATTGTTAAATATTATTTGGACTAGAATGATAATTAACATATCAGAGATTAATGTTGCTCAGTTATAAAAAAAAAAGAGTTTATAAAAAAATTTAAGTTCTTTTTAGTAACAGAAATAAGTGGAAAATGCAATGCCAGTTGAAAAAAAAAAACGTTCAAAATTAGTTTGCAAATATAGTATGTTTCAAGAAGAATAAATTTTTAGTTACTAAGAAAGTTATTAATTATTTGAATTAAAAAGTTAAGGAACTACAAACTATGTAATTAACGTTAGAATATATATTTGGTGTTAATTTCAAATATATAGCAAATGAGCAAATGAATAATTTTTGAGATTCAGATCATTCATGACAATGAATAAGCAATTTCTAGAGACACGTTTCATGTGACAATTTCCCTTTTTACGAAAGCAATACTCGTGACTAGTTTATGCTAATATATAATCGTTCTAATATTTCCGGTAATACCCTTGACCATGACGCAGCAAAATTTTTGCAAATATATTGTAGGACACTTAATATCTTACTGATGCAAAGTTATGTGTTTGATTTTGAATAAGTAGCACACAATATAATTCTTGTGTGATTTTTCGCGTTTAAATGTTACAAACATGTTAAATATGCCGATACACACAATGCAGATTTGGTTTTGATATTTACCCGTATTGTAAAAATAGGCTTTTCAAGGTGTTCTTATTTCACTGTTTTTTTTGTGTGTTAATGCATTTTAACAAGCAATGTTATAATTTCATCAAATTTGATGTGTTCGTTAATGTGTGTGAAAAGTGTATGTGTTTCAAGAAAATGTTTTTCGGAGGAAGAAACAATATAAAATTCTGTTTTAGATGCGTTTCTGACATGTGGCATAATTGTAAATATAAGCAATGTGTTTTTTTATGTGTTCTTCAAATGTGGCAAAGTTATACATTGTATAAGTTTTGAATGTGTGTGTCGATATGTTTAATTAAGAAAAATATTGTTTTAAATGTGACAAACTAATATTTTGAATGTATGTGTCGATATGTTAAGTTAAAAAGCAATATGTTGTTTTAGATGTGTTCTTTAAATGTGGCAAACTCATATTTTGAATGTATGTGCTGATATGTTAAATAAATTATAAAGCAATATGTTGTTTTAGATGTCATATTTTGAATGTGTATGTCGATATGTTTAATGAGGTTGTGCCTTAAATTAAAATGCACCAGGTGGCGCTCTGAGCGATGATACCAGCAGAGAGTTTGTTTACAAGTGGCTGACTGCAGGAAATTGCATGGTTTTCACTACAAAAATGGGCCTAGAGACATTAATACTTGTCCGATATGCAAAATTTAAAAAGCATCATGGAGGAAACAATATTTTCCAGCACTTAAAATCATCATAATTGTTGCTTCTATAAAAACTTTTGCACGTTCAGCGAGTGAACCTCGATTTAGCGTGTTTTCTCTATATTAAAAAAATCACTGCTCTGGAATGATTAAAGTTAGAAAGATAGTTTTGATGTCAAAAGATGCCTATATTAAAGGACAACACTAAGAGAAACATTTCATGCTTCTCACTGTATTGGTTTCTTCGAGAATAAGCATTAAGTCACCCAAAAATGCAAATTTTTGCGATTTTTCGAGAAAATCTTGTTTTCAGAGGTTAAAAGTCCGCTATAAAGTTCGAGTAAAAAATTTCAAAGTGAATCTATCATCAAGGACTGTATTTTCCGTTTCTAAATATGAGAAAAAAAGTTTTCAGAGTGCAATATTTACCGATCTGTGACGAGATACATTTTAAGATGCACAAACTTAATTATGACGTCAAAATGTCAAGTTTCAACCTTTTTTGAGTCAAACCTGTTCTCAAAGCTTTAAAATCTGCTATAATTTTTGAGAATAAAAATTCAAACCCAATCAATCATTAAGGACTGTACTTGAAGATTCTAAAAATGTAAAAATTGTATTTTGAGACTCAAATAGTTGCAGTTTTATGACAAGATATGTTTCAACATGCACAGACTGAGCTATGATGCAAGAATGCCTATTTTCGGCAAAATTCTTGTTTTGAGAGTTTTAAAGTCTGCCATAAAGTTTGAGAGAAAAAATTTAGACCCAATCAATCATAAAGAACTGTACTTAGAGATTCTAAAAGTGTAAAAATTATATTTTGAGACTCTAATAGTGGCAGAGTAATGACGAGATATGTTTCCACGTGTAAAGACTGAGCTATAACGCCAGAATGCCTATTTTTGGCAAAATTCTTGCTTTGAGAGCTTTAAGTCTGCTATGAAGTTTGAGTAAAAATTTTCAAACCAAATCTATCATTATGTACCTAATTAGCAGATTCTAAAAATGTTTAAAGAAACAGTTTAATAGTTACTGATTATGATGAAATTCATTTTAAAATACAATAACTTAGTATGACGTTAGAATGCCAATTTTTCGCCCGTTTTTGAGACATTCTTGCGTTCAAAGCTTTAAAATCTGCTGAAAAGTTTGAGGAAAAAAAACCAATACATATCCATTATTTAGGACAGAAATTGTATACATATTCTAAAAATTTAACAATTATTTTTGGAAGTCTTATAAATAGATTTATGTGCATGGCGAGATACGTTTCAACATACACATCAAAACAACGCAAACTGAGTTACAACCTCCGATGCCAGGCTGTCACACTCCCGGACTGTAGGGATATGCCTATTGATCTTATAGAATGTATTCAATATAAGATGAAGTCTAAATTTTTTGCTAACTACTATTAAATTTACAAACACTCCCAAGTCCCAAAGTCATAAGATTCATAATATTAGAAAAAAGAAAGCGAAAGTATTTTTCTAGTGGGCAAATCAAGCCAGATCTGCAACTCTCCCCTTACGTTATATTCATTACCAGTGGCATATCTGGAGCTAAATCTTCGGATTCCCACAGATTGAAGAAGGAGCGGCAGGAGGAGCACAAGAAGGAGGATTGTGAACGGAGGAGAGGATGTGAACTGGGAGATTAGAGGAACATAGGTTGGAGGAGATGGGAGCCAGATGAGAAGTACAAGATAGGAGAAGGAGGAGAAATAGGAAGTGGGAGAAAAAGGTGGGAGGAAAAGACGGGAGAAAGAGGAGGAGAAATAGGAGGTGAATTAGGAGATAGCAGAAAGAGGAGGAGATAAGAGGTATATGAGAAGAGATGGGAGGAAATATGTGAAGCAGGAGGATGGATGGATTGATGATTGGGGTTCTACGTCCTGTATTTGTGCACTTGGTAGATGTGAAGGAGGAGGAGGCCTGTTCTCCTACTCCCATCTCCACCTCCTTCTCCTCCTGTTCCTCCTCCCATTTCCTCCTCCCATTTCCTCCTCTCTTATCTCCTCCTCTCATATCCTCCTATCATCTACTCATCTCATCTCCTCCTACTTCTCCTCCCATCTCCTCCTCTCAACTCCTCCTAGTTCTCCTCTTCCTCCTCACTTCTCCGCCTCCTTTCGCTACTCATTATCGTCCTCCCATCTCTTTCTTCTCCTCCTCTCATCTTCTCCCTATTCATCATTGTTCTCATCATCCTCCTCCTCCTACTCCTCCTCCCCCTCCTCCTCCTCCTCCTTAATTCAGTATGATGTCCTCCTCTCATCTCCTCCCACTCCTCCTCCCTATCCTCTCCCCATTTCCTCCTCCTCACTACATCATCCTCCTATTCCACTCAAATTTCTCCTCCTCTTCCTCCCTCTCCTCCTCCTCCTGCTCCTCCCGCTCCTTGACAATTATCTATGTGATTTCCTCCTCTCATCTCCTCCGCCACATACTTCTCCTCCTCATCCTCCCCCCGTTTCTTCCCCGTTTCTTCCTCACTATCATCCTCCCATCTCTTCCTACTGCTCCTCTCATCTTCTGCCTATTTCCCCTTATTTCCTCCTCCTCCTCCTCCCTTGCTCCTCGACAATTATCTATGTGATTTCCTCCTGTCATCTCCACCTACTTCTCCTCCTCATCTTCCTCCCATCTACTTCTCCTCTCTTCTCCTCCTCCTCCCTTCTCATTATCATCCTCCCCTCTCTACTCTTCCTCTCATCTTCTACCTAATCCTCCCCCCCCCCATTTTCCCCTATTCCCCTCTAATCTCCTTCTACTCCCCTCTAATCTCCTCCTCCTCCTTCCCTCTAATCTCCTCCTCCTCCTCCTCAGGAGCTCCTCGATAGTGGCACTTACAGTTTGTCACGTCAAGCAGAGGACAGACGTTTGCCCAAATATCTCGGCAACCACAAGCCCCACAGGAGAAATACACCTACCTATGTATAGCTTAGCTCATTTGTAATATGAATATCACATTTTCACGATGTTTCAGTACTGTTTTTGTCCAATATTTGACAATTTATGGAAATGGCAGTCAAATTTCGCAAAATCTTGACATTTGTGATGCTGCCAATCTCACACACAATGGGTGGTGACATCACAAAAGTGCACTGCAGCACCACCCCAGACTTAGTTCTTGTCAATTTGGCATTTTCTGAATCTCCTATATCATTGTGGTGATTTTTATGGCCTGTACAAACCATGCTAAATTTCTGTCTCAATGCTTGAGGTGACAAACTGTAGAGGTGTCCCTGTAGCTCATTGTGTGATTCTTCTATTGTGCAAAGTGCTCATGAAAATTATGCTATCTGAACTTCCCTCCTCTTCTTGCTTCTCCATAGGCATCTATGTGATCTCCTCCTCCCATCACCACCTACTTCCCCTTTTCATCTTTCCATCTCCTCCTCTCTTATCCTCTCCTCTCATATCTCCTCCTCCTGTCATCTCCTCCTGTCATCTCCTCCTGTCATATCCTCTACTTCTCCTCCTATCCCCTTCTCCCATCTCCTCCTACTTCTCCTGTTCCTCCTCCCATCTCCTACCATCTCCTCCAATCTCCTGTCATCTCCTCCTGTCATCTCCTCCTGTCATCTCCTCCTGTCATCTCCTCTACTTCTCCTCCTTTCTCCTTCTCCCATCTCATCCAACTTCTCATGTACAGTCAGCACAGAAATTATTTGGGCACTTTGATTTTTCATCATATTTCAGAGATAAATTCCAATATGATACAAAAAGCTGTCCCGTGTTTCAGAGTAGTGCTAGTAGGTTAGGATCACATGCGTTTCATTTTTTACCAAAATTTTATTTTTTTGGAAAACTTGAAAAAAGTGAATCCCGATAATAAAAAATTATTTGCACGCTTGAGCCAACTACCAGAAACAGCATTTCAAAGATGATATTCCAATTTTTTTTCAATGAAACAATGTTTTTTATGGTATATTTAACATGTTTACACCAATCAAATATTATTTGGGGTTCGCAGGTGGAATTAAAGGGGTTACCCAAGGAATACATTCATGTGATATCCTCCTCCCATCTCCATCTACTTCTCCTCTGACCATCTCCTCCTTCTCCTTCTCCCATCACCTCATTATAATTATCATCCTCCCATCTTTCCCTTCCAATCCATCTCCCATCTCCTCGACATCCATCTTTTCTTTTGCCTCCTTCTCTTCCTTCTTTCTACCCCCTCCCATCTCCTCCTCCCATCTCCTCCTCCCATCCCCTCTCCCATCTCCTCCTCCCATCTCCTCCTCTCATCTCCTTCTCCATTCTCCTCCTCCTGCTCCTCAATAGGCAATCATTGAAAGGACACCTATTAAAGACCATGGACTGCAATTTGCAATTAGCTAAGATTGCAGTTTCGAGAAAATAACTATGCAAAAAAACCTAGGCATAGAAATTTTGCAGCACTGCAGAGCAAACTGATATTATTATGCACTACAGAATGCATATATATACGTTTCCCTGGGAAGGAGCTTACACGTTTGTAAAATTTCTTGACAGTGCTGCTTCACCCTGCACTCACTTCCAATATTCCCCTTTCAATATGTTTCCCAAGTTGCCTTCCCCTAATGTGTAGGCTCTAAAATACATTATCAGTAACCTCACTTTCCATAAATAGGTAAAAAGTGTAATTTTTCTGCCTCTTTCTCCATTGTCATTTTTGTACATGGTCTTTTTCTGCCCCCCCCCCTCCTTTTGGTACACCCCCTCTTGGCCTTCACTCCTGCACTTGGCCACCCCCTACACCAGGGAGACCCACTTCATGCACCAGTCCATCTGGAGCCTATAACTGGGGAGGCACTACCCAGAAAAGACATTTTTGATACAATGAGGGGGGGCACTATCAAAAAAGTGTAAGAGAAAAATCAATTAAACTTAAATAATATATGTGCTGGTAAGCTGTTCCACAGTCTAGCTCCCTATTGCATAAGTGAATCAAATCCATGAGTTTATGTGTCATTTGTGAGAGGAGCGTTGTACTCAGCTGTAGTGCATCTCAGACTGCATGCAGTTTGTATGGGGGACCTTCTAGTTAACAGTAATTTCCCAAGGGGCACTCAACATAAACTAAATGGTGGAGGGCTGGCATGTTGGTCATATAGAAATATATTTAAGAAATCATGTTGCCACTAAGTTAATTGAGACTTTTTCAAAACATTTGAAAACGTTGCCATAATGTTGCATGCTTACATCATAATATTATCTTTCATCTTTGATGTTGCTTCACAACTTTGTGACAATGTCATTTCTACTATACGATTCTGTAAAATTTTCACAAACATTGCGACGTTGTCACAACTTTAATGTAATGTAGATGTGCCCGTTGGGTTCTAACTGGAGCTAGTAGAATTGATGTTTTGAAAGTCATGACTCAATTTTCAGCTGACTTCTGGGTCTATTTCGGGGGGCGGGTTGGTCTAGTGGTAGCGTGCTGGGCTGCCAATTGTCGGGTCAAGGGTTCGAATCCAGCTCTTGCCGGTCACCTGGGCTTATGTTGGACGGCTGTTTCAATCATCCTTCACCTAATTGCCTCGTCCTCCTCCTGTCCTAATTAGCCTACCAAGTGCATAAATAGAAGACGTAAAGCCCCAATCATCCATCCATTCTGGGTCTATATCGACGTCATAAGTCAGTTTGTTCATCTAAAAAGTATTTCATCATATGTAATATATTTTTTTAGAATATACAAGTATAGTGCCCTTGATAATGGATTTGGTTGCAATTTTTTTCTCAAACTTCATGGGAGAGTTTAAACCTTTGAATACAAGAATATCTCTGAAAAATGTAAAAAATTGGCAATCTGGTGTCGTAAGTGAGTTTGTGCTTCTTGAAAGGCATCTCATCATAAATGAGGTACTATTTGAACCCTCAAAAATAATTTCCCATTTTTGAATATGAGCAAGTATTATCCTTAATGATGAATTTCGTTAGAAATTTTTTCTATCAAACTTTATAGCAGACTTGTAAACTCTGAACACAAGAATTTCTCAAAAAATGTCGAAAATTAATTCAGAAACAATAAGACACACATGTTGTTGGGCTGACATATCATTAGTTTGCAACTATTAGACTCCAGAAAATAATGTTAGCATTTTAAAAATCTGCAAGGCAGTGCAAGTATAGTCCAGCCTTTGAAGCTCTGAACAAAAGAATGTCTGAAAAAAAGATTGAAAATTGGCATTCTGATGTCATAACCCAGTTTCTGCATCTTAAAATGTATCTCATCATAAATCAGCAACCGTTGGGACTCTAAAAAATATTTTTCGAATCTGTAAGTAAGCCCTTGATTCTAGATTTGGTTTGAAATTGTTTTCACAAACTTCATAACAGACTTTAAAGCTCTGAACAAAAGAATATCGCCAAAATTAAGCTAAAAATAGGCATTCTGGCGTCACAGCTCTGTACATGATGAAATATCTTGTCATAAATCTGCAACCATAGGGCTCTGAAAATCAAATTTTTACATTTTTAGAATCTGAAAATACAGTCCTTGATGATTGATAGGGTTTGACATTTTCCCCAAACTTTATAGCAAACTTTAAAGCTGTAAAAACATGAATTTGCCAAAAATAGGCATTCTAGGGTCATAGAGCTCAGTCTGTGCGTGTTGAAACATATCTCGTCATAAATCTACAACCATTAGACTCTGAAAATCAAATTTTTGCAATTTTAGAATCTGAAAATACAGTCCTTGATGATGGATAGGGTTTGACTTTTTTTTTGCAAACTTTATAGCAGACTTTAAAGCTGTGAAAACAAGAATTTTGCCGAAAATAGGCATTCTGGCATCATAGCTCAGTCTGCCCATTTCGAAATATCTTGTCATACATCTGCACCCATTGGACTCTGAAAATCAAATTTTCATAATTTTAGAATCTGCAAAGACAGTCCTTGATGATTGATAGGGTCTGACTTTTTTTTTTGCAAACTTTATATCAGACTTTAGAGCTCTGAAAACAAGTTTGTCTCAAAAAAAGGTCGAAAATTTGCATTCTGACGTCATAATAGAGGTTGTGCATTTTGAAATGTATCTCATCATAGATCAGTTACTACTGGACTCTGAAAACGTTTTTTTACATTTTGGAATCTGTTAATGTAGTCCTTGATGATAGGCTAGGTTTGAAATTTTTTACTGAAACTTTATAGCAGACTTTAAAGCTCTGAAAACACAAATTTTCCCGAAAATAGGCATTCTGGCGTCATAGCTCAGTCTGCCCATTTCGAATATCTTGTCATACATCTGTAACCATCGGACTCTAAAAATCAAATTTTCGCATTTTTAGAATCTGAAAATACAGTCCTTGATGATTGATTGGGTTTGACATTTTTTCGCAAACTTTATAGCAGACTTTAAAGCTCTGAAAACAAGAATTTTGCCAAAAATAGGCATTCGGGCATTATAGCTCAGTCTGTGCGTATTGAAACATATCTCGTCATAAACCTGCTACTAATAGTCTCAAAATATAATTTTTACATTTTTAGAATCTGCAAAGACAGTCCTTGATGATTGATTGGGTTTGAACTATTTTTTTCAAACTTTATAACAGACTTTAAAGCTCTGAAAACAAGTTTGTCTCGGAAAAAGGTCGAAAATTGGCATTCTGACGTCATAACAGAGTTTGTGCATGTTGAAATGTATCTCATCATAGATCAGTTTCTATTGGACTCTGAAAACTTTTTTTTACATTTTTAGAATCTGTTAATATAGTCCTTGATGATAGGCTAGGTTCAAATGACATTTTTTACTGAAACTTTATAGCAGACTTTAAACCTCTGAAAAAAAAGTTTGTAAAAAAAAAAGAAGCTAAATCAAAGTTTACTCGCTGAATGCACAAAAGCTTCTATAGAATTGAAAATTGTAATCAGCCTATGTGCTGGGAAATATTGTTTCCTCCATGATGCTTTTTTCAATTCACAAATCGGATGAAAATTAAGGTCTGTAGGCCAGTTTTTGTCTTGAAAACCATGCAGCTGCCTACAGCAAGCAACTTGTAAACAAACTCTCTGCTGGTATCATCGCTCACAGTGCCGCCTGGTGGATTGGTGGCGTTACAACCCCATTAAGCAATATTTGTTTCAGATGTCCTGTAAATGTAGCAATGTTTTATATTGACTATATGTGTGTCAATGTGTTTAATTGGAGTAATACATGTAGTAGTTTTAGATGTGTTCTTTAATGTGGCAAAGTTATGTTTTGAGTGCGTATGTCGATATGTTTAATTATAAAGCAATATGTTGTTTTAGATGTTCTACAGATGTAGCAATGTTTTATCTTGATTATACGTGTGTCAATTTGTTTTATTTGAGTTATCGACATTTTTAAATGAGCAATATGTTTATTTTGATGCTCTTAAATGTGTGTGTGAATATGTTTCATTTGACAATTGCTGTTTTTGATGTGTTCTTCAAATCAAAGTTATATTTTGGAAATGTAAAGATGTATTTTCATGAAGCAAATGTGTTTTAATTTTTTTGTTAATGTGGTAAAGTTATGTTTTGAATATATATACAATGTACGTGTGTTGTTTCATTCTATATCTATTAAGTAATATGTTCTTTTTGACAAGTCCTTGATGTTTTTTTAAAGCAATTGTTGATTTTGATATGTTCTTTAAATTGGCAAAATCATATTTTAAATGTATGTGTCGATGTGTTTAATTAAGCAATACGTTGATTAAGATGTGTTTTTTAAATGTTGCAAAGTTGTAATTTAAATGTGTCTCGGCGTTTTTATGAAGCAATATGTTGCTTTTGACATGTTCTTTAGATGTGGTATTGTTTTATCTTGATTATATGTGTATCAATGTGTTTTATTGGAGCAACTGCAGTTTTTGATGTGTTCTTTTAATGTAGCAAAGTTACTTTGCTTGTTGATGTGCTTTACAAAGCAAAGCTACATTTTGAATATCTGCATTGATGTGCTTTTAAGAAGTAATTGTAATTTTTGATGTGTTCTTTAAATATGGCAGAGTTCTATTTCTAATGTATGTTGATGTGTTTTCACGATTAAAACTGTTGTGTATGATGTGTTCTTAAACGATGCAAATTTATATTTTTAATGTATGTGTCAATGTGATTTTATTAAGCAACATGTTTGTAGTTCGTTCTTTAATTGTGGCAATGGTATGCTTTGAATGTGTGCCAAATGTTGTATTGGGTAATTGCGGTTTTTGATGTGTTCCTAAAAGTTGTGGAGTTTTATTCTAAATGTTTGTGTTGATGTGTTTATTTAAGAAACATGTTGTATTTGATGCATTCTTTAAATGTGTCAAAATTACTTCAATTTTGTGTGTCAATTTGTTATTTATTGTTTTTGATATGTTATTTAAATGTGACAAAGTCTCATTTTGAATGTGTGTCAATGTCATTTTATAAGGCAATATGTTGTTTTGTACGTGTTCTTCCAATGTGGCAAAGTTATATTTTTAATGTGTGTTGATGTGATTTTATGATGCAATTGTTGATGTGTTCTTTAAATGTTGCAAAGTTTAATCAATGGGTGTTGATATGTTTAATTAAGCATTATGTTGTTTTAGATATGTTCCTTAAATGTGGCAAACTTATATTTTGAATGTGTGAGTGAATGCGTGCTTATTAAGCAGTTGTTGTTTTCCATATGTTCCTCAAATGTGGCAAAGTTATATTTTGTATACACGTCAATGTGTTTTTATAGAGCAACAATTGTTGTTTTTGGTGTTTTAATGTGGCAAAGTTGTATTTTGAATGAATGAGTTAATATGTTTCATGAAGCGATTGTTGTTGATGTGTTCTTTAAAAGTGGCAAATTTTTATGTTGAATGTATGTGTCATAGTGTTTTTATTTAGATTTGTTTACAATGTGTTATTGGTCAAGTAAAACTGTGTCATGTGGCAGTTTTATGTCAGAATGGATGTGTTTTGGAGTATTTGTTTTGAAAATGCAATTTGGTTTTTTTTGTAATTCTACCAATACATGCATCATGAAGATTTTTAGTTTATTTGTTGTGTGTCAAAGAATGTGTTTGAAACCGTAATTAGTGTGTGTTTTTTTTTTGCAATGTTACTAATGCATGTCTTGAAGATGATTTTGAATTGTATTTGTTATTTGAAAATGTTTTGCAATCATGGGAAGGTGTTTATGAAGCAATGTTAGCCTAATGTTGATTAATCCAATTCAAGATCAGTATTAACTGCATAACATTATTTGTAATTGCACCATAAGCTTTGCGATACATGAATGTTATTGAACAAGTAAATATCCCAAATATTGGCCTTGTTTTAGTGTATATTATAATGTTAGTGACATTGGCCCCATCCAGGTTAGTTTGAAATATTTGTTATTTTGTGAATTGTAAAAACACTGCCAGTGCTGTAGTCGAGCCATGAGCCTGTGAGACCGAGGCCTCATCACTGGCCAGAGGCACCCGAGACAGAGTTCAAGGCCTAGGATTGGGCATCAGAGACACAGAATGAGGCCATCAAAATATGGCCTTGAGATCTCCAACATGGCACACTACATTTATATTAATAACAGTGTTAAATGGTGGTTAATTAGCATGCAAAATGATGTTGCCAATTAAGTTGGATAATCAAGACTAGAAATTCTCCAATCACAGATCTATGGATAATGTTGAAAATAACAATGACAACTTTCATAATGTCTTTAGCACGACTTTCATAATTGTGTAACAAAATATGTACTGATCTGTTGGATAAATGATAATTGCAGGTATATGCAACTGGATGGTGTATATGTAACTGGATGTTGCATAAGACTAATATTGATGTTTCAAGTTGAATATATAATCGTGGTCATATATATAAGAGATAGAGTAGTTTTGTAACCTTAGAAATAGGCACTTATGTGATGTTTGCATAAAGGTTAATGAAAATGTTTAGTAATTAGACGCAGAATGGTCCCTGCGTTATAAGACATCTTGATGTAAGACCGATTTGCCTTATTTGACAAGCTTCCTTAAACATTGGTAATATTTTAGTGTTAGTGCATTTGCACCCTGACTCCCTCAGGAGAGACTGTATCCCCTTGAGAGACCACTTCCTGACCACAGAAGGGGCGGTCTTAAAATGCAGGGACCACTGTACACTGTATTATATAAATAATATTTCAAATTTTATATTGTAGAAAAACTGTTGGTATAATCCATTAATTCATTTTAATACAAGCAACATCTACCCTATCTATGTAAAAGCTATAACATGTTTCTAGCAGCTATCTATTCTCTCAATCTATTCCCTAGTTCTATCTACCAATCAATCTATCTAAAAGTTTAATATGCTATTCTAATATCACAGTCAATTCATCTATCAAGCTATCTTTTTTTCTAGCAGCTATGTATTCTATCTTCTAATATCACAGTCAATTAATTTTCAAGTGAAATTCTGAAAAAAATATATACTAGCTCTAGTTGTCAAGTCCTATGTTGCTGTTGCATATTTGAGTTTCCTGCATAAGGAAAAATATAAATTTACAAATCAAAGTTATCAACAACTTAGATTAACAAATGAGATATAACAAATGATCCCCTTCCTATAAGCCACGAGATATCATTTTTTTGCATAGAAAAAAAAGTGAAATTAACAAACGGGTAAATAAACAAGTTTTCCTGAGAAATAAATATATATTTCTTAATAAAATAAACAATACTAATTACATATAACTTAATATAAGTCAATAATCTAAACAGATAGCCAATCAGCAACTCGCACAGCGATACAAAAAGTTCAAAACTAAACACATGGATAAAATTAATTAACTTTATATTATATAATTATAACTTTATACAGCAATAAAATAACTTTGTATCAATTTTTTGTATGGATGGGAAATAGCAGAGCATTGGATTGCAGTTAATATAATGAAAGAAAGATAATTATCAAATCATGAAATTCAAACTTGAAATTTTAAAACTGAATATGATGCATTAGTAATCCTATTAATATTATGAAATATGAAGTGAACTTAAATATAAAATTAAATATGAAATTAATATCATCATAATTTAGATTTCTTTAAAAAATCTGAGAACCAGTTCAGGTTCATGATCCTAAGCTATACAAGGGTTAAATTTTTGACCATTGCCTCAGTACATTTAGTTCAGGAGTTAAAAATTTGATCACTTTGTTGGTGCATTTAGTTCAGTTGGATGATTTTTGTGTGGGTGTTTTTGACTGCACTTACATAACCTACATAGAGCATATTTAATATGTTATGAGTCTCGTCTTGAACATATTAATCATTTTTTTGACGAAAAAAGTAGGTTTCCAAAAAACTTTTCCCCTCAAATTGCATAATAAAATATTTTGTATTTCAACGATGCACTTGACTTGTAAAATATTTATGCTATTTAAATTGCAATTGAAGACTTTTTGGCACATTAATAATTTTAGTTTCACATTATAATTATAATAATACAAAACAAATAGATATTGCATCCATTCAAATTAAATTAAATCTTTCAGGTTTTGATGTGGGCCTAACTTGCATGGAATATTTCATAGTAGAAAAAAAAGGTATATTTTTGTTAAAGAAATTCTGGTTTAAATTGCAATAAATGTTATTATTCATGTCTCAGTTTCTTCTCTCTTCTCTTCTTAGTGTCCTTCTTTAGTTTCCTTCATTTCCTTCCTTAGTTCCTTTCCTTCTTTCCCTAAGTTCCAACCATCATTTTTCTCTTCTCTTCAGTTCCATCTTCTACCGTCTGGGGAGCAACCAGTCTGTAAACAAAAGAATTCCAGGGTAACAACAGTTTGCATTTTGACCTTAAACTTGAAAACTAATATTTAAACAAAAAGGGCAGCAAAAAGCTGATAAAACATCACATATTTCAAGTCAGTTTTTGTAACGTTCTACATTTTGCTTTTTAAATATTTAGACAAATTTTATGCAAAGGTGGTAGATGTAGAACTTTTATATTGCCTTTTGTTGACGTTTTTTCTTTGCTTGAAGAGAGTTAAAAAGTAAGACGTAATATCATTCTCCACAGACTTTTCTCAAGGACAGAAAAATTACCCCACACATGGTTTAGCAATTTATCCAGCGTTCCAACAAAAATCAACTGAGTTGGATAGACTGGTGGATGATCAGTGATGACTGGGGCTTTATGTCCTGTATTTATGTTTTTGGTGGGCTAACTAGGACAGGAGGGGACACAGCAATGAGGTGAAGGACAATTGAGCTGTCCAACATAGGCTCAGGTGACGCAGCACGAGCTGGATTTGAAAGTTGGGCCCAGAAATTGGACCTGCAGAGCACCAAGGATAGACCATTGCCATATCATTAGGGATAGACAGATAGCTTCATAGGTAGATAGATAAAAAGACACAACAAAATCGAACTTTTCATGAAAATTTAAATCTCATTGCAAGTCTTATATCTACGCATTTGGCAGAAGCGAAGACACTCTACTTCTTGGTAAAAACAAAAGGTTAAATAAGTCAATGACTTGTCAAGAACATTCGCTAGACGTAAAAACGACAGATTTAAATTTCAACTCAGATTGCTACGTGCACTTAGCTTGTTGCTTGGTTTGTTTTTATGTCTTCAGACTATGCCACAGCAAGTCAAAATGTCACATGAAACTATTTTCAAAACACCTTGCTTCAAAATATTTTGAAGAACATTTTATGTTCTATGTGACTATGTCCTGAATATTACATTTTAAATGTCCCAAATTTTAATGTCCATGCAAAGTGTCATGTGATTCATATAGGAACATTACTCTGAATCATCATATGTTCATGATTCATGAATCATCAAAATGGGATTTCACAAGTCCCAGATTTTTCTGATGCAAGTAAAATGTCTTCTTACTACCTAACATAACATTACTGATTTTATGTCTTGACTTGCGACATTTGTCAAATAATATGTTTTATATGCATGATCATGTGAACTGTTACAAGCCTGCAATGGCTTAAAATGTTTTAAACTAAATGCAATTTGTTGTAGTTGTCAAATCTCACGTTTCCATTGACAATAACAAAATAATAATTCCAAGGCCATTCTTCTAAAATTTAATATTTTGAGCCGAAACACTTTTAGGACACGATAACATTTTCCTTTTAACACTTCAGCAAAGATTACATTCTCTAGGTGATTTTTAAGGGAACAATGTGAATGTTGGTTTAAGAAGTAAATTTTCAACTGATTTCATCTGGCCTGGTTTGGTCATGTGTCCGGACCTATGGTGGACAGCAGTTTCTATAATCATTTGCCTCATTTCTGTGTCCCCCTCCTGTCCTTGTTAGCATACTAGAGCGTAATACAGGACGTAAAGTCTCAATCATCCGTCATCCACATAACTGATTTAAAACCTACATGATTTCAAATATATACAGGATATCATGCAATGTACATGTCCCAAATTTTACATGTTTTTAACAATCATCAAATCATCATCAGACAATTGAAAATCACTACAATTTCTCTTTTTTCAACCACTTTACTTGCCAGTTCACTGTTGATAATAAGAGTCCCAGATTTTGAATGAGTTTAAATCTCATAACATCCTTGTGATAGGAGTCAAGGAATATGTTCCAGATTTCACCAGTTATGATCAGTTACCATCATGCAAAATCCAGGTTTTCATGTTCATTCAGGACATGTAACAATGTTACAGTTGCACTTTGCATAAATTAGACAAATTAGCATAAATTAACAGCCTTGATTTCAAGGAATACTGTCCTTCAACCAAGCAGTCAAGTAAACACAAAAACAATATTCTATCAATATAGAATATAGAAACAACCTTCATAATTCCATATCTCTTAAAATTCCTTTAATCTATTGAAGTGATGTGTAAATAGAATCATTTATGACCTTGTTGGGCCAACCTTGAAGACGTAAGCACAAACATAGAATGACAGAAGACAATGAAACATAACAAAGAATATTGGCCAAGGTGAGGGCAATATCAGGAATTGTTGGTTGTAAACAAGGTCACGTGGGAAAAAAAGACATCTAGTGTGTTTTTCAGCAATTAACCTTGGATGAAGGCTGGCTTAAAGCTGGCAAGGGATAAACATGTTTTTCTGTGGCTTTGTATATCACTGTTGTATTGATTCTATGAGGCAAGGATGGACTAGTTCTAGCAAGGTTGTAGAAATTGTGTTGGTTTTGAGATAGCTAGGACACAAGGCTAGTAATTTCAGAGATTCAGAATGCATCAAATTAATTATATGAACATAGTTGATATTTCAATGCAGTTTTTGCTTAGCAGAGCTTTAGATAAAAGTTGCCAGAGTCACATGACAATGTTTCATGCAATTGTCACGTGAAAATTTATGCTCATGTATTAAAATATAGAAATTATTTAGTACTCCCTTCTGCCATTCTTGAAAATTTGAATTTTCAGTGCAATGTTCTCAAAAAATCTAATAAACCTGCATATGTATAATGCATACAAACGTAAGCAACTTTTCTTTTTAAATTCATATACCCAGGGTCTTCATAAAAATTGCAAAATGCTCAAAGTTTTATAATTTTTTTCCTCAATTTTCACTTTCTCAAAAAGATCTGTTTGATGTAGAATAGCTTAACCATCCCAACTTTCACTGACAGTCAAATTTTCTTCCTTATTAATTTTTTTGTTGATAAAAAATGTTGTCAGCATTTTTAGGTGCAAACAAGACTTCAAAGAGCAGTAGCCAAACTAGGGATCGGTATCTCCATCTCACCTTAAATTATTTTGGGTTTTTATAATTTAAAAACATCTAAAAATAACGCCCCAAAACAGATTTAGCCAATCCTTGAAAAATATCTATTCAGATTTAAATGTTTATGAGGTCCTCAAAACAGTATAAACTTTGCATCAATTGAATTTTTTAAGGATAGGTCACACTTATGAAATTTATAGGATTTTCCCAGTCTGGTTAAGTGCATTTCAGAACAATTATGTGTTTCCTTATATAATAAGTTTATATAGACATGGATCAACTTTCCTGGAAATCGTAAGCTTTGGTTTGCATCTATCTATCTATCTATCTATCTATCTATCTATCTATCTATCTATCTATCTATCTATCTATCTATCTATCTATCTATCTATCTATATATATATCTATCTATCTATCTATCTATCTATCTATTGCAGCAACCAGCAGGATTTGCAAAGTAACTTCAAAAGTAGAAATTATTAAAAATTTAAAATACCACTATTGTAATAAAACAATAAATTTTAAAGTTCAAGAAAATTGTAGACAAAGACCTTTGTTAGAAAGATGATATCACAAATAAGATCATTTAAGAACAAAGAAACGGCAAGAATTAAGTTGGGATTACATAAAGTCAATATTATTTTCCTAATCAACATAATAATTATCTGATTTAAGACATTGGATCATCTGTCTTGATCTGCTGAAGTAATCCTAACTTCAAAAGTAAGGTTTAAGGATAAGCATTGTACTTAAGATTAGGTGAAGAATTATAAACCAAGTGGTATTTTATTGGTGTATAGCATAATAAGTAAAATTCCTTTGATTAGGCAGTTCAATGGAATTTTGGATCATCTGGGATTTTAGGATCATGATTTACCAATGGAAGTTTTGCAGCTTTTGAAGTGGGAAAGTTTCTATAGGCCTTGTAAATCCATATATTATTTCACATGGATCAGCAGAACACAACACAATGTTATCAGATAAAGATGATTTAAACTTTTGAGTATACTTATTTGGAAATCCCACTTAAAAGGATACATAAAAGTAATTTGTTTTTACATTCTCCACCCATAAACTCAGTACTTTGCAATCTTCTAATACACTAAATTGTAGTAGGTACTTCTCTGCATGAAAATGGACATGTAATAGTTTGGAAAAACCAATTGCAAGAAAAAAATTCCGTAATAAGATGAATCAGTGTAGTTAAAAGTACAATATAAGCATGATGTGATTTAAAAATACCAGTCTGGTCACCAGGGTGTATTAATCTAAAATCCCCAGTCAAAAACTAAACAGACTCACTCACAATTTATACTCTATACAATATATGAATATAATTATGTAAACATTGTTGCAGAAAGATCTAATAATAATTTCAATTTTCAAACCTGCTGTTGTATTTTGGAAAACCCAACACATTCTTAAAGCAGAGTATAATATAAAGACAATTTTACTCAACTAAATGAGTCAGATAGTAAAGAGTCATAGTCTAAAATTTTTCTGAGTCATACTTAGTGAACTTTGATGAAAACCATGCCTGGATGGCAATGGATGAACTATTGAATTCAAACTTTAGTCACTACAGATTAAATAGCTATATATATTCGAAATAATTGATAATATTCCAAAAACAGATAATACACATCAATCACAAGTTAGTGATTACTGTAGAGTTATGTAAGCCTAAAATTTGATAATATACGAATGCTATCAAATATCAATTAGCGAGATATATCATCATTATCAATAATTGTACAATGTTTATCAAAATGCATATGTAAACTTCATGCATAGTACACTTTACTCGTATTTAATTGTGAATTCTGGCTATTTTGGTGAAGGTTTCCTACTTTGGTATCGGTGTTAACTGTTATGTAAGTGATACATGATAACTACTTTTAACATGTTTAAAGATTTTTCAAGCTTTTTGTTTCATTGATGCACCAAAAGTCAGTTTAGGGACTTTTCCTGGTGGTTAATATTTTTAAGCAAAACTTGATATATATATTTTTTCATCTATGCATGTTATGTATGTTATGTAATATGTATATTGATTCTACTAGTGAAAGAAACAATACATGCAACAAAAATATTCACTGAAACACTTCCTAGCTATTATGTAACAACCTGATATTCAACTCCAGGAAGAAAATAAAACAATAAACTACTGGAAAACCGCACTAAAAAAAGTATACATAATCATGAAAAAAAAACTGAAACCAGCATTCTCAAGAAATTTGGATATATTTGGATAGTTATATAACAAACTTTCACTTTTCAACCAAGGGATTTCCCCTGCTTCCTTTGAGATTTTTTTAAATATTTGTATGAAGTTACAACCCCCCCCCCCCCCAATGCAGTATCCAATCTGCTTTCCTCAGTATTGCGGAAGTAACAATCTCCCCCCCCCCCAAACAAATTCTCTCAAACTCTGTGTTTCCTCAAAAGCTAGACTTCCAGGGAAGCAGGAAGCTCAAATCACAACAATGATTTTTCCAAAATCACAAAATCTCACAAAAAATATGTATTTCCTATACTCCCAGTTTCCTCAAAACAATACAATATCAACTTTCGGGAAGTAGGCTCCAGCAAAACAAATATGTACAATGTACATATTATAAAAAAAATATATGTAGTGCAGCAAGTTAAGTGGGCCCTGAACAACAAATCACTTGGTGAATTAGGAAGTAAATATCATAGGCAAAATATCCCCTAGGCCTGAGGTTAGTTTCACTTCTGTGTTTTCCCCTTGTTATGGAAAAGTGCTACTTTTTTTCAAGTTCATGGGCATACATATTTTATTGTTGTGGAAGTTTAGTGTGCTGTTATGTAATTGTGTATGTCTAAAGTCTGAGGTCTATCAGTCAAAGGCTAAATAGTTGCTTAACAACATCCATGATATGTGTATCTATGTGACTATCTTAGCTTTAGCTGGCTAAATTGATGCTTTAAAAGGACACCAGCATCTATCTATCTATCTACAATGTATCTATCTATCTATCTATCTATCTATATATCTGGCTATCTAGCTATCTAGATATCTACATACCTATCATTATCTATCTATCTATCATTATCTATCTATCTATCTAGCTATCTAGCTATCTACCTACCTATCTATCTATCCATCTATCAATGGCTAACCAGTACCTATCTATCTGTCTATCTATCTGTCTATCTATCTATCTATCTATCTATCTATGCATCTATCTATCTATCTATCTACAGGGATTAATGCCAATGAATACACTTAAACACAAAGTAGAAATCATCAACACATATTTATTTTAATGCATATTTTCAAAAATCATAGGCTTACACAATTTTGCAAAACATCAAACAAAAACCATCACAGTTTTTTCCCATTTGTTATCATACACTAGTTGGGATTATCAAATTCCCCTTCCTTGTTTCCAACCATCCTGGTTAAATCCTATTCAATGTGGTTTCCAGAAAACGTGGTTCAGAAGAACTTATTTTTTATTCCGAAACATTAGATGAAACTTTCCAATGAATCAGGATATACCAGCTGTTCAGAAAACGACTGGCCTTGTTTTTGCCAAAATGACTAATTCCCTTGAAGTCTGTATTCCAGAAATCCAACCTTGTTAACAAGACGTTATATTAGATTATATTTTTTATTTTTCTGGAATGGCTTTTTATCTTTCTTCCATTTCTGGGAAATACAACATATAAAATGGCATATGTTGTTTATGATGATTACCAGCTTCCAATTCACGTGATTAAGTATCTATGTATCTATCTATGTATCTATCTATGTATCTATCTATGTATCTATCTATGTATCTATCTATGTATCTATTTATGTATCTATCTATGTATCTATCTGTGTATCTACGTATCTATCTACGTATGTATGTATGTATGTATGTATGTATTAGATTTTTTTAGATTATTTATTTTTTCAAACACAATGTACATACATATATATATATTATCCGTGAGTATCACATAAATAGTGTGTTTGAAGTGGATGCATGCAAGTTTAAATAACTGTTACAGGCATAGCCTGGCATGCACCCACATTTAAACAAAACAAGAACAACACAAAAAACAAATAATTAAAAAAAGAAAGGAACAGAAAAAAAGTACTTGTAATCATACAACAGTCACTTCGTGATATGAAATTAGCCAGAAGTAAGATTGATTTTTAGAAGAGTCAGCACAAACAAACAAACATAATTTCACATACATATAATCTATAAATAAGATAAATAAATATAATTTACTGCCAGATGTCAGTAATCAATTAGTTTCTCTTTTGTAACACCTTTTATAAATGACCCAACCCTTGTTTTATTTTTCAAATTTTCAGGCAGACTTATCCAATAACCAGGTGCCCGTCCAAGAAAACTTTGATTGTATTGGAAGGTAGTGTGGTGTGGTGACCTTAAACTATTTCTATGTCTTGTGAGATAATCATGATTACTTAGGTTAAACAAATTGGTAATACGTATTGGTAATTTATCTTGTGAATATCTAAAAGAGATTTTTAACAATGCCAGCTTAACTTGATCTTTAATTTTTAAAATGCATGTTTTTTTATAAAGTTTACTTAGGTTCGTCCTTTTTCCAACATTAAAAATTATCCTTATTGAGTTATTCTGTTGCACTGTAAGTTTCTTAATATCACTCTCTTTAATCATTGGCCCCCAGACACTCAAAGCATAATTTATCTGGTTTTGCACATTAGCATGGTAAACCATTAATTTAGATTTCATTGGTAGCACATTTTTGACCATTTTCAGACTATAGTTTCCAGCTATCATTTTCATCATAACATTTTTCACTTGGATCTTCCATTCTAAATGTTCATCTATGGTCACACCTAGGAATTTGATACTATTTACCCGACTTATTTCTAATCCACTCATTTTCAAAATTCCGTACTGACCTAGTTGTTTTTTCTTTTGTCTAAACAATATGTATTTAGATTTGTCTACATTAATTGTCAAGGAATTGTTGTCAAACCACTTGCTCAAGCGAGTCAGATCATCATTTACTTTTCTATATAAGAATTTCAAGTTGTTACCGCTGGCAAACACAGTCGTATCATCAGCAAAAACAATACAATTACAAAATTTCAGACTTTTAACAAGATCATTCGCAAGAACAAGATACAACAAAGGACCCAATACTGAGCCCTGGGGCGTTCCGTAATTCATGAGATAACAACGGGAAATGGCGCTTTTGTATCTAACTTTGATTCTGCGGTTTTCTAAATAACTTTTGAACCATGCTAAGACGGTGCCTCGAATGCCATAGAATTCCAACTTTTTCAATAGTGTAGAGTGATCAATGCTATCAAATGCTTTTGACATGTCCAGGAAAAGGCCTAGAGTATAATGTCCCTTATTAAAACTTTCTAAAATGTTACCTGTCAGGTCCAGAATTGCGTCAGTAGTGCTCCTGTTCTTTTGAAAGCCATATTGACCTTCATAGATCACTTTATGCCTGAGAAAAAATTTTACTACTCTACTATGAACTATTTTCTCAAGTATTTTTGATAAGACCGGGAGTAAAGATACAGGACGATAGTTCAAAATTTCAGTTTTACTTTTCCCTTTATACAGTGGCTTCACCACAGCTAATTTCATATTTTCTGGAAAAGTTCCACATTGTAATGATTTATTATAAATAATTTCAAGCGCAGGTATAATACTAGGGTATATCTTCTTCAACATTTTGTTTGAGATGTTATCATAACCTGAGCTGTCTTTGGTTTTCAGGCTCTTTATAATTTTCTCAATTTCAGTTTGCGTCGTTGGGTAGAGGAAACAATTCTGGTCAACTTTGTCAGTCATAAATTTCAAGGGATCACCTGTCTCTCCCTTCTCTTTAATTACTCTCGCTAGATTCTCGCCCAATTTGCTATAATGTTTTCCAAATGCATTGCTTATAAGGTCTTGGTTCGATTCTTTGATTCCATTTACAATGATTTCGTCACTTATGTCCTTTTTGTTCTTCATTTTCCCCGTTATTTTGTTCAGGATAGCCCATAGTCGCTTCGCATCACTTTTGTTTTGTTCTATTAGTTCATTATTATATGCGAATTTGGCCTTCCTTCGTAGGGTGTTATACAGATTTCGGTACGTCTTGTAGCTTTGAAACTCAATACTTTCCTTCGACTTTCTTATAGCCTTTTTATACAGTGATCGACATTTATATGACGAAACTTTGAGTGCCTGGGTCATCCAAGGTTCTGAGTATTTATTTCTTACATTAGGTCTTACTACTTTTTCTGGAGCATAGATATTCAGAACTACTTGTATTTCGTTTACCAAAAATTCACTAGCTTCACTCACATTCATACCCTCCAATACAGTCCAGTTCCTATTGTTCAGGCTTGCATTCATATTGCGCAGAGTTGCATCTGTTATTTTCCGAATATTGTGATATTCTTGACTCTTTGAATACAAAACATCTTCCTGAAATATGGTCAAGCACATGAAATGATCTGAGATATCGGTGGTTAAAATGTGCGCTTTGACATTCTTACACAATCCTGAATCAATATAAATGTTATCAATTAACGTAGCACTACTGTGCGTCACTCTTGTTGGTTTAAAAATTGTCGGAACTAGGTTATTCCCAAGATTTAAATCAAAAAATTCCATTGTTCTGGCATGTATATTAATTTTTAAATAATCTAAATTTTGATCAGTTCCAATTATCACCTTTTTATTTTCCTGTTTAATCTTCGTAATAATAGTTCGGTATTTCTCAATGAATTCACTTTCACATGTCCCTGGAACACGATAAATTTCGCCTATGACTATATTGCATTTACCTTTTCGTTGCACTTCAACAAACACAGACTCAAATTTACCTTCATCAAAAATTTCAAGGTCAGGCCTTTCAATATATCTAATGTTTGATCGGATTAAAATAGAAACACCACCTTTGCTTTTGTTTTTTCTGTATCGGCTAATCAAATCAAAATTATCAAATGAGTATTTTGTAAAATTCTTCTCAGATAAGAATGTTTCACAAAGTAATAAGACATCTGGCAGCATATTTTTATCTTTCATAATTTCAAACAATTCTAATAAATCATTATACTTGTCCGGGATGCTGTGAACATTTAAGTGTGCTACAACAGTAGAACATTTTGTATCTTCAACAACAGCTTCATCTATATCTAAATAATTACAGTCGTGAGTTATGACATCTTCATAATCAATCTTGTCCAACAGACTTTCATTCATTACTAAACCAATTTAGAAGTTAACACATAAACATTAATCTGATGGTCTAGATTAATGATTTGAGGTGGGGTTAGCATACAGATAAATTGCAAATCCCTGATTTTTACTAAGCATTTCTGAATATGGAGAAAGTATGGAGTATTTTTACACCTTAGAAAATAATATGTTACTTTTTAATGAGATACTAGCCATGTTGTAAGTTTATGTTAATGAATAAACGAAGAAACTTAAATTAGAATTTTGAAGAGACCAACAGACATGTAGCGCTTATCAGTGTTAATCACTAAACAGTCTCAATGTACCAATAATTTAGCATCAGTTAATTCACCCCAACTTTTATGGAATGCACAACAGCTACAAAACATATACAATATGTATCGTAAGTCAGATCAGATGGTCAAATATGTTATCACCATATGAATTGTGCAAATGATATAATTTGAAATGTGTTAAACATTACCTCCCAAGGAACAAAAACAAACATTTTCAAAGACCCAAATCACAACGATTTTAAAAATTAGAATATTATCAATTCAACATCAACATCAATCTCTTATGAGTGAGTAATCTCCACTACCTACTGTCATTGATTAGTCATATGTACAGCAATGCAAATTCAATCGCAGTAACTCAATTATCATCAGTCACTTGCTTTAGTCCCGCATACTTATACAATTAAAAACCTTTATCATACTACAGAATGAAACTTAATAAACAATGAATAAGTAATCAAACATAATTATCTAATAGTCCACAGGCCATATTATTAATCCATTATCATATAGTACCCCAAAATAACAGCAGAGTTTGAAAAATAAAACAACAACTATGAATTTACATCAGACTTCAATCCGCACTAAATTTGATTCAAATATATCATCTCAATCCAATTATCCATTTGATTATTATCACTCTAATCAGTTCGACAGGTAGATTACAAATTGAATTGAAAGCCTCCAAACATTTAAACCATGTATAGAAAAGTATGAAATCCGAAAAAAAAAAAAAAAAAAATGTATGTATGTATGTATGTATGTATGTATGTATGTATGTATGTATGTATGTATGTATGTATGTATGTATGTATGTTTCTATGTATGTATCTATGTATGTATAATCTATGTATCTATGTGTCTATCTATGTGGCTATCTATGTGTCTATCCGTCTATCTTCTATGCATGCATCTATATATGTAACTCTGTGTGCATCTATCTCAATCTGTCAAATTGTCTCTGTCACCCTCAATCTATCCATCTATAGCATTGTTATGCCATATCATTTAAGTTTGGAGCAGAGTCTAAATTAAATCCTTAATTAGAATTCATTATTAATAATTTATTTATTCATTTTGCTAATATGCTTTTAGAGTCACCAGGTAGCCTATTTGTAAGAACGCCCCGGCCAAAGGCGTAAAATTTGACCTGATGACTATAAAAGGTCATTATGCAAATGAGATGCAAATGAGGGGTGAAAATCCAGGGGCCTAATTCTCATTGATTCTAGGGTCTTCAAGATGGTTAGATTCAAGGGTTGCAAAAATGCAATTGAATAGAAAAATGCAATAATTAAAATGGCTTTGTACAGAATTGGTTCATACCACAGAATATCTAGGGTTGAGGAACAAAGGATATGTCTTGAACAAAGGATTTAAGGATGCTTATTGGAAAATAAGCTAATAGGCCCTAAGTCAAACTGTATCCCAGAGAAAATGATAAAAAAGAAATATAATTTGCAGATACATCTATTTTCAATTTCAAAAAGTATTTGTAAATATTTCTAGATGTAACTTATTATAAATTACTATAACTAGGTCTCCTTTTAACCTTTTAAAGCATGCATATAATATCTAAGACTCTAAAAACGGGTTCTAAAGTACATTGAACTTATGCACATTGTAAGCATCTGTATAAGAGAAATAATCTATAAATAGTGTACATATATACTGAAACTACCAGGTAGTACCACCTGACCACATAGATACCATATAAACGTTGGCCCAACAAGGTGCTTAGCCCAGTCAGGTCATTGCACTGGAAGAGTTTCAATGGGCCAAGTTCATTGTTCGATGGGTCCATATAACAATAGAATACATGTACACACATTTGAGATTTCTAAGAATAAGCAAATCATTGGTCTCAAAATGGCAAGAAAAACCATTGGAGGAAGGGGGGGGTGTCCAATTTACTTATATGTTACACACTATAGGCCTATAATAATAACATAATATAGGCCCATTTGATTACAAAAATTATAATTCAAATTTAAAATTTCATTATTTCATAAAGTCAAAATGCAGCATAATGACATATGCACTATGAAATATTACTAATAGTAGGCCTGGAGTTAATAATAGTAAGCAATGAATACTTTGCATTACATGGTACTTTCTGGAACATTCAGTACAAAGTGTTATATTGACGTCAAAGTTCGGAATATGCTGAACTTGTTCTACAAATTTAAAGCTCAATTTCAAGTTCATCTTCCACACAATGAAGTGAATGAACTCAGGAATGTTCCATGTTTATGCAGATTAGTTTTATGTCCCCACATTCTGACATGATCACTGCCAGCTATCCACACATGAAACTTATGTAACTTAATCTTAAACTTAGGTTAGATTTATCTTCAATGTGCATATATGACTATGATAATATCATTAAAATCATTTTAATTATAGTGTTCTATGACCATATGCTACAGTGCATAGTTTATCAAAACCTAACTAGAATCAAAGTGTTGATAAAGAAATGATAAAATGGAAATTTGATAATTAACTTTTTTTGTTTCTCAGAAACTTAGAATATGATTTAAAAAGGTTTGAAATTTATTAATGAAATCTTATAACTTTAAAACTTCACAACTGACCAGATCATTTTATTTGGAAAGCATTGTTAAAACCTTAAATGTGTTAACTACCAGTTAATTAAGTATCTTAATTGCTTATAATGGTGTAAGGTCAAATTTACTTCTATTTAATTAGGACTATAGTGTCTCGCGTGACTTATTGTGAAGATGTACGTGTATGTATATTGTTTGCACATATGCCATATATGGCCATATGGTGCCTGGGAATTCCATTGTTAATGACGTCATTAACAATAGGGAAGCCCATTGTTTGCAGATGCATTCTTTGGAGTAGAATTCCAGGTGTGTGCATAATTTCTGTCACACTTCTAATTGTAGAAGCACAATTGAATTAGCAGATTATCTGCCAAGGAGGCACCCCTATTATGTAACATATGGCCACACATGTGGGCTCATTTTAATAGATATTTATTAATTACTGTAAGACCCTAAAACTGTCAAAGATAACCTGCTCATTACCATATGGCATGCTCTGTACAGCATGCTCCAAATATTATTGAAACCTTTTGTTATGTAATTGGCATTTTGAGATAATCATGGATTCATTTGAGCAATTATGTAATATCTAGCAAAATCTGCTCATTTGCATATTTCTGAGCAGTTTATTGAAAATTGACAATCAAAAAGGCTTCATTGAATAGTTGCATTAAGAAGCAAATTTGAAGAAAAGATACTTTGAACTTCAAAAATCAATTTTTGAATTTATAACTGTTTGATGCAACGTTTTGAGAAAGTTGAACATGTGAAGAAATTGAATTAATTTAATTTGCTCAAAAGAAACTGAATTTGAAGAAGAGCTTTGTTATGCAATAGCAAACTTATGTAAAGCTGATGCAGATACTTTCAAAGTTAATCAGCATAATCGAAAGTTTGAATTATTATTGCCAATCATTCAAAAATTTAACAATCTTGAAAAATCCATTGTTAATACTGTTGTATGACTAAATGACATTCCTAAATTTCCCACATATTGGGGGATTTCTGGCTGTTTCACCACAATTATGCAAAATTCAAGTAACATTCCTTAAAATATTTTTGGTGTCTAAAGTCTCTTTAATACTTAATCTTGAACAGACTGCCACAAGAATGTTAGGCATTCAAATATATACTTAAGTATCTGGAATGATCTGACTCTCTGCACTACAAAGGCATACTTAACATTGCTTAAATTCCAGGGCTCTAAGACATTGAAGATAGGCCTACAAATATTTCACACACAGATTTTGACCAATGTCATCTGCATGCATGTATCAACATCATGGACATGCATTATCATGGTCACAAGTTTAGCAAATGATTCTAACTACATTCAATACACATATCCACATCCTATAGCCCTTACACCATGTGCACTGTTGGTATGTCTTGTGATAGCAGTGTGATCACTAAATGACTATGAATCAGGCTTGGATTTAGATACAGCAGGTTGCAATATTGTGATCACAAGAAAATGTTTCATTACAAAGCAGATATTTCATATCCAATACTCTCTCAAAATAGGCGTTTTATGATTGCATATTTTTCAATTCCAAATTTGAATATATGATTTGCATATTATATCAAAAATATTGCAATTGTTATACTTTGCAAACTTTTCAATATGAAAGAAAGCTAGCCTACACAATTTTATGATCTATACACAATGGTATTCAAGTAATTTCTAGTAAAAACAATGGTAAAACGCAATACCATCCAGCCCAATTGTACTCATTACCACACTAAATGCCCCAAATGACCTTTGCCCCTCACAAATGATCACAATTTTAGGTGCAACTGTAAATTTTACTGGGGTCACCTGACGCAGCTCAAAGCTTCGTCCTTGCACTCGGCAACCTTGAATGAAAGCTCAAGGTTTTCAAAGTTTTTTTGGTGGCAAAGTTTCTTTTTCTTTCTAGCTCTTTGTGCCAGTTTGACCAGTTCAGACAGGTTACCTATACTAATGTTGCCACATATGTTGCAACATATATGTAGCTATACCAATTTCTTATGCAATATTTGTTTAAATTGCTAAATACTATATTTGCTAATCATGGCAATGAAACTTTTTTTTCATAATTCAACAAATATAGTTAAGGCCTTTTTGTTTTTATTTCATGTACTTATTTTGAAATAAAATGAATCTAATATATCTGCAATACACATTTTATTACACAAATCTATAACTTCAATACACAAAATATATATTTTGTCAAAAATGCAATGTGTATCCACCCAAAGTGTGTGTATTGAAATGTGTATTTAATATTTTGCATATTTTAATTGCATCCTCACAATGTATGTTCAATGTTATATGACAAGACTCACAAGAGCTATATAATTTATTTTATGTAAGGTTAAAATCCTTTAATACATAACCTTTCTAGAATCTTGGGATCAATACAAACTTTTGCTATGTCATTGAACGATGCAGAAACTTGCATGGTTGCGTTATGTATGACCATGTGATGCAGCCTTGTGCTAGATTCTTTGTTTTGCTAATATCAACAAAAACCGTAAATTATGCAAAATATACTCACCGAAATTACGTTTCTGGGTCGTAACAGTACTGCATATGATTGTAGCAATGATTTTCAGTCAAGTTTCGATCGATTTGTGGAAATTTTCAGTCATATTTCTGGAAAGTTCTGGATTTTTCTTTGCTATGTCGTCTGCAAGCAGTTGCAACGTGCTTCGATCCATGTGGCATGTGACAGTTATTGTTTCTCAAGGACGCAGTTCTGCAAATAAGCCAGCCTTGGTGATGTTTTAAGTATCCTTTGTGCAAAATATTTTGCAAATCAGTCCTTGAATAATTCCAAATGAAGTTAATTCACAATTGTCTGTTTCGAGTACAGGTCAAATATTAGGGACTTTCCAGGGATCTCCAACTGTCAGATGACCATGTTATTACGTAATCCAAAAAATTCCAGGTTCGAAATGGTTGCAAGATGTTCACATTGGTGAAGAATGGTATTTTCTTCCATTTCAAGTCCATTTAGAAGTAAATCCTTCCAGTATTCTTCATTTCTTCCAGTTTTCTGCTTTCTTCCATGCTGTTTCCATTCAACCATTGTCGTCTGCAACGTTGCACACACGTGGATCTTTTCTTCCTTTCAAAAACAATAATCCAGAATTGCAAGTTTCCATCAAGAATTCCGAATTCAAAGTCAACTACCCTTGCCCGGCCTTAACGGTAAAAACGATCCGGCCAAGATCGTAAAATTGAAGGCTTAGGATAGAAGACAATGAACCGAAATCCATGATTTCAACAAGCAATGGTGAAAATATACATCTGCTCACTGTATGAGCTGTAGGCTATCTGATGAACGTTCTGGTGTCGCGCGCCTATATATAGGCCTGGAAGACCCGCACGTGGCTAATTTGCATACTGCTCCCTGATTGGCTTAGAGCGTTCCTTTAGAATTTTGCATGACTCAATGCTTTTTCGAGCCTGGTTGTATCATGTGGGACCATGTGCTATGTGTCCAAGAACAAAATTCCCCTTTTGCACAACTTAAAGAAATAGTTTCAAGGCTCCCAACTCAAGGAAACTTGTGAAAAAATACTTTCGATATTTTCTCAGTCATGTTTTCCCACCAGTTCACAAATATGCTAATCTTCCTTAACCAGAAGACACTGCCATATATGGCATAAGAAGTTTTGGTGCCATTTTTAGACATTGCAAATAATTATGCAATAAACATGACATTTTATTAAATACACCTTACACAATTTTGATAGAATTAAAATTTGTTACAGAGCCAAAATAATAATGTTATGATGTCTTGCAGACATTTTAATGATTTTATATATTTATTTTGCAAAATTAGTTGTTTGCATTTTAGCCACAAGTAAGAAGTTAGTCAATTGATGACAATATAACCTTAGTTCCTGGTATATAAGTTGCAGGGAATTTTGCAAACAATCTAGCTGCTAAGAAAAATAACCAATTGTCTTTCGTATTTCCGAGAAATTACCATGATCTAACATACTCAACACAAAGTTAGAAACCGAGAATTAGGTTTGGACTTTTTCCAGTACATCATAAGAAAATCCCAGTACAACATTCTATGTGTACTAAATAAAAACCTAAAAATCTCAATTTTCCCCACTTTTCTTACAAGTCATTATATAGGAAGCTAACTTAGGTTCATTTTATCGAGTCATATTTGAAATCCATGACACATCATCATAGGAGACGTCATCTCTGTATATAGTACAATGAACACATTTAATACAAAATCGTGGTTGCTAGAAGACAGGTAAACATTGCATTGCAATAATTTAATGCAATGTTTTGCACCCAATTAAAGGAATTATATGACATTTAGTGGTGAAGTATATAGACCTATGATGCTAAAATACTTTGCTGTTAAAAAAGTTGGCATTGCCTTGATTTATAATTTTGTTTGTACGGATTTTGTGACACAGACAGATAGATGGATAGATAGATAGATAGATAGATAGATAGATAGATAGATAGATAGATAGATAGATAGATCAGTTTTTAGACTTTTAGAGTTGATACCCTCATTTGTGCGCCTGCCAGGGTTAATCAACAGATTGTCAATACCAACAATTAACACATTGCCACACAGACTTTTAATTGCACAGATAGACAATTCTAAATTGACAGCTGGACATATATAGACAGACAGATGTACAGAACTCCAGGTGGACAGCTTGACAGATACAGAGATTTCAACAAAGAAGGAAAAAACCCTCCAAGAATAATTTTTGTGATGACATTGTGAAATAAATGAAAACTCAAACATCACAATTAAAAAATGTCCTTGATTTTACTCATACCTGCTTTTATTTACTCTCATCATGTGAGGGTTTTATCATATTTTCTTATTATCTTTCTGTTTTATATATATTTGCAATGTGCCTGGCTTCAGATGGTACAACTCCAGAATTATACAGATCTGATTTATAAATGAGTCACACTCAGGTATAGCCCACCACCTGTGCAAGGTACGAATTCAGAGTTTTGGACAAAATTGTCGACTCGTGACTGTTTAAGGAAAGGGGGCTAGAAGGGGTTAGGTGGTGCTTACTGCCCCTAGACTTCCTTTGTGATAAATTGTGGTCAAATATAGGCCTTTGTTGTTAAGGCCAATGATATGTTATTACAATAACTCATGTAATATACAATATTAGGCCTGTAATAGTTAGAGCATTGAAATATTAAAAATAGGCCAACAAGAAATAAAAAATATATTAAATTTATAGTTTGTAGGCCAAAAAGAATGATATATATTGTAGAAATTGTTCTGAATATATATGTAAGATGTAATAAAAGAGCAGGCCTATGATGGTTTGTAAAATAATTCATCATAAATCAATGTCAAATCTTGTAACATTGGCAAATGCACTTGGACAGTCAAAAATTGATAATTGCAGTATTTCAAAACGATTTATGAACGTTTAAGATAATTTATATGACATATCATACTTCTAGATCAAGATAAATTTCTTGGAAAGCAAAAAAAAGAAAAGAAGAAGAAAGAAATAGTTATCATATGACCTATATCTACAAACTAGATAGGCCTACCTATATTTTGCTAAATGACTTTCAACCTAATTACTCATAAAAACACACCCTTAATGAATGGATAATATATGAAGCATTTCCATTTATAAGAATTAATAATATTGGAATATGAACTCGTGGCATAATAATGAATTTATAAATAATTTGACACTCATATAGTTGGACCATTCATAAAATAGCTCACTTAAGTATATTGTTAATCAGGATTAGGATTGTTAATTAGGATATATATGGTATGCTGGCATCTTAATTGCTAAAAATCATTTGTAGAAGTAGAAACATAAATTGACTCAAAACCTTAATTCTATACGTAATTGTCAGAATGGTATCTATCTATCTATCTATCTATCTATCTATCTATCTATCTATCTATCTATCTTTCTTTCTTTCTCTCTTTCTTTCTTTCTTTCTATCCATCTATAACAGCAATAATTGTCAACAAAAAATTAAATGATTTCAAGACTTGAAGTTCAAGGAATTATTTGAAGGTTGGATTTTGAAATTGATCTAGTATGATAAGAGTTATTGAACAATATTTTTGTTTTTCAACTTATAAATCTTAAGGTTATAATCTATGGAATAAATATAAACAATGCCCTCCTTAAATTTTCGATAATCTACCTAATATTTTATAATTTATTCCAGAGGCCATTTCTTTAGACTTTAGGTGTGAGTTGTACCAGCTACATATACTTAAGATCTTAAACAGGCTCAAGCTTGAACAGCCTCAACAGACCCTTTGAAAATTAACTTTAGAACCATCATTCCAGCTCATATTATATCCTTGACTTTAATTTTGGAAGCCACGATTTTGAGTAAGCACTGTAATTAAAGGAAGCCGAGTCTAATACAACAGCTTAAATCTTCAAGCAATATTTGGATCTACCAATTTTGGTTTCTGTTGTACCAATTAGAATAGCACGCTTTGAATAGCTAATTAGATCTAGAGTCAAAGACTGACAACTTAATTAGATTAAAGTTGGATCCTATCTTTTGATAGATCTAAAGTTGTAGGCCTATGCTATTGAATATTGTTGTGAAGACATGGCATACTTCTTCAAAACAATAATATACTTTCATGTGCTAATTAAATTACGTTTGATGACATAATTCGATCAACTTGGATTATCTAATCCCACTGATCGATTTATATAATTACATCTGGCTGTTCATGAAGTCATTGAAATCAAGAACGTGATAAATTATGGCCTAACACATCAACTTTATAAACATCATTGTTAGTGTTTACATAT